>BSBM01000538.1:365000-922500 GCA_027924585.1 Larix kaempferi
AATTTGCAGAGATTTTTTGGTGGCCATATTCCATCCCTGAACATCATATTTAAGTCCTAATATAATTCATACACCCTCCTTGAATATTTGAAGGCATTTGGAGTCAATTTGGGACATAGAGACCAATACTAGTCAAAGGGAAATCACTAGTAAAGTTACCTACGTTGACCAGAATTGAAAGACAATTTGCAGAAGTATTTTAAAGGTCCAAAGGCATCCATGAAACACATATTTATGTTCTAATATCATTCATTAACCTTCTCAGAATATTTGGGATCATTTGGGGCAATTTGGGACCTAGAGATCAAAACTAGTCAAAGGTCTAACTAGGGAAAAAAGTGAAAAATTGTCATTTTAATCAAATTCCTAACAAGGGACATTATAGTAGTATCAGAGCATGGTATTGGAACCTGATGTGGTATAAAATTAATGAAGGCCATCAATCAAAGAAATAAGCCACCACCCTTAGAAACTGAAACTGGATGCACTTTGGTGAAAGGGAAGAAGTAGGAGAAGAAGTGCATTCCTTGGTCACCATAAGTAAGGATGGGAAACGAACATTAGAGGAGAATGAGGAGTTTAGAAAATTACTGAAACCTTCCTTTGAAGACAAGTGGAGGAAATTCTTTCAATAGTTTAAATTGTTGCTTAGTGAACTTGGAAGTAACTCGGAAAAAATAATGAGCAATGGTTCTCTTTTCAAGGAAAATGATGAAATAATTTATGTCACAAAAGAGGAACCTAATATAATTGTGGAACATGAGGTACATGTTGATATGTAGGTTCTTGAAGATGCTACACTAAAACAAGAAGAAGGATAAGCACGTGTCCTTGTTCAAAGGTATTATGAGTTGCCTCATGGAGAGAGTTGCAAATCCTTGGAAAAGGTACATGATCTCACAATAGTTGGACTAGCCAATTATGGAGAAGATGAATTAAATATTTCAATGGGTAAGAGTTGTAAAGAATTAAAGTTGGTTCATAATTTCTCACCCCACACTTCTTTTCCAGCCACATCACTTTGGGATGAAAATTGGGTGAAAGGTTTTTTTCTAGTGGTGCCACATGAGGGGTATGAAACTCCTACCTCTCCTTTTGATGATGACATGAATAGAGCACCTCATTATTTAGAATTTCAGCAGCATATTGATTTACCTTATGATGATACATGTCCCCATGGATGTATGGATGAGACTTCTTTGAGTCCTTTGAAGTCTCCTTGTTTTTCCTGCTCATTATTTGGTTCAGATTTTAGTGGATATTCTTCATTCACTTCTTGGATGAAAGAATGAATGGCTGAATATTTTGATGCATATCACATTATTTTGGAGCAGCACTATCGGACATGGGATCCTCACCTATGTCATTGGAGCAGATTTGATTGGCCACTTGAAGATTGTATGCACCTAGCAAATGGTGGTCTACTTACTTGGAGGTATAAACACTTTCATGATTCTTTGATGAAGCGTCTTCTTGATGTACATTTTCATTATGTTGTTATGTACTTTGATGACATATATTTTGTACTCACGATATTGGTAAGAATGCATACAAGAAAATGGGATCCAGGAATCCTCTTATCTGATGGTATGAGTTGGAGAGCACTTTTAATTGTTGGGGTGCAATACAAGCAATGGGACCCTGGAATAATTTTTGTCTCATTGGTTTGAATTTTTTTGGGGAAAAAAGCAATATGGGAGATGGATTTCCCACTTAATAAAGTGAATTTTATCAGAGTAGTGCAGTAGCAAGCATGGCGGTTCCTCTCTAAAATATTCATGGAAACTCAAAGACTCAAGGTTGGGCAATTCAATGGAAATTTCAAAACGTTATACAGAAAGCAGGTTCTTCAACACCCATGTCTGAAATTGCTTGAGGACAAGCAATATTAGGAAGAAATGATTTGTAATGTCCCAAAATTGGCATTGGGTCACAATGGCCATATTCATTAGTGTTTGTCAAATTGATGCTAAAGGTCAAATAATTGCCAAGGAGGGAAATTACTAGTTTCCTAGGTTTGGGGTGGAAGCTTTGGGATTGTGAATAATGGGGATAATAAATGATGTTGGAACATTAGGATGGCATAAATATATAATAAAGGAGATAAATAAATATATACAAGTGAAAATTAAAGTGGCATTTCATCATGAAGACACGTGGAGGAAGTGGGACCCACATATGGCTAGATTTGCCCACTACATTTGGCATCATTCTCTCACCAATTCGAATTCAAGGTGAATGGTAACATACTTGGGGGAGTCCAAAAGGTATTATTCATAGCATGAATCATCCAAGGTCAAAATATAGAGGAAGAGTAACTCCCATGGAAGAGGAGGAGGCAATTTGGAGCTAGTGAGACACTTGGGCTAGATTGCCTAGCTCTATGACAACAATGATGAAGATGCTATGACACCTATGACACAAATCAGACCTGAAGGCTGACATATGACATATATGACATGTCAGGGCTAAAATAAACTCCAAGAGGGAACTCAAGGGTGTTTGGGCAGCTAAGATACTTCCACATGTGATTTGGTGGAAGTGGGAGACTAGGAATTGTTGTACAAGTGGCGTTCTTTGGAATCTCTTCCCAACTTGAGTTGGCATGAGTCTCCTGGAAGGAATTAGACCCATGGAGGACATTAGAACTTTATGAATGTCAATAACAAATAATTAAACCAGATTTTGATCATTTGTAGAATTTGCAATTGCATTTGTGAAGAGGGAGAGCTAGTGGATGACTAGTTGCTTTTCTTAGCCAATTTCGAGGGTGAAAGATTCCCATCCAAGTTGGAAATTGGAAAGGCCATTCAGACCTTTCGTTTGGAGCTTTAATGGAGTATTTATTTTCAGGTGTAAGCTACAGGTAAGCTCATGGTTTCTTCTATTGAAGCTCACTCCTTCAACCATTTCCAGTTTTGATGGCATATTCTTGATCCTTTAGGGATGGCGTTTTTGGTGAGCTACTGTACTCTTTGGGGGAGATTCTAATGCCCCATTTATTTTGGAATATGAATTAAATACTCTTTTATTCATCTTCGGAAAGTTTCAGGTCAAAATTCCAAGTAGAAATGTATAAATCTCAATTTTAATGAAAGGACAGTGCCATTTCCCAACTACCTTGTTGTGAATCAATGTAATGCTAATGATTTCGAATGAATGGATGATTCTCTGATGAATTTGTGATTAATGGAATGCCATGGATTTATTTTACAAGTTTCATTTACTGTACTTGAGCATTTGAAGTATTTTTACTCAGTTTAATTGCATTGGGAGAAGAAATATTGCCATTTCCCCAAGGGTCGAATTGATGATTTTTGCAGTTGAATGGGAGAGGGTTGGAACATATATAATAATAAAATAATGGTGCACATGAGACCTTAATAACATCCTTAATACATTCCCTACCTCTGTTCAGAAATTTGAGTGGTTTTGGATTCATTTGGGAAGCCATTTTCAGTACTTACCCCAGGGAGATTTGAACCCCTAATTACTAGTAAAATTGCATACTTGGTCCAGAATCTTAAGAGAATTTGAAAAGGTATTTTGGTGGCCATATGTCATCCCTGAACATCATATTCAAGTCCTAAGATAGTTCATACACCTTCCTTGAATATTTGAAGGCATTTGGAGTCAATTTGGGACCTAGAGACCAATACTAGTCAAAGGGAAACCACTAGTAAAGTTACCTACATTGACCAGAATTGAAAGAGGATTTGCAGAAGTATTTTAAAGGTCCAAAGGAATCCATGAAACACATATTTATTTTCTAATATCATTCATATACCTTCTCATAATATTTGGGATCATTTGGGGCAAATTGGGACCTAGAGATCAAAACTAGTGAAAGGTCTAACTAGGGAAAAAAAGTGAAAAATTGCCATTTTTATAAAATTCCTAACAAGGGACATTACAGAGTATTAATGACTATTTTTGAGTCGGTGACTAATAGTAGTTGATTTCCACTATCTTATAGCTAGTCGTATTTCACTAGTCATTAATTGGTTGAATTATTAGTTGTTGATTTAGTCATCGATAGTCACTGATTTAGTCATTAATAGTCATTGATTGCCACAATTAATGACCAAATATAGGACTAAATAAACTACTAGATGATAAAATATTAATTACTAAGCTAAATATGACTAAACGTTAGTTACGCTATAAGATACTAGAAATTAGATACTAATAGTCGTATATATGCGAATTTAGTCATTTTCTTAGTCACTAATTTATGATAGGGTACGGAGGAATCGAACCACCAATCTCCTGCCTATAATTAGGTAGGTGCTCTACCATTGAGATAGCACCCTTTAAGAAGTTTTTATTGCTTGGCAATGATGATATTCAAACAAATTTTGCATCATTCAAGCATACAAAATAATGATTACAAAGTTACTATAGATCCATAATTGCTTACCTTGTACTAGTCCTTCAAGTCTTTCAACTGCATTTATTAAGTGCAAATATATTTTTGCACTTAATAAAAATAGTTGAAGAACTTGAAGGACTAGTACAAGGTAAGCCATTGTGGATTTATAGTAACTTGGTAGTCATTATTTTGTATGCTTGAATGATGCAAAATGAAAAATCATAGAAATTTATAGAAATGACAAGCATGCATCCATTGTTAAACTATCTACCGAGTCATCTAGAGTCATGTTAGGATATCTAAACTTGACTAAAAATCCATAAGTAACTTGGAGATAATGGTGGATGATGCCATGGAAAGGAGAATTTCATTTTATATAGAAGCAAAGGATGAGCAAATGGTGTTCCAAACTCATCTTCCTCCAATGTGGGCCAAGCCACCATCCCCTATAAAATAAACACAAGTGCATGTTTCTCTCAGGTTCCAAGAACATCTTACTGAACACAGGTGCCTATTTCTCTCAAGTTCCATGAACATCTTACACAACCTTCAGATAGTTTCAATCAAATTTGGATGTCCATCTTAACTTCAAAGGACCAAAACTTCAACTAGTAAATTTGGAATATTTAAAATATATGTACAATAAATCTCCACATCTAATAAACCAATACATCATTTACTTATTGCATGATATTAGAATGGATGGACATATTGTTAGACAACATTTGGAGAGTTTTTATAAGATTTGGATGTTCATTCCTAGGATGCATATTCCCATCCTAAGAAAAAGTACCTCTAAAATATTTTTATAAAATCAGATAGAAATTTTGGAACCAACAAGATAGGATCCCTTGTAATTTTATTTAGTCTCAAATGGAGCAAATCATTACCCAAATTGTATATAGAATAGTAAAAAGAAATATAATACTAATTCCATTTCACATCAAGAAGAATGGGCATTATCTCTAAGTACTCTTAGCCACTAGATAAATGGAAATGAAATGAGATGAAATATTAGCAACAATACCTTCGAGTTTGCTTGCTGACAAGAAGTATGGATACCTATGTGATAATTTTATTCAGAGGTGACTTAAACAACCACTAACTTGCAATCAAGGCAAGAAACCATGTTCATATTGATATATAAATAAAATAAAATAAAAGTTAAAATAGACTATGCCAATCCCACTATCATATATACCTCAAAATAGAACTAGCAAATATCCCACAACTATTCAACTTTGTCCAAAATGCCCACATGGAATGCCACTGTTTAAACAAAACAAAAAGAATTTGAAAACATGAAAGTAGTTCGAGGTGAGACCCTCCAAAGAAACCTGAAGGAAATGTTATATAGAAAATGCCTATAAATGGATAAGAATAGCATTTTCATAGCTGTTAATGTTATCCTCCACCATGGATTGATTGTTCAGTGCTCCCTTACATGTTATGGTGAAGCACTTGGATTGATTTTTAAATTTTCCAATGTACTCTTAATCTATTTATCAAGAATACTTGTTGCAGATGTTATGAAGTTATTTATCAAAGACAGCTAAGTGTAGATTTTAATTTTGTGTCAATGGACATGTCATGAGTTGGCAGGTTTTTTGAAGGTGGCATTTCTTATTTCAAGGAAAGTTGAGATGTTTATAATAAGTATATTATTTTTTTCTAGTTATGTGTTGTGTTAGTATATTTTATATGGATTTAAAGGACATGGGTTCATGGTTAAGGGTTATGAGATTTCAATAAAGGTGAAATGACAAAGACACAATAATAATCAGAAAGGTTAAATGGTAATCAAGACCTGAAAGTCCACATGAAACAAACCTCTCAAAAAAGTAATATCCCAAGACTTATGCTAAAATCTTTCCAACAATTGTCTTTCCACTACCCATCATACCTGCAAAAAGAAAATTTTGGTTTACACCACAATGTAAATAGGGAATAGCTTATATATTTTCCGAACAAGTAGCCACCACAAGCTGTCTATCCTCGGTAGAATGCACAGATCTCTAATTACTAACAACTTGCCAACAAGATATATACATTTTCCTTTCAAATTTGGGATAATCTCTTCAGCCTTCTTCTGGATTGAAAATCTCTTATTAGGAATATGCAACTCAATAAATACATCGTTGTTCCGCATACTCAAATGGTGGCACCGAAATCGTACCACTCAAGAGTCATGATAGATAAGAACAATTGCACATTGGGCTTGCAAAATAAAATTAGGAGTGAATCAACTTTGCAACAAAAAAACTTTGCACGCTTGCTACTAAACTCCAAATTTACACTGACTCCATATGTCAAAACTTGAAAACTAACCTTCAGTATCAATGCCTCCTGATCCCAAGTACTGAGTTTATCTGTTTTGACTTAAGACACTGTTTCCCATGTACAACAATAAGATAACATTAATTATGGTAAAAAGAGAATACTTGAATACAATTATTGAGTTAGAATGGCATGTCACGTACAGATACAGTTTCATGACATTCCATTATACCAAATGAAACTTTTATATAAAACATGTTTTCATATAACTACTTCAGAGGGTTACAGACAATAATGGTGCATTAACAACCAAGCAACAACTTTGAATGTTCTGAAACATAAAATAAATTAAACAATAAATATAAAAATCTAGTACTTGTAATTACTAAAACATGATTTCAATTTTTCTTCCCTTTGAAAGAACTTTTAGTTTTAAGCACTTTCTCTAGGAAATATGAATAATTGTCAGTTTCCAACGGATGTTTTACTAATATGACATAGTAAATATTCCTTTCCCTTGCTCAGTGCCTTGCTGCACCCTAATGACTTACAAATGGAATGAAGCTCTTATGGACCAAAAACAGATCCATTTTGTGAGTCTTGCACATTAGAGAGACTTCTGTGTAAACCTTATAATCAATGATCAGGATGCCTGGATGGCAAATCATGTAATGTGTAAACTAAAATAGTTGAGTCAATGCATAAATAAGCATTGCATGCCCACTTCAGGACCTAACATAGAAAGAAAAACCAAATCATGTACAAAACAAATGAATCCATTTACAAAGCTGATGAGTATTTGTGTAATACCATAGAACTAGCTGGTCAAATTCATATTAGACTAGATATACCTAGAAAAAACATAAAAAATATGTCAAAGATAGAAGGTACTTACAGGATGGTTGAAGGTAAGAAAATGCACAAAGTTAGTTATAAATATAGGAATGTTGCTCTGGTTTGGATCATTGAAACAATTAACAGGTTATTTGGGAAGTTGACAACACTGCATATCCAATCTGGGAGGGCAATGCACAGGCCACTATTGAGAGGAGTCTTTGTGGAAATACACAAGCCGCTACTGGCAGTGAGCTTCAAGGTGATACACAAATTGCTTTGAGGAAAGATGAGGGAGTTCAAATAGGAAGACCAACTTCAACAACAAAATGTGTCCAAGGAGGTGAGTCCAAGGGAGTGTGTGTGGACACACAAATATTGGAAAAAAGACAGTGCAATCACAAAATATAGGAGGAGCAAATATCTTCCAGAATGGACACATGCAGAACAAAGGCGAGATCAAAACCAACACTGATAACAAAGACGAAAATTCTTCCAAAAATATTAAACTCAGAACTTGTGACTATGGGGTCCGTCACTCAGTCATGTTGTTATAAACTTAACAATATAATTGATTCTATTGGGATTGCAGCCGAAGCAGAATCTGGAGCAATGAGGTGGAACAATGTGCAGATTTAGTCATTGTTTGATCGGTGGCGAAAGCTTAGAAACAAAAATCCCAATGAGTCTGAACCAAGAGGTTGAGAATATTATTTTAAACAAGGGAAGCATGATGTAGATCATTCATCACTGTTCTGGAAACCTCCACTCAATTGATAGACTACACTATGCATCCCAAAAAGTAGCAATCTTGCAGGCCAATGAAGGTCCACATCTCACTAATATATGCATAAGAGGTGCTCCACAGAAGTGGTGGCAAGGAGGCTCACGAGCATTGCAAATACACTCAGAGAAGTTGTGCATGCTAGAGGGAATTGCAAATTGGCTAAATACAATCTTGTAGCCTGTGTGCCTATATTTTTCAAACTGCAATATGAAATTGAGGCTGGGTTTCCCTAAGGATGTAATACTGTAGTTGTTTAATTCCAATAGAGAGACAAGGTTGGTCTAAGATGTGCACCTGCAGGCTTCATGTGCAGTTTTATTACATGTAATGTCCAAGAATATTTGAATCTTACCTAATGATATAATCTAATTGTGTAATCGGTGTAAATTTCTATTGTATTAGAATTTTTGAGCTTTGAAATTAAGCACATTGTTTGTGTTTTGGACCTATCCCCACTTTTGTCTGGCTCAAATAGATTACACAAAATTATTATTCCTTAAACTACAAGATCATAGATTGCACACTAACTAAAATTTCTATCTGTCAAAAGAAATTGCATACAATAAAAATATTTTGATGTCATCCCAACATCCCCACTCAACAAGAAAATAATGAGGTCAATATTAACCAATCCCAACATCTACCAATTCAGATGTATTACTTATTAGTAAGAATATATATTGTCATTAAATCAATTTCACCAAAAAAATAGTCACATTTATTGGACTAACTTTTTCCAGAAAAAAATATGTCGATCTCAATATGCTGGGATCTAGCATGGAATGCTGGGTTCTTTACCATGGAAATGCAAGTCTGGTTGTTACAAATACGGAGTTTTGGAGACAGTTCACTTGTGAGCAGATATTGCTCTCTTATTTTTTCTGTTGTGTGCTCTCTTATTTTTTCTAATGTGTGCTCGTAACAACCCTTCTAATGATAACAAATGTTTATGAAGAAAAAAAATGTTTGTGATGAACATATCAATCCAAATTGAATATGTTGTTGCATCAATATCTTCCTAATATTCTGCTTGAGTTATACAAGGCAAATGTAGATCTCCTCATGCAGTTCTGATAAGTAGGGATTTCTACATGATAAAGGTGTAACCTATAGATTGATTGTTGGATATCGACATCACCACTCCAATCTTAATTTTCCCATCTTTTCCACAATCAACATCAATAGTATCCTATAACTTGAAATGTATTATGGTCACTGGAATTTTCCCCCAAAATACATACTGTAATCAACCATACCCTACAACCTAATGTTTTGGACTACCCATATCTTGTCTTACTTTTCTCCGACATCACCACTCCGATTTGCATTTTCCCATATTTTCCACAATTAGCATCAATAGTATCCTATAACTTGAAATGTACTATGGCCACTAGAATTTTTCCCCAAAATACATACTGTAATAAACCATACCCTACAACCTAATGTTTTGGACTACCCATATCTTGGATTACTTTGCTCACTGTAAGTGTATATGCAATATGTAGTGTTGTATCAACCAGTGTATATCAAATTGCCTACCACTTTTTGATATGGAATAGTCTTCTTATTCTTCCTCTTATCTTCAGATTTAGGGCACATGTCTTTTAAGAATCTATAATTAACTTCCAAAGACGTTCTTACCAGTTTGCAATCCTCCATAGAGTTTTGTTTAAGAATACCATTGAGATATGATCTTTCAAGAAAAAAGTCCATAAAGTTTAAAATAATTGTATTCCTAAACATTAATTTAACTCTCCCAGATCTTTCATTTTCAGATTATAAGAGATATTAACTTTTTATCTTTGACGATAGCTCCCTATTATTGCAAAAAGAGAAATAAATCATATTAATTATAACCTCTAAGTTACCAGGATATGGACATGGATCAAAACACATCAAAGTTTTAGAATAACTTGCATAAAATGGAATTGGATACAACATATCTTAAAATGATGTAAAAGATAATTTTGATTGAGAATCTACTAGAGAAATGTTGCAAACTAGAACTCCAACTCTATTCCAATCCCCCTAAGAGTATAGAAAGTAAATGCCATTTTATTAGTGGTGGTGAATCTCCAACATCAATCAATCTACTAGATGTTTGGTTCTTACTTATTGGAATATTCTATTTGCATATAAATGTGCATGTAGGGCACATGGGAAAAGCATGCAAGAATCATCTAAATGCTCTGTTTGGTTAATCATTGTACTGTTTCTAACTAAATGCACCTTTTATATATAAAAAAGCCTGGAAATTTTTGTTCCATTCAGGCTTTAGAAAGCCAGTTTGCTGAATGCAGCAGTTGCCACCAAGTAGCCTGTTCTCCATCATTGTGCAAGAATTTATATAGTGTTGGCTTGTTGGGACTCAGGAGAAACTAGAAGGCCAAGCATACCCATCCCTTCAACTCCCCAACTACATCACTCTTCATCTCCCTTTCTCTTTTGTTGGCAGTGTTCCAATCAAAGTTCCTTTTACTTGCACTTTTTTTTTCTTTATTTTTTTAATTTTAGTGCATAAAATGACAACATAACACTTTGTAGGAAATTGGTAATTCATTGAACATATAACATATGCTTTATTATTTGAGGGAGCACCCCCTTCTTTGTCACACAAATGAAGGTTAATTAGATAGCATGATAGTGGATTTGATTTCAGTTTGACTTGAAAAGGTTACTGCTTGAAGTTGGAACACCCTTGTTCACTTGGAGATGATTATAATGGGTTTATCTTTGCCTGATAGGGGAGCACTCACTCTGTACACACTTGGAATGAAGATTCTAGGCATCTTAACAATTATTTTGACGATCTTTTGACTAAAAGAGGAGCCATCATGTGCGCACCCTACCTTATGTTGTTTGGATTCACATTGGATGATGTTTGGTAGCCTCTCTCTTATGATTAGCAGTGGAACACCCAACTAGATGGGCATACATGTTGAGGACACCATCATCACTTTATGAGTATTGTATTCCCTTTTGGGGTCGTCCCTCTCTTTTTGGATTTTGTTGAGATAGTTATTGATCAATTGTTTCGTTTATGGTTGGTTGATTTGGCTTCACCTCGGAGACCAGACATGCCTTGATGGAGGAGGTTATACACATATTTTGAGGAGCATCCTACTATCTTATTCATTCTGTCACATATTTGAAGCATCTTTTAGCAGTGCACCATTTGGGTTATATTTTATTGGTTTTCTGTTTGTATTCTAGGAGGGGGCACTACCTGGAGGAGTATTATATCATTTCTTTGGTGTTTTGACAAGTTTTACTTACTTGCTTTGACGAGAAAGTGCTCAAACTAAGGTTTGGGTTTAGTTAGTCAGTAATAAAAAATTCCCAAACCATTTTGGAATGTTCACACATGGAAAAGGTTAAATAATGAAATATGACAAATGAAAGGTTAATTATAAAGGGAAACTTATAATGATATGGATGAAATTATTCATGGCTCATGCACACTCTAGGAGTGGGGATATGATGGAATATGAGTGTGATATGGGTTATAAAATATAACTTGTGCCTAGGCACAAAGTGGAAATGTAATGAAATATGGAAGTTACCCAGTACAATGATGGAAAGCTGATGAAAGTGAGTGATATCAAGGAAAAACACTAAGAAAGTACACCACCGTGGGGATACAAACAACTAAGACAAAGACATGAACCTACCATGCAAAAACCAAGTGAAAGTGGTTACTAGATCATCATGAGCAAAGGGAATAATAAGATGATCTCTCCAACAATGACCAACCAAATAAAAGTGTCTCCAACAAAAAGAAGATACATGATATGCAGTTGAAGAAACCTCCACCAAAATAATCTATCAAGAATTCCAAAAAGAGAAGAGGCTCCATGAATATGAATATTACCCAAAGTCCATCCAATGCTCCAAAGGTACCAGCTACCAATTCCATCAATGTGAAACTTCATAAAAGATGAGGTGCAACGTGCTCTCTAGGGTTTGATGGCATCTGTTTCAAAATTATCATTGTACTCTTTTTTTTCCTTTACAATTTTTTCATAGATGCTTTAACACTCTCAATGCTTAATCATCAGTGTACTTTTATAGCCCCATTGGTCAGTCATGGCTACCAGTGGACTTTAGTATCTAATACAAGTAAATTAAAATTATGGTAGTCTTGTGATCCCTGTAATGTGTGTTTTCCATATTAGATAAGTCCTAATGATATATTATCTGCAAATTTCCTTTTTTGAATAGGAGCAATAAAGTTTGCACGAACATAGGAGCTTATCCCAACTCCTGAACCAACTCATGCCATTGTTGCAACAATCAGGAAAACCTTGCAATGCAAGGATACAGGGGAAGCCAAGGTCATTCTGATAGCTTTGTGTGGGCATGGACATTTGGATCTCTCTTCCTGTGAAAAATATCTGAAATGTCAGATGGTAGATCTAGAATACCTAGATGAGAAGGTTAAAGCATCCATGGCCAAAATCCCAAGTTTTCCTCAGGGATGACTCTTTTTTCTGAGGTCAGGTTGATCCACTTTACAGATTTTCAGTATTCTTCTTTGAGTGGGAAGAACACATGACTGTCGATTTACCTACTGTGAATAAACAATGCAAAAGATTAAATTTTCCTGAATGTTATAATTATTATGTTTAACAAGGTAATGTAAAAATGACACATTGCAAAGTTGACATAGTTTCCTTTGGCACTTTTCCCATGACTAGTAAACATAGACTCTTATTTTTGTACCAAATAACAATAGTAGATAATTTCTAAATCAAGGCAGTTCACCAAGATTCCTCTATAAATGATACTACATATGACCTTCTAAATTCTTTTATGTTGTTCCACCCTGAAGTAGTGACATAAGAATATATGGTACTCTTTTGCTTACAATTGTGGTTGACTAATTGCTCCATTTAGTTGTTGCTCTCTCAATTTGTGATTGTCCTCCTTAATGATGCATCCACAAAATATGTATTTTGATAGATGATTTCTTCTATTTTCTTATGCTTCATTTTTTATTTAAGTAGGAACTTGCCACTATATAAGATTTTCATGGATTAGGGATGCATGTACATGATACTTGTATCAACAAACTCTTTTCATGGGATCAGGAATTTTAGCGAGAAAATAGAAGTATTGCAGTTGATTACCTTTATGTTGTTGAGTTTGATTCGTTGATGGAATTATTGATCTTAAATATGGAGTATAGTTGTTGCACTTATCTGTAATGTTGCTTTTCTTTGGATGGGATTATGTTGGAGGATGAATCAGTTTGGAGCACTTTTCCATTTGGTGACTCTAATTCAACAATCCTTCTAATTTAGATTTCATTTCCAAGAGTAGCAAACAGTTTCCCATGACTAATAAATAGAGACCTATTTTTGTACCAAATAACAATAGTAGATAATTTCTAAATCAAGGCAGTTCACGAAGATTCCATTATAAATGATACTACATATGACCTTCTAAATTCCTTTCTATTGTTCCAACCTGAAGTAGTGACATAAAAACAGATGGTACTCTTTTGCTTACAATTACGGTTGACTAATTGCTTCATTTAGCTGTTACCCTCTCAATTTTTGATTGTCCTCCTTAATGATGCATCCACAAAATATGTATTTTGATAGATGATTTCTTCTATTTTCTTATGCTTCATTTTTTATTTAAGCAGGAACCTACCACTATATAAGATTTTCTTGGATTAGGGATGCATGTGCATGATACTTGTATCAAAAAACTCTTTTCAGGGGATCAAGAGTTTTAGCGAGAAAATAGAAGTATTGCAGTTGATTACCTTTCCGTTGTTGAGTTTGATTCCTTGATGGCATTATTGATTTTAAATATGGAGAATAGTTGTTTCCCTTATCTGTAATGTTTCTTTTATTTGGATGGACTTATGTTGGAGGATGAATTAGTTTGGAGCACTTTTCCATTTGGTGACTCTAATTCAACAATCCTTCTGATTTATATTTCACTCTCTTTCGATATATATATATATATATAACCAATAATGCTATCTAGGAATGAAACTCAACAACAGAAAGGCAATCAACTGCAGTGTTTCTATTTTCTCTGCTTATTGCCAATATATTAGACAAAAAGGACTGGACCAAACAAACACATCTCAAAATTTTCCTTCGATAATGAATATATATATATATATTATAAATCATGACATGAGAATAATATGCAAACTTCAACTTTTATTTTCCAACATAGGTTTCGATTAAAGACTTTAATAGATCTATTTTTTATCTTCCAGGGTCACCATAACGGGTCCAGGGTAGAGAGAATACACAACATCTTCTCATATAGACTCATTGTAGACTCAACTATAACATGCTGGTCTGTTTTTTTTCACCAAGTTTGCTCAAGGGTGCAAGGTGAAGAGCATACACAGTCTGACTCCTAAGACTCTCCGACTTTGAATGCCTCAAATGAGAGCAGTTTTCATCAACTTATTACTCTCAATTAAAAGTAGGCACACTTAGTGATAAGAGATCCTATGAGTGGGTTTGACCTAATGTTTTAAAACTCGAACTCAGACTAGGAAGCGGATGAGGGTCAACTTGGCTCGAACTCAGACTCGATAATGACTCGGACTGGTTTGATTTCAATTACTCGGTTTAAAAAAAAATACATTAAATATTCAAATTTTCAAGGGAAAATTTATTTTAAAGATTCCAAACCATTAGAGACATAATATGCAAAGTCTACTCATGTATGTACCATGTAAGGTAGGTAAATTTTCCATAGTATCATCCATATTCTCATCAATCCTGCAGGAAGGTAAATCTACACTATGATCAATATTATCCTAGAATATTTTCTAAAGTACCAGATAAGTTAAATAAGGTAAACAGAGCACCTGATTGACAACTCCCCTTGTTGAGAAACCATGGTATCCAACTGTGTGAAGATGTTACTGAGCTCCAAAATAGTTGATTCTACATTTTGGAGAGCTTCAGCTCTGCTTTGCATATAGCTATCTTGTAAAGGAACCATTTGTTGTTGAAGATGTATTTGCATACGGGAGATGCAAGAGGATCTCCAGTCGATTGCCACCTAGTATCATGAACCAATAAATTTTAGCTCCAAACACAACAAATAGAAATAAAGAGGTTAACCATGCCGCAAGACTGTAAGATTGTAATGAGTACAATTTGAACATAACGTGTATTGTAAAGTAGAAGAAATCCAGAACTTCACAATCTTTCAAACCGAGGTTGGTATAGATCTATTGCTCCTAGTGCATCTTAACTGTGATATTCTTCAGTTTATGGCTTAATTGTTTCAAAATCAACATCAATATTGCCTTTAACAAATAACAAGCTTTCTGGATCCAAAGAGATTAGATATTTCCTCCTAGAATTAACATAGAAGTAATCGCATTTAAGCAGATGAGGGAGTTGTTGATCTCAAGTGGCAGTTCAGAGAAATACATAATGGCAAGGTTGAAAGCAAATGGATTGAAATTTCAATGCTCTCTTACAAGCACCTATGTTATCTGACAAACAAAATTGAAAAGACAATTCATGTGTACATTGGAGGAAGAATCTATTGACCATATGCTCAATAACTGTCCATATGCAAAGAAATTATGGAATGAGGTGGATGTTTTCACTAGATAACCGATTTTGGCAAGGTGAAGTTAAGAAATGTATGGGGAATTGGTTCCAACAAAAATGTCTTTAAGGCATTCAGAGCGCTACCACCGATGGTTGCATAGGGCATTTGGCTTGCTAGAAATGCCAAGATATTCCAAGGAAAGTCCTAGCCAACACTTCAATGTGCATCTCATTTAAGGTCCTTTTATGTAAGCTTAAAAGGAAATCCCCAAACCTATGAATGTAAGGATTCTGGTACAACCTGTAATTGACAAAACTGAAGCCACGTGTTTTCTTATGGTACATGCTAAGGCCAAAATACATCTGGATCAAAATAATTATATTACATTCAAAGTAGGACTGGTGTTTGGCTCCAATAATTATGGATATTAATTAAGATGGAAGCATAAATGGTTTACTAGTAAATGTACATGTATGTGAACATTCGTCAATGGAAATCAATTGGAGGAAAGGGCTATTTAGAATGGAAAACCTAAGTCTTCTTCCTATCTTGAACTAGGACAAAAGAGTTGAGGCTGAGTTTGCATGTATATCCTTCCATCATGTCTTTAGATATATAGATGGTATAATAGATGCTCTACTAAAAGTAGGTCAGTTAATGGAGGCTAACACATGGAAATAAAAGAGCACAAAAAATGGAGCCTGAGAGGTAGCCCAATGACAACATATTGATATGAATCTAGATAGAGTTAGTAACAATGTAAATTATGGGGGGGTATGGATAGATTTCTATTTCAAACAAGGCCCTCACCTCTTAAATATAGGATATTATGTGGCTTATTATTTCAAACAAGACCCTCACTTGGGATGTCCTGCAAAAACAAGCATGGTCCAAGTAGGTGCCCCCCATGCAAGAATGAGGAAACCATTAATCATTTACTTATCCACTATCATTATTCAAAGGAGGTTTAGGATGAAATGGATACATTGACAAGGGCAATGGATGGTTGGTTCTAGCTTGGGTGTTTGATAAGACATGATGCAAAAAGTAAAGTAAAGCCTAAGAATCAAAATCCGAAAGTAGAGAGCATATACAGAAGAAGCTTGTACAACAGGCATGCATCCAAATTTTGGAATGAAACTAATAATAAAGAAAGCTTATCAATGTTTTAAGGTCTTTATTTTTTTTCGAAATACGCTTCTCATATCACTATGTAGCAATGGTCCTATAATCTTGGGTTAATTACTTAGTATACAATAATATATATTTATGATTTTTAAATTTCCTTATTTTTTTTACAAATGGTTGATTAGCAATGATAGTGCTAAAAAAGTCATAGGTAAAGGCATGATTCCATAAAGACATAGAATGTTGATGTAAAAATGTAGGTAATGTGGTCTATGTTCTAGTATTACAGAAAAATATTGATATCTACAAGCCAAATTGCAAAGAAATATTACATAATTGAATTTATGGAAGATAGATGTATTCTAAAAGGCAAATTAGACCATTAGAGGGTGGTTTCCAAAAGGGATTGCGGAAGGTGGCTTATACAAATTTCTAGCAACAAAAAATTGTAGACAATTGTTAGAGGTTGATCAGTGTAATAAGAGAATTATGGAATCAAATATTAGGTCATTGAAACTATTGTCATCTCCTTTTGTTACAAATACTTAACATGGAACATGTCGCATAGTTTTCCTAACATTCTACCTTCTAGCTTCGTTTTTCTATATCTTAGATTTGACAAACTCCTGCAACAACTGAGAGGACAATCTGAGCTAGAAGGATTTTTTAGGTTAACCAGAGTTCCTCGAACTAAAATGTTTTCTAGTGAAATTTTCATTATATGAGCAAATAATTTATTCATCATCCCCACCTTCTGATATTTTCCTATCAAACGCAATGAATATCCTATACAGTGCATGTGCAATGTGATACTCCTTATCTGCACACAAATGGATTAACCCTCAAATTCTTGAGAGGTGCCTACTACCTTCATTCATCTCAAGCTTGGCATGACTACTAAAATAACTGAGAGTATGACCATCGCAGTTGGCAGGATTTGGAGATTAAATAGAGTTATTAGAATAGAAAAGTTTTCTATTGAAATTTTCATTATATGAAAAAATAGTTTCCTTGGCATCTCCACTTTTAAATTTTCCCATAGATCCTAATGAAAAACCTATAGATTGCTTGTGCAGTGTGAGACTACTTATGGAAAAGCTTCTAGCCATACAAAAAACTCGTACTTGAAGATCTCACATAGCATAAATATGTGCAACATAGGTATAAATAACAAAGAATTGAATGGATTTGTTTGGATTGTATACTCCTAATTAAAAAAGAAAAGAAAAACAATCTTACTAGCTACTCAAAAGGCAAGCACATGAAATGCACGCCCAAAAATAGGAAGCAAAACAATCTTCATTCTAGAGAAAGTAGTAAGAGAGCAAGTAGTAAGGAAACAAGTATGGAACACATACTCTACGGGATAATAAAGTGATCAAAATCCTATAAATAAAACCTTCCAACGAGGTGTGATTACATACATAGATCAGTGTGTGTTCTGGAACTGATGCTAAAGAGAAAGGCAGTAATAAAGTGAGTTGTTGTTTGTGATAATCGTCTCCACACTAGCCAATGGGTGTTTTGTTGATGAGATTCTATCTTAATGTAAATCATATGGGTTTTATTAATGCCTTGATTTACCTTTCTTATTTCGGTGACTATTTGGAGCGGGAACATGCCCCACTACATTTCACAACTTATACTAAAAGGGTTGTTGGAATAGGTTTCAATATATAAATATTAGCTCTCTGAGAGCATTCTCTCTTCATTCTAGAATTCTCTGAGAGCATTCTATCTTCATACTATTTACTTACAATTCAAATGCATTTGATGTGCAGAATCCCAACACAAATGTAACCACTCTTACTTTTATCATCATAGATAAAATTATAACAAAATTCAAAAATAATGGCATTTACTAACCTAAGAATCTATAAACAATGGATGGGAAGTATCAAATTCGAACTCCAACATTGCAGTATCCTTCACCCACCTCTTCAAGACCCTCCAAGTTCTATCCAATGTGCTTTTATCCATGGAAACAAGTACAATTATATACCGAATTTGCAAACCCCCAAACGACATCACTGCAATTTCCAACCATAACCAATTTAGTTGGTTAATAAATGGCCCAAACCATCATTTCAGGCCCCATTAAGAAGTAATGGCCTCTCAAATCCAAAGAAACCCCTTCCTTCCAAATCCAAGCCTCTCATACCCAAAGAATTCCCCTTCCCTCCAAATCCAAAAACCATTCATAAGTAATGGCATCTTAGACCCAAAGAAACCGCTTCCAGCCAAAGCCAAGCCTCTCAGACCCAAAGAACTCCCCTTCCTTCCAAAGCCAAAAATTTGGCATCAATTCAGGGTTTCACAACACTGGTATGATGTAAGATCCACTCCACAAACATTTTCTTATTATTATTATTCTTTTATTATTTTAATTGTTATTTCAATAAAGGAACTAGACCATAAATTTGGTCAAGTAACCGAATGGTTACAAGATGTAATGAGACAAAACTATTATTGTTTTTAATAATATAATGAGGAAAGGGTCAACGAATGCTAAAAGAGGAAATCAGGTTTCAAGAGTGGGAGACAAGATTGAGTGTTAACTGAAAGTGGATCAAACAAGTGTCGGAGTGCATTGATGGCACTAGCACACTCCCTAGAAATCAGGGATTTGACAGCCACATAATTCTTAGGGAATTGACTAGGTGAAAAGACCTAGGCAAATTATTAAAGATGCATATGTGGGAGGCAAGACGCTTCCTAGTATGCATGAGAGGAATGATTGTTGTGTGAGCACTGAGGTGTTAGGCAATAAACTCCAAAACAAATGAAAACAATATTTGATCGAGTTAACAATCTACAATCTTGGAGCCCTGGATTTAGCTCAGGGGTGATCAGAGAGGGTTAGCCTACTCTGGATCTATGGTTGGGAGGAGCATCGTTGTCCCTACCTCATTCATAGCTTGGTGTTGTAACAAGTTCCAAAGCTCTACATTATATGTGATTATATTATGAAATGTTTCGTTGGATGTGCATTAGGATGTATTTAAATATGAAAATACAAATGAAAAGATATATGCTGCCAGGGGGTTATTATATTCTGTGAATATTGGTTACGCTAGATACTGCAAATTTACGGAAATTAGAATGAACGATTTCTTCCCTCTTTCCAGCATAAATTACAGATTCATAGCCTAGAGTTCAAAGTAAAACCAATTTATAAATGCGGTGATACGAATCTTGCACTGTAAACGATCGATCTCTTGCATTTGCAAACAATCAACAGATCTTATATCTTCACTACGGTTAGGGTAACTTAGGAACCCTGTGGCGAGTAAGTCAATATCCTAAACTGGAAAACAATTGTGAAATAACTATTGGATCTACAGGTTAAGATCGCATCTATCAAGAGAATGCGAGATCGATGCATAAGTGTTTAAATATTTTATATATCCAAATAGAAACATATGTATCTGCTATTTTCCATTTGGTTATAATGAATTCGAACCAATCTCAGTATGAATGTTACGACTGATATTTTATAGTATTTTTCTTTTTAGACTCGAATGAAATCGAGTTAAAGATTGACCGTATTATGAAAGGATGTATTACTCAGAAAACGCAGTTAGCAAATCAAGAGGAAAACTTCACCTCATTATTCTTAGATTTTTGTATCAAAGTCAGAGATCTAGACCGACACCAAGTTACATGTTTCTAAATATCAATTACAGAGCATAGAACCTTACAGTAAATATAAGAACTGGGTATAATATTGCGTTTTAAGGTAAATCAATAGCTAGGAGTTTTCTAAAGGTTATAACTGTTCTAGAACTATAGGTTCAAAAATGGGCGCTTAACTCTAGTATGAAGAACCATTCGCATTTTCCCTTCAGGGTCTATGTTTACTCAATAACCAAACATTAGTGGTGTATTCCTTTTAACCAGAGATTTTATCCATCCAAACAAAGAACGTACTGTTACATCCTTAAAACTAAAAAAACTAATATGAACAGAGATTTCCTTTTATCTATCCAAGTAAGGAATTATGGCTGCATCCATAACCTAACTAAACGGATTTTAGACAGGGATGCCAACATATATCGGTATGGGAGGACCATTTCTTCCTTAACTTTTTATAGAGCTGTAAGAGGGTTTCCTAATTTTACCTTATGCAGAAATTTCAAGCATAGAAACTTTTTTTTAGTTTTTCCAGATTTGTAATGAAGCACTTTAATACTTTAAAAGAGACCCTAAACGAGTTCTGGGTACAGAAATGAAAAAATTCAGTACATTTAAGACTTTGGTATTTTCAGAAATGTTATTACATAAGGGATCAACACCCTGAGATGAATCTGGTAAAAACCCCACGTTCCCTCCTTCCTCATAAAAACCTAAATTGCTAAGAAGGAGTCTATCTACTTTTAAATATTGATAAAAGCTTTAGCCCCAGTTAGATAGCCACGACAAGATGGAAAGTCACAGCCGAGGTAAGGATCTCTGTTTACCTGGAGTATAATACCAACCCTAGAAGACGACCTTTGTCCCGATACTTGTAAAGGAAAAATGAAAACAAGCATTAGTTGCTTAGCAAGAAATTAGACATCAAGTAAGTAAGAAGGTTGTACAGGAAGAGCATAAATATTTACCTGGGTATTTTTGATACCCAAACGTTTTTAGCTGGAGCTGAGGGTTCTCCATAGTTGTCGCAGAAGTCTTGGGGTATTCAAATCCTTCATACCAGTTTTCAGAACCAAAATGACAGTGCCATCGGCCAAACTTAGGTTTGGAAGAATACTGTGTCGCACCCGAGAAGTCCTTTTGGTTGGTGTCAGTGTTCTTACGTAAACATCTTATGTTTTCAATCCAGTGTCAGATCTGGACATACGCCTTCTTTATTAGCATTCAACACTTTAAAACAGATAGCTGTCACTAAGACTGAAAGGTCGAATTACACAGACCCCAAAACCCTGTCAACGTTTTTGAGAGGGAGGGAACCGAGATCAGTAATTGATAGTCACCAATTTTCGAGCCATAGGGTACATAAAATGTAACCATATTATTGCTAACTATAGCTTTAACATACTCGAGTGAGGATGACAACCTTGTTAAGACATAAGTTAGATCAGTCACATAGGATTCACGACATTTGATTAAAAAGAGCATAATGTAATTTAATCTAAGGTATGATACCTTCTCCACCTTAGATTAGAAGGTATCCACATTACCTTGCAAACTAATAATTAACATAGGTTTAGGGGAAAGTTGCTTTTGGGTATCCAACCACGTAAGAACTCATGGTACTACATCTTCAAATTGTTCTTATAAGTAAGACTTTTGAATTGTGTTGTTTTCCAACGAAGAACCTGAAACAAAGGTTTTAGAAGCGTTAGCTTTATGCTAAGTAAACAGTTCACCTTACGGACTGAAAATTTTCCATCTCGTGAACCTAAAAACACATTAAGGTATAAATGCAATCCCACTAAGATATGTCCTTAGATACGGGTAATGAAGGTTTCATAATCCTTTTAAGATCAGTGACTTAACATTATCAATGGGACTTGTTATGTGGAGATGTTACAAATGGATATTGTTATGTGGAGATGTTACAAAAAGAAAACTAACATATAAAGGACTTGTTGCTAGGAAGAAGGGGCCTTGAACCTTAGTAGTTGGTTAGGGTTGTCATGGAAGCTTGGTTGGGGGGAATCTTAATTATGTCCCTTAATTTTAAGATGTGCCACTTATGTTCATCAATGAACAACGTAATTTTTTTAACTTGTAGGAAATTATTGGCCATGGTTTCTTGTAACCTGAAATCTCCTTAAGTTTTTTTAAGAAATCTTTTATCATGCCTAGCAGGTAAGTACGAAGCTTCTACGTCTAGTATACTTTTATGATGTTAATCAAATTAAAAGTTGCCCCTAATTTTTTTTTTTATTACTGTGTAAATGGGGATGTGACATATGAAGGAAAAATCCATGAAATTGGCTCACGGATGTCAGGCAGTCGTTAATATTCCCCATTTTGGAGGTCAGTTGCATATCACTATGGATAGAGGGTTCTAGGTCGCATATTGCGATGGAGGAGTACCATTAACGAAGGCAAGTTGTTACACAATGGAGCATGGGCTTTAGTTTTAAAATTGCTTGATATTGTTTTGTTTTGTTTGATATTTGTATTTTATATTTGAGCATGGGTTTTGGTTTTGTAATTGTTTGATATTGCTTTATAATCAATATATGTGCAAATATATAGCTATAGTATATATTGGGTTAGTATAATATTATATGCTATGTTTTATAAGATTATATGGATGTATAATGTTCTGTTATTATTATATTGTATATTTTTAATTTGGTATTATGTAATATTTTTTTTCTTTTCAGTAGAAAAAAGTCATACTATTGATATTCAAAAGGAATCAAATAGTACATGGATTTTGGTCTTATAAGAGACCATACAAAGGAAGAAAATTGTCAGTAGTTACCAAAATGGACAAAAAGAAACATCTCAATGAAGTACATGGCAGCACCAAAAAATCTACAAAACAAAGTATATGAACATTAGAGTTCATAAATATTTACAGATCCTTTTGCCACTTTGCAACCATCCTAGAACACCTCCCACAAAATGTAACCCTCATCGCCTGCCAATGCAATTTTGGATAAGATGTCAGCTTTCATATTATGCTGTCGATAAATATGTTTAAAAGATATATCCTTGAACAAACATATTAATGACTGTATCCAGTCACACCAATAAGAAAGGGAAGCAACATTTAGAGAATATTGACCACATGCCCATTTGATGGTAATCTGAGAGTCCCCGTAGACTTGAAGATCCATGATGCCAAAAATGTTAACAAATATCAGAATGCACCATAACGCCAAGAGTTCATATTTCATGTTTGTGTCATGACCATAATTGAATCTGAGTGAGAAGTACTATGTATTGCTGATATAAATAATTCCCCCAGCTGCACAAAGACCATCGTTTGAGGCACCATCAAAAAAATCCACAGTCTTTTTTATGATAAAATTGAAGAAACTCACACTTTTAGACCTAAGAGGAGCAATCACCACGCAATTCTCTTTTAGTAATCTATAAACCAGAGTGCATATTTGATACACATTTGGATCCACATCCTAAAAAAGAGCTTGGTGATGCTCCCTCCAAATAGCCCATGAGATAATAGCAGGTAGCTCGATAAAAAATTTGCAATTTTTGGACCAATCCAAACAACACTTATCAAAATAGTCCACAGGCGAGACAAAATCAATCTTCAGTTCAATCAGAATTTTGCTCGATATGTTTCTAGTAAATGCACAGTGAACAAACATGTGGTGAATTGTATCCGAGTCTGAGCGACATAGCATACACAAGCTTGGGCCTATCCAACCTCGAACTGTGAGTTTGTCCCAAGTTTTGAGATAGTCAGCTCGATAATATGTAATATTATTATAATATATGTTTTGTAAATCTGGTATATTTTTTCTTTTCAAAATGGAAGATATAATTGAATATTTTTCGCAGAAGAGGGACCTAGGGTACTTTAGAACTTTCTAAAATCAAGTGTGAGGAGAACCATGATGAATGGATGCATATGGAGAATTAATGGAGGTTGTGAAATTGACAATTTTTAGCTAACATGACGCAAAATACATGAACTTGCCGAAAATTTACTAGACTGTCGAGAGGGTCAAAGGACGATGGTTTTGTTCAAACAAAATATGAATGCAATCAGTACGATGAGCTAAGAACAATGAAACCACATTCATGACATGATGATGATTGTTGGTAGGCAGTTTGGTAAGGAAGAATCGCAACATCGTTGATGCTGCGACACATCAGATGAGGTCACGAAAGGAAGAATGCTCTCTTATTTTATGTATTTTTTGAGTCGTTTGTACCGCAGAATGCAGGTTTTTGGGTCATTGGACCATATAAGATGTAATTTCGAGCTAAGTATACCGCAATAGGTGGGTTTTTGGGTCATTTGGACCGTGTCAGTTAGATTTTGGGTCATTTGTCGAGGAGTTAGTTAGGAAGTTGTTAGTAAGTGGACAAGCATTCTAAAGGCGGAAGGCTATATATAGACAGAAAGTTGCAGGTCAAAATATAGATTGCGGGGAGAGCTTTGGTATGTTTTTGTGCGTATGTTCTGAGATCAAGAGATATTGCTGAAGTATGAGATCTGCAGAGGCATTGCATTGGGTTTTTGCAGTAATAATATGATGTGATGAAACTCTTCCTATGTAATCCTGGTGTGTCTTCTGTCTTTTGATGGTAATGCAATGTTTCTTTGATGCAATAGTCACTTTATTGTTATAATATATCGTAACAATAAATGTTTCCATTAATGATGCTATGAATACAATAATGTCGAAGTGAATGCATGGATCTATTGTTGAATGTTGCAATAAGATTAAGTAGTTGATGCCACATATATCCTCCTTCATTCGATGGAAACATGGTTCTATCCACTCTCCCTTGATCGCCTCGGGTGAGACCTCATCTGCTCTGCAGGTGTTGCTGGGTAGGGTAAAACATATCTGCGCTGGTGCTCAGGGAGATCGAGGTGGGTTGGTGTCGACAGTGACGGGAACCCCTGTCAACTGGGTTTGAGTCAACAAATGGTTCCATTGCTGGGACCATGTGCGATGTGAAAGGAGGATATGTTGTGGCACCCAATGAAACCCGAGATCTAGGAATGGTTTTATCAAAAGCTACAGGAATTTGCTGAAGAAGAAATCCGGAACACTCGACTGATAGTAAATCAGTGGGTGGATAGATATATTCATGGCAGTCCGCATGAATGGTTCTTCTGTGAGTTCGCGGTCCTGTTGTTCGAGTGGTTGGCGAAGTTGACCTTCCAGAAGAAGAACTTCCAAGGTGGTGAACTAACGACTTGGACCCCTGAGTTGATTTAGGAAGAAAGTGGTCTTATGAGGGGAGGAGCGAGGTTCCGACAGGAAATGAGGCAGAGGACAGGAGAAGGTCCTGCTACGGTCGAACCACGAGGCTGTGAAGGAAGACCATGGGATGAAGCGACCTCATAGTCCTGACAAGGAAAACTAGGCTACGCCCAGGATAGAGGCAGGACCAAACCCCAGCACCAACGTACCCACACCTCCACTCACTATCTATTAGATAGCAAGAAATACCACTTCGACATTGCTAAGTTCGTCAATACCACAGAAGTTAATCAGTAGTAGTACAACGAAAGGAGGAAGGAAGCCCAAAATGGCAGGTGATGATGCTAAGTTACCATTGTTCCATGCGAGTGGGACAGACAACCCAGAACAGTATTGGTTTTTGTGTGAAGTGGTCTGGACAGTAAAATAGATCACTGATGATGTCGCTAAGAAAGGACAGTTAGTGACAACTCTGCGAGGACATGCATTATATTGGTTTATGAAGTTTGTTCTAGTCCCTACAGGAGCCCCAGAGAAGTCATTAGATGAGATCTGGGATGGACTGATTGCAGAATTCAGAAAGCCCAAGTCTGAGGCTCAATATATTATGGAATTGAAAGAAATTAAGCAATATCCCCATGAAACGGTGTGGGATTTCGACCAACGATTCAAGACGCTAATGGCAAGGGTTAGTTTTGATATGAGCACCATCTAACATAAAGATTCATTCATCGCGGCACTTCTACCACATATTCGGCTACCATTGATGCAACAAAACATCTCGATGCCCAATGAAGCTCTGGAGATTGTAATGTGATTAGAGGCGTCGCCGATTGGAGAAAATGCAGCCAAGATGTCGCAGATATAGACATAGCTCACTAACTTGACTATACAACTGCAAGATTTGAAGAAGGGCAAGGAGCAACATGAAGAAGTATGGTGTACGTGATGTCGAGGAGAAGGGCATACAAAGGACAATTACCCGGACTTCCACAATTATTTGGTTTCAGGAGCACCAAATCCGTTGAATGGTGGTAGCATGCCGTGGTGTCACGTCTGCCATGTATATGGGCACAGCCATGACAATTTCCCATATATGCAGAAAATGGTCATAACCCCGAGGAATCTTTATTTTACATTTTGCAAATCGGTGGGTCACGATGACAAGGATTTTCGTGCATACGGGTTGCTACAAGAGAGAATGTATGATGCTTTCTATGTAAAGGATGACCAACGTGCTGTACAACAGTTGCAACCACAGCCGCGGGTAACCCAACCACTACCTCAACCACAGATTCAGTTTGTACTGCAGCAGTAGCAACTGCCACAGTTCATGCCACAATATGCTCCAATGCAGATGGCTCCATAGCAGCCATAATATGTACAGCAAACGCAGTATGCATAGCAAGGGCAAGCAATGCAACCGGCACAACAATAGTTCCAACAACAGTACCAGTAGCAGGGAGGATTCCGAGGAGGATAACAGGGAGGACGTGGCGGAGGATTTGGTCATGGAGGAGGATGAGGTCGTTGTGGACTTGTTCAATGCTATCACTGTATGGTATGGGGACACTACCAGTGAGACTGTCCACTGCTACAGAACCAGTGTACGTTCTGGTTTGTTAATGATCACACGGTAGAGAATTGTCCACAGTTGATTGTACGATGGAAAGCAAGGAATACTCCCCAATTGCAGAACCAACCCCAAGCACAGCAGCTTGCCCAGATCCAAGTGCAACAACCAGTGTAGAACCAGAATATGCGGCCAAATCAGAATCAGAATGTGAACCCACCCGGGAATCCGCTGCTGAATCAGACCTAGGGTGCGAACATCACGACAATTTCTGCAGAGCCAAGACCGCAAGATACTTTCGTTTCTGTGGTAACTCGTGGAGGAAAGACAACTGGAGAGGACAACTCAATGATCTGGTTAGTAGGACAAAAGAAGGTATCATTTGACATTGATTCAGAGCAGGAGGCATTTCTTCAAGCACGTCGTGAACTAGAAAAAGACCAAGGTAAGGCTGTTGTGTATAACATGCCCTCTAATTTTGATACTACTTCAGAGGCTGGCCCGTCGCGACAATCTAGCACACTTCAAGTATTTTTGGGACATTGTTTATCCCTGGAAAGAGATCCCGATGCTCTTGTTGCGATTGAATCTCTATTGCAATGACTGATCTAGGATCAATAAGAGTTCATGGTTAATTCTTTACAATGACGGAAGACGGGTAAGGAGATGCAGATGAATATTCAAATTGGCACCTACGATGTTGATTCAGTTATTCTGGATCTTGGTTCGGATGTCAACATCTTGACCAGGCAGGCTTTGCAGAAGATGGGAAGTCCCCCATTGAGCTGGTCTCCTGTACATCTCCAATTAGCTAATCACGTTAAAGTGACACCGATTGGGAGAGTTCCATGCATGGTGGTGGACATTGAGGGAATGCAAACATATGCCGAATTTGATGTAATAGAAGTAGTTGAAGGAGGAAGCTCTTATCCCGCATTACTGGGGATTGGATGGGCTAATGATAGTGGAGCTGTAATCAATTTCAAACGACAGATGATGACTTTTGAAAATATTGATCTCAGAGGTATCGCCCCGTTGGATCCGGCTGAAGGACGCCGCTACATAGAGCCAGTAAAGGATGACAATCCTAGTGGATGGGACCATGCATTCAATATCTCTTAAGATTATATCCATCTGACTGCCAACGGTGAGCTGGGATGGCGCAGTGACATCTCTGCGTTGTCCGACTCTGATGATGCGCTCGAATATTGGTAGAACCGCTTACACGAGGTGTCACTGCGTAAGTGTGGGTTGATCACACAGTCATTATTCCGTGTCGCAACTGAAGCTGTCACACTACCAATATATGAAGGACTGCGTGGTTTATCTGATTTTATGACAGAGTTCAAGGAAAGAGTTTCTGAACCACAGCGATTGATGGCATTGAACGAAGCACTGAAGGCTGCTCCAGCATGCTGGTGGGCGACACACAAGGCATCAATTGATGGATGGTCGAAATGAAAAAGATTGATGATGGTACACTTCGGTGATACCGAGGCTTACCACACTGGAAAGTATGATGGTCGAAAAGATCCTAGTGGTCACTTGATGAAGTGTCAGCGGTTATGGGTATCGCGACCAAGAGATGAGTGGGTCCATGCTTTTATCCATACTTTGGATGAGATGCCATGATCATGGTACACTACAGCTGAGTTGCGAGGAGAAGTTTCTACTTGACTAGATCTCACAGTATATTTTACCCATACATTTAGTTTTGCGGATGCTAATCCAGAGGTCAATAATGCATTACAGCTCATCCGTGATGTAATTCTGTAGGTTGTCCCGGTGGCATATCCTGTGGATCCGCATACGCACTACCAGATGCAGTCTCTCATTGAATGCTTCAATATCAGTAGTGGACCAGATGATGGTGATGATCCAGGGAATGTGAATATTCTGGAATCAGAAGGAAGTCATGTTGTGGTACCACCTAATGCCCCAAGCGATCCAAGCAGTCAGCCGCTGAAGATCCGCAAGATTAGCATTGGGACAAAGGACACTCTGAAGTTCCCAAATGTTGGGGATTACTAGGATGATGAGCTGATAAGCAAGGTCACTGATTTGCTCCATGAGTTTCAAGATGTATTTCCCACAAATTTTTCTGTCATGAAGGGGATTCTGGGTGACTTAGTGGAGATGAAGATTCCATTAAAACCAGATGCTAAGCCAATCCTGCAGCGACCCTATTGATTGAATCCGCAACATAAGGAGAGGGTCAAGGTAGAACTAGATCGCATGTTGGATGCCAGTATCATTGAACCAGTAGAGGAGTCGAAATGGATTAGTCCTATGGTGGTACAGGATAAGAAGACTGACGAAGTGCACATTTGTGTCAACCTCAGGAAGCTAAATGATGCATGTTTGCATGATCCATTCCCAAGAGATGTACTCTTTCACAAATGGGTTCTCTGGCTACCATTAGATCTGCATCGCAAAAGAACATTTCCATAAGACAACTTTTGTTACCGAATGGGGCTGCTTTCAGTACATCGTAATGACATTCGACTTGAAGAATGCACCTGCGATATTTTCACGAGTTGTCGTTGCTGCATTCAAAGATTTCATTCAGAAGTTTTTGCAAGTATAAATGGACGATTGGATGGTCTATGGTTTGGTCCATGATCATCTGTAGAATCTGCGGTTGATGTTGGAGCGATGTCGGCAGCACCAGATCTCGTTGAACCTAAAGAAGTGTATCTTCTATGCACCGTTTGGCATATTGTTGGGTCATATTGTGTGTAAGGAAGGATTGTCGGTCGACCCAGCAAAGATTGCGCTTATTCTAAGTTTGACACCGCTGACTACTATTAAGTAGTTAAGGACGACGATGGGACACACCGGATATTATCGCAGGTTCATCAGGGGTTATGCTGCGATTACTGCCCCTATGGATAAGTTGTTGAAGAAGGATACAGTATTTCAATGGAGCCCTGAATGTCAGGATAGCTTTGAGACACTAAAGACAAAGATGGCCTCGACACCAATATTAGTATTTCTTGACTGGAGTAAGGAGTTCCATGTTCATGTTGATGCCTCATCGATCGCACTGGGAGCGGTATTGGCCCAGCCTGGAGAGGGGGATCTTGATCACCCCATTGCTTTTTCCAGTCGAAAGTTGTCGTCTGCAGAAAGAAACTACACTACTACAGAGAGGGAAGGTCTGGCAATGGTTTACGCATTACAGACGTTTCGCCATTACTTATTGGGAGGCCATTTCAAGATGTTCACAGATCATTCTGCATTAAAATACCTGGTCAACAAGCTTGTGTTGGCTACTTCTTTTTTAGGAGTTCAATTTTGAAGTCAGTGTGAAGCCAGGGTGGTTAAATGCTAGCCTGGATCATCTCTCACGAATTGAAACAAGAGAGGAGCCAACTGACATTGAAGATGGGTTTCCTGATGCGCAATTATTTAAACTTGGATTTGCTGAAGGATATTTTGAAGAAATCATTCAATTTCTGGTGACAGGTACCACACCAGAGGAATTCACTGCTAGTCAGAAGAAGCAGTTGGTAGTCAAGTATGCGGACTTCCAGCTAATCGCAGGAGCCCTATACAAGATGGGTGCCGATGAGATATTCCAACGGTGTGTCTTTCCGCATGAGAAAGAGAAGATCCTTTTCGAAGCACATGCGAGAGTGGTTGGAGGGCACTATGGTGGCCGCGCGACAGTAAGGAAGGTGCTTCGAGCGGGGCTCTGGTGGCCTACACTGCATAGTGATGCAACAGATTATGCATGGTCCTGTGACGTTTGTTAGAGAACCGAGAAGCCATCCAGATGGGATGAGATTTCATTGATGCCTCAGTTGACATTGCAGCCATTCAAAAAATGGGCAATAGACTTTGTGGGACCTATCAATCGACCGGGTAAGCGCACTGGTGCTCGGTATATCATCACGGTGATAGATTACTTGACACGATGGGCAGAAGCTGCACCAGTCATTGATTGTTCTGTGACCACAGTAGCGTGGTTTCTCTTTGACCACATCGTCACTCACTTTGGCTGCCCCAAGATATTGTTGAGCGATCAAGGCAACCACTTTCTCAATCGCACCATCAACGCATTGAAGGAGGAGTTGCAGATACAGCATAAGAAGAGTACACCCTATCATTCATAGGAAAATGGCATGGTCAAAGCTTTCAATAAGATATTGGAGCATGCGCTGAAAAAGGTGTGCAATGTGAACTGCGATGACTGGGATCTAAAAATCCCAGCAGTCTTGTGGGCCTATCGTACCACATGTAAAAGGATGACAGGGCAGGCACCATTCAAGCTAGTGTATGGGCAAGAAGCGGTTATGCCTATGGAGTATATAATTCAGAGTCTGCGCATAGAGGCAACAACCGGTATGGAAGATGTGGCATCATTAGAGGAATGTATCGCACAGTTAATACAGCTGGAGGAAGATTGCTTTATCGTCGATTTCCATCAGGGTGTGGAGAAGGATCACCAGAAGGCTTGGCATGATTGCCACATCAAGAAAAAATAGTTTCAACAGGGTGATTTGGTGTTGTTGTACGACAACAAGTTTATGAAACATCCAGGAAAATTGCAGATGCATTGGCTTGGTCTGTATCGCATTAGTCGAATTACTTCAGGAGGAGTAGTACAGTTGTAGCAGTTGGATGGGGCGATGCTCCCCAAATTGATTAATGGTAGCAGGTTGAAGCCCTATCGATCGGGCTTGGAATAGCACGATGCCTAAGTCGCATTGGGAAAAAAAAATAGTGTAGATTGATTGGTGGTAGGATGGCGCACCAATAGGGACAGAATGTGGAAGCAGGGAGGCTTCTGCGGCATGTTAGGAGCAGTCTGCAACAAGTGGTAGCATTGCGATTGGGTCACATCAGAAATCATTATGTAGATGAGACCTTTTCCTTTGGGGCAGATGTGATCGTCAGTCGATTCAGATTGCGCCAGAAGAACAGATGTTTGGAATAAGGAATCCACGAAGGTAGCATGGTCAGTGGTACCTAGAGGGGTGGTTTGCATGCTTGGCATGAGGCATCCACCATGACAGTATGGCCAAAGGGATGATTCGCACATTTTTGCATGCAGGGAAACATGCAGAAGTACGATTTCTTTGAAGTCAGGCTAATCCTCACACGGAGCGGCGAAGTATTATGATTACCCTGGAGCATGAGCAGGTGGTGCAAAGGATTGCCGAGGCACACAAGCAGCTACATGCGATGTATAAATATAGGACCTAAGGATAGTAAGAACATAGAGTTTGTTTCAGTTAAGAGGGGTTATGTTATGAGAGGCTCAAGCATCCTGCTAAGTTAGGAATTACAAGGAGGTTGTTGAAATGATCCATTTTATTTCATGTGGTAGCACACTAGATGCGCTGAGGGCCCGAACCACGAGTGTACATGAGTGGTTGGAGAAAGCTGCACCTCAGACACTCTGGGGTTACAATCATGAAATCTTGTCCAGGATGTCTAGGCACTTGGTGATGGTTCGAAGTCTCGTGATCCCTGCGACCACACAAAAGGGGGGGTCGTCGCTCTCGGGTCCCTATAACACGTGCTTACTGGTGCGAAACATATGTGCCAGAACCACTGGCCCGTTTTACACACTGGCGTTGCTTGCGGAATTCCTCTCCGTCTACAATCGGTCTCTCGAGACTAGAGGATGAGTTTGCAAGGTCTGTGACAGTAAGATCGGAAGAATCCACTTTTGGGAAAGAAGTACATGACAGTGAGCAGATGATTAGTGTAGCAGAAAGAGCAGGACAACACCACGTGATCCAAACAGCAAGAACAGTTGGAGAACTATAGTTTAGCCCTAGTAGAACAAAGATCACAGAGTACACCATGTCCAGTTGACGTGGCTTGAGGGAAAGCCACAAGATTGTGTTGGGGGCCTGTTGGCAGGCGGTTTGGTAAGGAAGAATTGCAGCATTGCCGATGCTGTGACACGTCAGATGAGGCCAAGGAAGGATGAAGGCTCTATTATTTTATGTATTTTTTGAGTCGTTTGTACCGCAAAATGCGGGTTTTTGGGTCATTGGACCATATAAGATGTAATTTCGAGCTAAGTATACCGCAATAGGAAGGTTTTTGGGTCATTTGGACCATGTCAGTTAGATTTTGGGTCATTTGTCCAGGAGTCGGTTAGGAAGTTGTTAGTAAGTGGACAAGCATTGTAAAGGCGGAAGCCTATATATAGACAGAAAGTTGTAGGTTGAAATGTAGATTGCGGGGAGAGCTTTGGTATGTTTTTGTGTATATGTTCTGAGATCAAGAGATGTTGCCAAAGTTTGTGATCTGCAGAGGCATTGTATTGGGTTTTTGCAGTAATAATATGATGTGATGAAACTGTTCCTATGCAATCCTGGTGTGTCTTCTGCCTTTTGATGGTAATGCAATGTTTCTTTGATGCAATAGTCGCTTTACTGTTATAATCTACTGTAATAATGAATGTTTCCATTAATGATGCTATGAATACAATAATGTCGAAGTGAATGCATGGATCTATCGTTGAATGTTGAAATAATATTAAGTAGCTGATGCCACATACATCCTCCTTCATTTGGCAGAAACATGGTTCCATCCACTCTCCCTTGATTGCCTCGGGTGAAACCTCATCTGCTCTGCAGGTGTTGCTGGGCAGGGTAAAACCTATCTAGGCCGGTGCTCAGGGAGATCGCAGTGGGCTGGTGTCGACAGTGATGGGGACCCCTCTCGACTAGATTTGAGTCAACAATTCTGAGAGGGAAAGATGAAAAATATCCAAGACTCAACTCAACCACACTATGATGACACACATGATGCAACTTGGAGGATCTGTCATCGAAGGGATAATATTACGAAAGTAAAAATGGTGAAATAAGATATGGACATGATAATCGCATTGAACTAGATATGGAGGTATATAAATTTATGCTTTGCATGGTTCTAAGAACCCCCATGGATATAAATATCAAACCAAAGAGAATCATACATCATGTTTGGTCAATGATGGAAGGCAAGGGTAATTCACATGGATCAAGGAACAAGGGAGAATTACTTAAGGATCGTGTGGCAATCTCACATGTTTCCACACCACCATGATAATGTTAGCTCCAAGTTGTAAAACGTGACTACTCCAAGTTCTAAAACATGTACTTTTCACATTAGGGCATAATTCCTTCAAGGAGGTCCTTGTATCACAAACTATAAGAGCCATTTTTTCTTGGGAGACTAAGTCTAAAAGTACTTCGAAACATTATTAACTATGGGTGTTGGATTCGTATGAGGAATTATGAAATGTCATGACCAGGCCTAGAAATTAACATCCCATCCACCCATCAAATGGAAATATCAAAATTGTGTACAATTATCAGTGCTCAATAAAAGGAATTGTTGTAAGGGGCATTGAAACATAGATGAGGAGTTGATTATTAACCAAATTTTCTTATTTATCCTAATTATTAATCTTGTGTTGATAAAAAGGCTAAGAAGGAGCTATATGCTTTTTGCTCTGCTTTTTAGCACTGAGTACTATATGTTTTTTTATCAGGAATGAATAAAAAAAATAGGCTAAGAAGGTATTTTGTTGGCTTGCATCAATGCTCTGCACTACAAACTTATGTATTTAAAAGAGGACTAGTTGCATTCATATTCTTCATGTGGCTAACATAGTTTATTGAGAAGGTGTTTACTGTGAATTATTCAAGGCCACACTCATAGTGAATTCATTAAGGCCACGCCGGTTTGGGTAAATCCCCCTCATAAATATGAAAGTGCCAATTGGTCAATGGCTAGAATTCTTGGACAATGTCAATTACAGGACCTGGGTTGAGCATACTAGAATTTTAGATAATTTTCTTGTGGTGTTAGAAACCATATCTACTGTTCTAAACTTCAAAATGAGCACCACATCCCACTTCCAAGCCAAATATCCCCTATGGAGGGCCAATATGGTGGTTGGGGACCACACACATGGACCATGACCCCCATAGTAGGATCTCTAAATCCATCTGCATTGTTAAAATTTAGTAAAATATTGTACAAATTCATTATCCAAATTGTAATTTTCCATTGTCAGTGTGACATAACTAAAAATGACTAATTCACATTAATTGTTGTTAGTTAGTCATATTTATATTCCCGTGACTAAATTAGTCATTTATGTTAGTCATTTTTATTTTAGTCACTTGTTATCTAGTCATATATTTTATCTCGTGACTAAATCAGGCATTTATCTTAGTCATTTTTAGTTGGCTTATTTAAAATTGCTCAATTTTGGTCGTTTATCCCTTGAAAAAACAGTGGTGACTAAATTTTTTAGTCGCCTAGTCACTTATCTCTCATTTTGTACTAGTGGAAGCTCCATAAGTTGAAGAAGTATTTTCCTCTCTTGGCCCTCTCTTCAGCCTCTCTGGACAATTGATGTAGATTGGAGAATGAAGACACTGGATCATGAATATCAAAATGTTCATCTCCCAGGTGATCTTCTTGGTTAAGAGTTGAGGATGTTGAGGGAGACGTCTCATGGTTGGGGATATAATCCATGGTGACATTGGTAGGGTAGAGCGGAAGGTGATGGATGTTTGGATTCGGCTGCAAATAGGCTGGCGTGGTGACTAATAGCGGATGAGCTCAAGGTGATAAGAAGAATATGCTCTAGAAACTCTTCGAAAGGGTATTTATAGTGAGAATTTGAAAATGGAGGGATTTAATGAGAGGTATACATGGAACTCAAGGATTCATCCTCTATGCGAGAGGCATGTGGTTTTTTAAATGGAAGGGGGCCATTTATTTCAAAATGGCAGCAGTCATAATCGTTAGACCAAACTTTTGTGAGTTTGCTGAGGGAGGGAGATGGGGAAAAATTAGGAGTGGTTTTAGGGCTCATGATAGGTGATTTGGGTAGACCATTTTTCGGGCCATGAATGAACCTGAGGCTGCCATGTGGACAAGGTGGTTTTCATTCAGGGATGTGTCCAACTCATTAAACATTGAGCTTTTAGTGGATCCTAAAAGCAAGATATCTGTTGATCGTTCCTTGTATTTCTTTGAGATTTGTGCCCGGTCAGGAGCCACTTTATGAGCTGGGCCCCCCTTCCCTTGATGGACAACTGTTGAATGGGTCACGACTATATTATTGACTAGAAATAGTGATAGTGGTTTTAGGGCTCGTGATAGGTGGTTCAGAGAAACCACTTTTTGAGCCCTGAATGATCCTGAGATCTCCATGTGTTCGTGGTGGTTTCCATTAAGGGTTGTTCTGGGCTATTTAAACATCGTGCACTTCAATCCCCTGATTCAAATCTTCGTCGTTGATCTGTACTTGATTGCGACTTCAATTGGAGGTCAACTCGATTGCTTGATCATAAATAATCGTGAATATGGGAGATCAAACTTTTCTTCTCTCCTCTCGCGGAAAAACAACTTAAATCCTTAAATTGAGAGAGACCGGCCTCGCCTGCGATCTGTGGTGTTGTTCCCTTCCAATTGTATCGAAATATTAGTACTAATAGGGGCTAGGAGGGACCCATGAGATATCTAGCGGTTAGATGATGATCATCCAACATGTGTTGGGGGGAACATATTTTGGGTGGGACCATATGTTGTTTACTGTAGTGCAGTGGAAACTGACTCATTGTAGTATATAGGGAGGGGGATTCTGGTTTCAGAATTCATCTATGCATACTTCTATGAGAGATTTATGACACAATGACCCTAAATTGTCATCAAAGAGGCTAGGATTATGGATACCTAGACATGACAATGGGGAGACATGATACTACAGGGTAGATGAGGTGTTGTGGGAAACATCTTTTGTCAAGAATTCTTCATGTAGTGGATCCTACTTCCTGTAGTCATTAAGGGTACCCTTATAGTAGGAGCGATTATATAGGTGACCCAGATTTTTTTTTGCCACAAGTTCAAGCATGGGGACCCAATGGTATCTATGATTATGGATTTAATTTCTTATGTTGTTTTTACATACTATCATAGATGGTATCTAGTTTTATTTATGTGATACATGGTAGTAATTAATCATTTGTGATATGTGTGCAGATGTGAGACTGGTTCCACTAGTGGCATTCTAGTGATGCTACGGAAATATTGAGGGTCGATCTTGCCTCCCAAGCACAACAATGATGGAATGGGCCCAGATTTCCATTCTAGAGGGGTTTCATCATCATAGCACTGAGTTGATAGAGGGAATGAAAATAATTGGTAGTACCTTGATGATGAGTTGACAATCATTTGTTACCATCCACCACTTGAGTGTTGATCCATAGTGAGTTTGACCACCATGGAATCCCTAGGTATCGGTGATATGATGAGGTGCAATATCTCCAGCACCACAGGTCTAAAGGACAACAATGAGATAAATGAATACTTTGAGGATACAGATTAGGATGATGATGAGTCGAATGTTTAGAGGGACTCCTCCCATGTTATGGAAATGGGATTTTTGGGTTATGTATCACATATTTTTTGGATTAAATTGTGGGCTCATTAATGTAAAGAATTATTATTTTTTGGACTTATGATGATATATTTACATAATCATGTGGATGTAGTTCTATATACATGATCCTTATTTTATGATGTAATGTGATGTATGCATGATGATGCTAGATTATATATGGATGCACTTTATGGTTATGATATTATTTATGCATGCATGATTCATTTCCTTGTTACCAAAGATTAATATGCCAATCTAGAATTTGATTTGAAATATGATCTCCAAAACTATTAAGATTAATAGGTATGTGAATGAATGTAAGGATTCAAACTACCTAACCTTTTTTATAACTCACATATACTTTCTAAAGAGAAAGGATCGTGTACTCTATAAAATTTATTCAAATATGCAACAATAAGGTAGGAATTAAAGTAAACATGAAGGTGACAAATGCATGCATGAAGAGAATCAATGAAGAGGCCAATCGCATCATCATATTTCACTTGATTATTCATGGAAGCACCAATACATACCTCGATAACATGGATGCGGGATTGCGACGAGGGGTATATGGCATTGGTTGTTGAGGTGAGATTCAAATAATATCTACTTGCATCATCAACATAACTGACATAACATTGAGAATAAATATCCAACTATAAAGGATAAGAAAACAAACCATAAGGTTCATCCTAAGAGGTGGAACTATAAAAAGAAGTATAATGCAAGAAGAAAGAGTGTCTATCTCATGGATAATATTTCTTGAGATATATCCCATTATGAGAGTTCTCCATGAGTTTCCCATTTGGATCTAGAAATAATTATGCCTCCTTGCCAAGGTAGTTTATAAAATAGGGGCCATACTACAAACACAAACTTTCAACGGCCAATTTTATCATGGTCTTGTTCATAAAAATGGACAAGATCACCTTCATGGAATGACTATGGGTGGACGTTATTGTTGTAATGGGTTTCGTACATTGCTTGAAAGCTTCATTTTTTATGAAAAGTAGAATAGCCATTCTTATTCACTTGATCTAAAGGGGTCAAGCATTGTTTTGGATCTAAGGTGTTTGGAAAAAATTTCGACTGCTAGGTGCAAGGAAGGGAACTAACGAATGATGGGTAATATGGACTCCACACCATGAACAAGGTGGAATGGAGTAAACCTAGTAGTTTTTTGGTGTACGTTCAATATTCCTAGAGGAAATAAAAGAGCATGTGATGTCAATAGGACTTGTTCTTATCCAATGTTCATTGGAGCATGGTTTTGAGGACCTTGTCAATGGCCTCAACTTAGCTATTTCCCTAAGGGTAATAGGTAGAAGAAAAATGGCTCTCAAATTTCAAATGATAATATAACTATTTCCACATAGCATATTCAAAATAAGTATCATGATAAAAAAACAAATTATTTTGGGACCACTAATCGAGTAATGTCATGGTTGAAGAAGAAAAGTTTGACAATATTGTTATATGCCATTGTGGATTCATCCCATTTAGAAAAATAATTAGCATTCACCATGATGTACTTATGGACACCAACCAACACATGCTTATATTCCTTGAATTCAATGACCTATTTATAGAGTGGCTCGATGATGACGACTAGATGTAAACAACAAGAAGGGATCCTAGACTTTGGGGTGAATAAATGGTATTTTCTACAATGCTTCATGGGCTTTCTGCAATTAGAAAAATAATGAAGGCCAAAAGTAACCAATGTGAACAATTTTCTAGTCAATTTCCATTCCTAATAGGTGCCCCCCACACATGTTACTATGGAATTAGTTCAAGACCTATTCAAATTCTTCAAATGTGATGCATACTCATAAGACAATTTCAATTCCAAGTCAATTTAAAGCATCTATGGTAATAATACATTGAGGAGGTTGGTGATGGATTTGGTGATGATCATCGTGTGAGATATGAGTACCAAATTTCTGAGCGTGTAGACAGATGATGATACCTCCATGCCAAGATTCTTTTGAGAAAATGGCGAACAAATTATTATTTGGAAGATCATCATTGATAGGGAGTGGTTAACATCAGACCACAAGCTAGAGATAAATTCTACCAAGGAAAAAGATTTTTTACTCATGGGAGTAATGAAGTCAAGGTCATATTCCTAAAGGATAATTTTCCACTTAGCAAATTTTTCTTTAACGAGGCATAAACTCGAAAGATACATGGTGTTTGAATTCACAATGACTTTGGTTTTTTTCATAAGTATGTAATGGAAAATTTTATAGATTGAGAAAACAATGACTAAGGATATCTTCCCCTCATGGTTATTAGGGATAATTTAAAAACCCCACCAAAATTTATGTTTATAATAAATGGGAAAATCTCCCTAATATATAGGAAAATTTGAAGGCTATTTTATCAATAATATAATATGTATATATAATGTTTTGGCTAATCTTTCATTGAATTATAGAATCTTGTAAAATATTGGCGAGTCTTTCACTAAATTATAAGATATTGTAAAATCTTGGCAAATATTTCACTGAATTATAAAATATTGAAAAAACTTGGAGAATCTTTCATTGAATTATAAAACCTTGTAACATCTTGGTGAGTATTTTTCTAGGAAGACTCGGCTTTTGATTATGGAGATTAATTAGGTAGTGCAATAGAAGACCATATACCAAAGCATGGATGAGGAGAGGAGGAATTTATTTAAACATTTCACAAGAAGTAGTAAGTTACTCAAAATTGAAGGTGTCGGTGAAACACAACTGCAATAACTAGATCCAAGGCAAGTGGGGAATCCACTTGTTATCTCATCCCTTAATGGTCCAATGGATGTGTGGGTAACCAAATATTGACATACTGACAAACTGATGGAATTGAACACTATACACTATGGAGTGATTATGGCACCCATGAACCATTATTACAACGTGGAGTCTTATCGAGACCCACAACCTTAATCTAGAGTATGAATTCCCAATTAGCTTATTTTCTAAATCTCTCATTTTTAAGCTACCCTATCAGAAAAAATAATTTTCTTATTTGCTTATAGATATGAATACCACTTCTTTATTTGGTTGACAATCAAAATATGAATTATGTCATTTGATTTAGTATTTTTAGTTAGAAACTTTCAATGTTTATTGGAAATAAGAACATACACTAACAAGAATATAAAGCACATTAATGCATAATCATACATATAATTAGAACAAATCCTTTAAAGACTACTTTTTCTCAGATAAACTGAGGTGGTGTTTGTATCCATGCCCATGAAATTTTTGAAATCCTGCAAATGTGGTAAAAAAAAATTCGCACCCTCATTGAATGCAAAAGACAAGATATCAAATAACATAATGCCTACATCTCAGGTCAAACATGCCCTGCACATATTATATATAATCATGATGGAAATGTGGTATCGTGTTCCAACTAAATCATATATTCATCATACATAACCATATCCATTTCTAGATTATGATAGCAATTACACATCAAAACAGATCAACAATTTTTTTTACTTATGAATGTCCCTTACGAAAACAAAATATTGTAAAACAAATACCGAACCCAACAAATTTAGGTTATAGATAAAATTGATGAACTTGCAAATACAAATAAAAAAAACTAATAGTCACAAACTCCTCAATACAAATAAAATAATCTACCAGAACGCTTTGAACAAATTTACAGGAAGACAATTCCAAAATAATGACCATTCCATTATATCACCACCATTATACTCAGTGTGCATTCATTTATATTAAAAATGGACCAAACATCAACAATAAAACACCAAAAATATGAGCATACACACTCTTATGAATGCCTCAAATCAAATAATAATTGCAGAGAAAGATCCTAATAAAAGCACATTTTAAACAACTGGTTCAAATTTTGTTTGAATATATAAAAACCATGTGGTGTATCTCCATCAAGAGTAGTAGCCACTAACAACATATAAATATCAATCAATGGTTAAACATGACAAGGCATAAAATAAATCACATATTATGAGCTCTATAACACTTTCACAAAACCAATACTCCTAGGATAGATTAAAACCCTAACAACATTGAATGAGCCCTAAGAATCAAGAGCGCCCTAGAATTCAACATGACTTAGAAAGTATCCATGATAAAAATCATGATAAAAGGAAAATTTACAATATGATAATATATTATAGATGCTGATAAAAAGCATGATAAAATGCATATCGCATTAATTATTGGATAAAAAGCATGATTCAAGTCTGTATTCTCTGATAAATTACATGTGTGGTGTGCTCATTCAAGACCTGAGATTTCGGAAATTTAGATGTTATGCAAAGATTAAAATGTCGAGAAAAATAAGAATAGAAAGTGGAATCACATAAACCAAAACCATCACGCTGTAAGTGCAATCTGATCTAGGTGAACCATAAATCACTACAACCTTTATATAGGACAAAATCATCCTTGATTTTCCCTTCAATACTGGAAATCAAGGGCTCAAAGATGGTATCAACCTGAAACTATCTAAAAATATAGGCAAATGCAACCATATGCCTAAGTTACAGGGAAAATCAAGGGCGGAATAGCCCCTTGGAGCCTCCATTACTGAAAATTAGGGGCAAAGAAATGATTTCATTGGAATTTCTCTAGAAATTAGGGGAGAAAGGTCGATTCAAGGGAGATTTTTCCAGGGTAAAATTAGTCTTTTTTATTTTCCTTATGAACATACAAGAGGATATTCGTTTTGGATTATTTATTTTCTAATAAATATTGGACGAATATATTTTAGCTTAAAAAACATTTTCCATATAAGAAAATAGCCCACTAGTTTTTTATAATCCCATTGATATAGCCCATGGGCCAAATTTAGCCCCTAAAATTATCCATGATGGTTATTTTCTAAAAATGGTCCATATAAGTTCTTAATAACATAGTAAATTGCACGTTCCTTGTAGTCAATATCTTCTTGAATAAGGATGCCAACTATAAAATAAGTGGATTATGAAATGTAAAGCGTGAATTCCTTTGAAAAATATAGGGGTTTAATCAAAGGTGCAGAGGTAAGAGAACATTTAAAGTTTTCAAAATATGCTTGATCTTGCTCGTCCCATAGAAAAGGGATGTTGGAATGAAGCAAAGGAAAGAATCCATGAACATTGATGGCATAATATAGAATGAAGCAAAGCAATAAGGTTTCCTTTCCTTGAAGGATTTTCTTTTGGTTCAAAGAACTGGGAGGGGTGTGATGACCCTCCCTAGAAGTGTAATGGGGGATTGAAGACCACATTAAAATAATAATGAAGACCATTCAATGTAAAGTGCATGAGGTGCACTATGTTTGTCGTTATTAAATAAGGTTATTAATGAATAAATACATATTTGGTGCCTCATTAAATAAGGTCAACTAGATACTTAAGAGGATATTGTGATTAGATATCTATAAATAAGGATGGATTCCTCCTTATGATTATTTGTGGAAGAATGTTGTATGTGAATCTTAGCTAATAGGAGGTTTTCCATTCAAAGGGAAAAATGAATAGGAGTGGATCCTTCCATGAAATAATTAGTTGTAATGTGTTGGAGATTAATAAAAGTGATTTCTAATATAATGTTCGTTCATCCATATCTTGTGTATGCATCCATATTTTTCATATCTAAGTTATACTACAATTGGTATCGGAGCACTTTCCAAGGCCAAGGAAAAACATTGATTTTTTTATTTTTTATTTTTGCAAGTTTTCAAAGAAAAAGAGAGGGAAACCTATTATGGTCTAAGCTCCACATATAATATTATTCCACACAGTCATAATTAGGACTCCACCCTTTTTTATACAAGTCTAATCATAACAACATCCTCACTATCTAGTGGACATTCTTTACTAAGTCCCCATTACATGTATTCATTAATAATCTCCACAGTGGGCATTAATTAATAATAAAACACATAGTGGACCTAATCCACTTTACATGGAATGGCCTCCACTATTACTCTAGTTGGCCCTTCGTCCCCCCATTACAACACTAGGGAGGGTCATAATGTTGTGGTATGACCCTCCGTAGGGGTGTAATTGAGGGATGAAGCGACCATTAAATTAAGAGTGGAAGAAATATTTCAATATAATTAAGTGGACAGGGTTCATGATGTCATAGCTATTAATGAATACATGTAATGGGGCCTCGTTAAAGAAGTTCCACTAGGTAGATACGATCTTGTTATTGTTAGAGTTCTACAAATAAATATGGATTCTTCTATATGAGTATGTGTGGAAGAATATTGTATGTTGAGTTTAGCTCATATAAGGTTTCCCTCTTGAAGAGGCAAGTGAACAAGAGTGGATATTTCCATAAAATGATCAATTGTAAGGTGTTGGATATTAATAAAAGTGGTTTTATATGTCATATTGTGTGTTTATCCATATCTTATGTATGCGTTCATATTGTGCATGCATACAAGGAAGTTCAATATAAAGGATTTAAACTTCAAAGGATCAACAATAATCTCTTGTTTAGAAATAATGAATGCTAAAATTGATGGGTAGGAACACAAAATAAAAATTTAAGGGGGGTTCAATTGAATGTTACACCTACAACACCTAAGGGACACTTTTTGAATATGTTTCAAGTATTGCAACTATTTTTTTGAACTAGTCGTGATGTCATCCAAATATGCTAGGATAATATCCACCATATCATGGAAGCAGTATCACATGGCATGTTTTAAACTGGATCCAACATTCTTGATCCCAAATGATATGAATCGATAGGAAAAAGTCCCTCAAGGGGTGGTAAATATGGTTTTGTACTACTCCTTAGGAAAATTCAAAATCTAATTGTACCCAAGGAAACCATCCATGAATGTTAGAACCTTCTTCCCTACACATGCATCGATAATTTAGTGGATGAAGGGGGTAAGGAAGTTGTCCTTATGAAAATATTTGTTCATATCACAAAATTCAATGCATACATGAATGGTTCCCTAGTTTTTGTTAACTAGATATTTATTGGATACCAATGTGGTATATGTAATTAGATAAATGAAATGTGTGTTTTGAAATTTATTGATTTTGGATTTAAAAACCATAGCTTTGGAAGGGTGGATTGGTCTCTACTTTTGGTGCACAAGTTCAGCATTTGGACAAGTATCAATATGGTATTCCACTATGGAATCATCAATGCCTAGCATTTTGGAACAAACTAGGCAAAGATGTCACAATATTCATGAAATCATAGGTTGCAATTTCTCAGAAGTACACAAAGCACCAATTTCGCAGTGACACTAGGCTTAGCCAAAATATCCACTTGAATGGTGGGACATAAGTTGGCCATATTATCCTCCTTAAAGGAATCCATAGAAAGGAGTGGATTCCTAAAGCAATTAATATGTCTTGGGGGAACAAAATCCTTTGATTGAATGGGGAATTTGTTTGAAGACTAACCTTCCAACAAGGATTTGCACAAGAGGAAATATGCATGATGACGAATATCATCCCATGAAAATTCAAGATTGGTAAGGGCTTTAAGAATTTCCTCATTGCTTATAAAGGTTGGGACATAAAGGATTAGATGGTCCACTATCATGGGGGGTGATGTGGCCATAGAAGGGGCTGAAGAGGAGGTCTTACTAGAGGAAAAAATGTAACAAATATAAATCATTCCTTTAGATCAACATGAGATAGGTGGAGGTACCTCTTTGATAATAGTGATCAGATATTCATGGGATCTATGATGGAGGTCAACTAAGGTCGCAAAACACTTTTGTAGATCAATGCAATGGTGTGAATAGTGACTATAGACACCACACAATGCACATTGGTGGTTAGTATGCAACACCTTATTTCATTATTTAAAAACATCAAGAAGAGTAATTCAAACAATCAATATATTATCGACATTCTTATAATCGTATGTGTGGCTATGACTGTGCAAAACAAGTGATTCCAAACACCAATGGGTGGTATGCCTAAGGATATTTCAAAATACATAGCGTGTGAGGGATCTAGGAGGTGTAGGAGAAGGTGGATTCATGGCCATGTTAGGGGAAAGTTGAAATATCATGTATTTTTTTTTCCCTGCAATCTTCCTTTTGTAGAAGGTTGAGTGGAGGTGGGGGCCCTGTGAGTGGTGGGGCATTAGAAGTACCAAACAACTGGATGAGAGTTAAGATGAATTGAGGGGTGGTATTGTTATAGAAAATAACACTCTCCCTAGCCACCTAAACCTTGATCTGATCACTCTAGTGGGACAAAACCCATCCAAATCAACCACAAAAGTCAACCCTGAGATGGATTGCTAGAATTGTGATCCACTCCTTGATTCAAGGAACTGTTCCCTAATTTTAGGAGTGAGGGAGCCTAGAATTGGTTGAGGTCTGGATGTGTTCCACTAATATAGTTCTTAACTAAACCTAACTAGCCCTAAGAAATCCTAACAACCCTAGATATGATATTTTAGGTAATTGCATACAATACAATCAATTGCTTGCAAACCACTGAATCATAACTAATGATTGGGGAATCTTGGGTCACTTAAACTAAGTCTAGGTGAGTGTGCATGGATAACTAAGCGTATTTGACTCTAGTTAATATTAACTGATATCGAATCACTACATGAGATATTTGAATATCCTCCTCACGCAATTTGAATTTCCATGCTATATGTTGTGTCCACTTCCATTTTGTTAAATTTTGAGCATTAATTCAAGATACTCTAGGATCTTTGCTGAGAGAATAACATGTGCAGTATATCAATGCATATCGATCATAGTAAGCATGTCAATCATCACAAGAAGCAAACATAAGAGACAATAGACACAGAGAGTTTCCTTGGGGAAAACCCTAAGGTGAAAAACCCCACAACTTCCTCAGGGATAGATAGAGCAATGATACAACCCTAGTACACAGAGATAGACTCATCCTAGTAGTTGATCCTCCTCCTCACATGTGCACAAATTTTCGAGTGAAGGAAGAGTGAGTTCTGAAGTGATCCAAATAGAGATCGGGAGATCTCTATTTATACTTGTCTTGACTGCCCAATAAACTTATGGGGCCGACTTGTCTAGATTAGCACAATAACTGCATGTTACATTAATTCGGGTCGACCCCTTTCAAGGTGTTCTAATAACCCATTGGCAAGTTAACACACTTGTGACACTTGTCAATAAAAATGACGACACTTCCGTATAGAGGAATAATACATCTCTATAGGAGTACAATAAATATATATATGAAATACATTCCAAAGTTACATATACATCAACACTCCCTCTTAACTAGGAAGGTATTTCTCGACACAGATCTGCTAGCACAAGTCTTCTTCTCTGGATCATCATCAGAAAATCATCATCCTCGAATCATCATCATCGTCACTGCTGCGGCTATCTCAATCAATCTCTGAATCTACTCGTCATAGGAAGTTCTACAGAGCCAATGCTTTTTCATACTGGATGTAGGCCCACCACCTACATGTATTCATCATCACTGGCCATACTATGGAATCCTCAAGACTTATTACATGTGTCACGAAACCTGGCTGCAGCATCCTAGGCTATTACGAGCACACAGCTCTACCAATCGGATCTCCCAGGAGAATATTACATGTGACATGTCACAAAACCTGGATGAAGCATCCCAGGCTCTTACAAGCACACAACTCTACCTATTGGATCTCCCAGGAGCACATTACATGTGATCTCACCACAAAACCTGGATGAAGCATCCCATGCTATTATGAGCACACAGCTCTACCTGTCGGATCTCCCAGGAGCACATTACATGTGGTCCACCACAAAACCTAGCTGAAGCATCCTAGGCTATTACGAGCACATAGCTCTACCGGTCAGATCTCCCAGGAGCATATTACATGTGGTCATCGCAATGCCTCGAAAGAACATCTGAGGCCTTTTTCATCCTATGCAGATCTCCCAGGTCCACTTACATGCCATAGGACAATGCCTCGAAAGAGCATCTGAGGCCTTTTTCATCCTGACCAGATCTCCCAGGTCTACTTACATGTCCTCCTAGAGCAATGCCTCGAAAGAGCATCTGAGGCCTTTTTCATCCTATCCAGATCTCCCAGGTCTACTTACATGCTCATCTGCACAACCTGTCCACAGCCACAGAGTATCAACCTGATACTCTCCATACATCATCTTGATGTACACATGATCATCTTGGTCATCATCACTGCATCGTCCCGTTGCATGTCATCTGGATAAGCTCGTCATCCACGATCATCCTGATCATACAATGCATCTACCTGATGCATACCAAGTATCTACTTGATACATATCACCATACACAATGTATCCACCTGATACATACATAGATACATGATCCACACAATGTATCTACCTGATACATATCAACGTACATGATCTACCTGATCATACAACATATCCACTTGATACATATACAGATATATGGTCCAAGCATCCAACATGATGCATACATACATAAATGATCCAACTGATCATATCCAACATCCAACATGATGCATACATACATAAATGATCCAACTGATCATATCCAGCATCCAACATGATGCATACACATACATAAAAATGTAAATGATCCAACTGATCATACAGACCAGAAACTAGAACATCATCCTAATGCTCATCATCCAGCGCTTACATCCACAGCCATGTGAAGGATCCCCCTTCCACCATGCTAGGAATGTCTACAACAAATGTCTCCATCACTTCTTCCTCGAAGTGTAGTCAATCTGAAGAACACCAAGCCGCTCTCTGAAGTACTCAAACTTCATTCTGGCTAGTGGCTTTGTCAATACATCTGCAATCTGCTCATCCATCACAACATACAGGAGCTTCACTGCTCCCCTTTGCACCATATCCCTGATATAGTGATATTTGATCTCTATATGTTTCAACCTATCATGGAACACCGGGTTGTCAGATAGCTTCACACAACTCTGGTTATCACAAAATACACCTGTAGCCTCCAACGGTAGATCAAATAACTCAGACATGAGCTTCCTTAGCCATACTACCTCACAACTAGCCGAATAGGCTGCAACATACTATGCCTCGGATGTACTCAGTGTTGTGCAAGACTGCTTCCTACTAAACCAAGAGATCACACCTAATCCCATACTGAAGCAGCACCCATAAGTGCTCTTCCTATCTGCAGCACTGCCTGCCCAATCTGAATCAACATAACCCTGTAGGTTAAACTTTTGATTCACATCATACTTGAGCCCATAATCAAGTGTACCCTTCAAGTACCTCAGAATATGCTTTACAACAACCAGGTGAACACTCCTTGGATCCATCAAGAAATAGCACAATGTGTTCACCGCAAAGCAAATATCTGGTCTCATGTTCGTCAGGTACATCAAGGACCCAATCATTTGACGGTACATAGTGACATCAACCGACTCAAATGAAGCATCATAAAGAAGCTTCAGGATCGATGCCATAGGTGTGGCGATGGCAATGCAGTCCATCATCCTGAACCTCTTCAGAATCTCTACTGCATACTTCCCTTGCCCAAGGAAGATACCATCTGCACTCTGCCACACCTCCATGCCTAGAAAATAGTGCATCATCCCCAATTCCTTCATCTCAAACTCAGCAGCAAGCTTCCCCTTGGTATCAACAATCAAACTATCATTACCTGTTACAGATAGATCATCCACATACATGAGTAGTATCATAGGATTTCCTTCCTCAACCTTGTAGTAAAGGTTGGAATCCGGTTTACTCTTGGTAAAGCCCAAACTAGATAGGAAACTGTCCATCCTACCATACCAAGTCCTTGTCGCTTTCTTCAATACATACGAGGCTTTCTTTAGTCTGCACACATATGACTCCTTGTCATGTGTTTCAAAACCAAGTGGCTGCTCCACATACACTTCCTCTTCAACTACACCATTCAAGAAAGTAGTCTTGACATCCATCTGGTGTAGCTTCCATTTCATCACTACAGCCAGAGCAAGTACTGATCTGATGGAAGTGTACCTAGCTATAGGAGCAAAAGTCTCTTCATAGCCTATTCCCTCTTTTTGAGAGAAGCCATGAGCTACGAATCTTGCTTTGTATTTCTATATGCTGCCATCTGCAACATGCTTGATCTTGTAGATCTATTTGGAAGTCACAATAGACTTCCCTTCGGGTCTTGGGACTGCATCACAAACATCATTCTTCATGATTGACGAATCATGGAATTCTTCCATTACTTCATCCCAGATCCTGGGAACTTCAATATGTTCAATATCTTCAATAGATATCTTTGTTGCTGGAACAAATGTTGTAGTCCTTCTTTTGTAGGTATACGATCTTTCCTACAAAACAAGTTAAATTGCATGATTAGAAACATCTCATAGTTTTCAGATAAAATTCTTACACATAAGAAATATGTCATACAGTCATGCAATTATTTTATCCAATGCTTCAATACAACATTCATCCATATCCTATAACTTTCTAGATGCCTTCCAATCTCTACCAGAACATTGTTAAGAGTTTCCACTACTCCCAACATGTCAGCAAAGAGGTTTCATTCTAGATAAGTAGCAATGGAATGTTGTACAGTGCCATAGGCCACTTACCCATCACATGCATATTAGTACTATACTGTTCATTAATGCAATTATTCTAATATGCATAATACACAACCTAAGCCTAGGAACATAAGCATATACATCATTGAACAACATTATTTAAACAAACAAATATGTAATAAATGACAATTCAAATACTTATCTTTGCAACTCCATTTTGATGTGGATTGTGAGAAGTGGTCGACTCCCTCTGAATATCTGCATCCTTGCAGAAACTACTAGAGTGTGCTCCCTCTTGATCTTTGCTCCCTAGATTACATGTCCTTGATCTTATATTCATCCTCGATCCATGGATTACTATGTAGCTTCTTGAAGTCACCTGAAGTGAATTCTCCACCATTATCTGATCTGAATGTCTTTATTTTCTTATCAGTTTGATTTTCCATCAAGGCTTTGAATTCCTTGAACTTGTCAAACACTTCATCTTTGTGCTTCAAGAAGTAAACCCAAGTCTTCCTGGAGAAGTCATCAATGAAAGAGACATAGTAAGCATACCCACTCAGAGAATTGGATGACATCGGACCACATACATCAGAGTGGATAATTTCCAAGATACTTTTTTCCTTGATTTCACTACTTGGAAATGCCTTCTTTATGTTCTTAACTTTTGCACATCCTTTGTAAACACCTTCATGCCTGGTTTTGATTTCAGGAATACCTTCTACAACTTTACTTGCAATTGCTAATGCTCTGTAGTGCATATGTGCAAGTCTTCTATTCCAAAGTTCACTTGGCTCCATGGAATCATGCACCATGGCATGTTCAGGTTGTCCCTTCAATTTATACAATCCTCCCTCTTGCTCTCCAATCACCACTGCATCATCTATGGTCTTTCCCTTTGGCCACATTATAACTTGGCCATCCACAAATGCAACCCTCATACCTTTTGAATCCAATGCAAATATGGAGAGTAGGTTTTTCTTGAGTCGAGGTACATAAAGAACTTTTTTCATCTTCAAAGACTTTCTAGTGTCTAGGTCTTAGGAGGCTTCCCCACTTCCTTTGATAGGGTATTGATAATCATCGCCAAGTTTCACCTATGGGGTGATTCATGTTCAGATAGATTTACAAAAGATTCTTTAAACCCAGTCATGTATTTGGAAGCCCCACTGTCAATAAGCCAATCATTACAACCATGAGAAATAGTACCTGTAAGAGCAGAGATTAAAACGTACTCTTCTTCGCCTGATGAGTCATCATCATCACTTTCTGCTCTAGCCTTCTTCTTGGGTTGTTCATCATCCTCGACAGCATGAGCATGGTACCTTCTTTTGCTGCCCTTCTTCTTCTTGTTGAAGTTGTTGTTGTCCTTCTTATTCTTGGGACAATTTATAGCAATATGTCCCTTTTCATTACAGGTGAAGCATATTCTCCTTTCTTTATGGTGATGCCAAGATTTCTTGAAGTGAGATGGCTCTCTCTTGGAATTCCCTTTCTTGGTGTGAGCCGTGAGAGCTTGATCTTCATTCCCCATCTTTTCTTCTTGTGCCACAATCCTTGCTTCTTCTTGTGATCATTCTTCCCGCAGTCTACTCAAGGATACCAACTTCTTTCTTGCAAAGATTCCTCGGATAAAGGAATCTCATGACCTGGTTAGGCCATTAAGAGTGGTCATGACAACTTCACCATTCTCCACCATTTCATCCACTACTTCTAGTTGTTCCTTGATCTGAGAGACCCTAGAAAAATAAGATTGAATGGATTCTCCATTCTGAAGTTTTACCCCTTTCAATTGGTTCCGCGAGGTCATCTTCCGATTTATGTTTTTCCCTTCAAATAGATTGGATAGGGAATCAAACATCTCTTTGGGTGTCCTTAGAGATGACACATGGGGGATGAGATGGTCCTTGATAGAATCAGCAATGATTCTCTTTTCCTTGACCAAGTTCTTCTTGTGGAGGGCTTTTAGCCTCTTCTCCCTCTGGGACAGGGACCTCTTCCCTTATATATGAGTCCAACTCATTCTCGTCCAGAATTAACCCAATCCTATACTTCCAGGCTCAAAAGTTATCAGCCCCTTCAAGCTTGTCCTCAAGCTTGGTGTGGTGAGACATATTTAAATAGTACTTTAAATGGAAATAGAAAAGATTTAGGTCTTACCACTTGATTTGTTGAAAATTGGATCTGGTCCCAGATTAGGGTTTGTTAGAGAAACCCTAAAAATTCAAAATGTGAATTTCAACTTTCTGAAAGGATAAAAAGATGTGCCTTGATGAGCTGATCAGCCTGGTGTATTCAGAATTTGAAATCTGCAAAGCTTCACCCTTCATAAATGCCTTTTAGTCTTCCCGGGTTCACTAGGGAGGACCCTGAATTAGGGTTTGAGTTTCTTGGAGATTTACCCAGCCCAAAATCTCGATCCAAAGCTCCAAAATTCGATTTTTTCAAGGAGCTTCCAGCTATGTCGTCCGATTTTAGAAATTCCTATTTTTGTGGAAACCCTAATTTTTAGGGACAAAACTAAAAGTGCTCAGAATTGAATTCTGATTGGACAGATAGATTCATTTTGTTGAGGAGAGTCAATCTATCATATTAATTTTCCAAAATCTGTGGAGAGAAAACCAATAAACAAGAAACCTTGGTTTCCGTCACTGCACAATGTCTTCTTCTCAGGTTAGCTCTGATACCATGTTAAATTTTGAGCATTAATTCAAGATACTCTAGGATCTTTGCTGAGAGAATAACATGTACAACATATCAATGCATATAAATTATAGTAAGCATGTCAATTATCACAAGAAGCAAACATAAGAGACAATAGACACACAAAGTTTTTGTGGGGAAAACCCTAAGGAGAAAAACCCCACAACTTCCTCGGGGATAGATAGAGCAATGATACAACCAAAGTACAACCCAAGTACACAAAGATAGACTCCTCCTAGCAGCTGATCCTCCTCCTCACATGTGCGCCACTTTCCGAGTGAAGGAAGAGTGAGTTCTGAAGTGATCCAAATAGAGATCGGGAGATCTCTATTTATACTTTTCCTGACTGCCCAATAAAATTATGGGGCCGACTTCGCTAGCTTAGCACAATAACCTCATGTTACATTAATTCGGGCTGACCCCTTTTAAGGTGGTCTAATAACCCATCAGCAAGTTAACACACTTGTGACACTTGCCAATACAAATGACGACACTTCCGTATAGAGGAATAATACATCTCTATATGAGTACAATAAATATATATATGAAATACATTTCGAAGTTACATATACATCAACACATTCATTATAGTTTATGAAATACATCATTATTTTCTTCTTATATGATTCTAGTTTTTGTGTAATAATCTATGATAAATCATTTGTTACATGATTAGTTGATTTATGATTTTATTTTCATTGTACATCTCTTCAGCTTATGTGCATAGGTTTATATGCACAAATCTTACATGGTATAAGAGCTACAGTGGTGCCAAACAAATTGGTATACTAGTTTTTACAGGGATCTAGTCTTATTGAAGGTTGAAGGAGGCCGCAGAAGCTTCGCAACATATGCCCTATGAAGACATATTCAAATGAATTGATAGGTTGAAAGAGGTTGTAGAATCTTCACAACATATGTCCTAAAAGGACATATTCACATCCATTGATTCTTACAAAAACCCTACCACAATGGAATATGCACCGATTCTGATCCACCACTTTGCTGAATATGACCCTTTTAAAGGCCTAGAAGAAGATGTGATCAATTTTTTTTTCTATCCATTGGAGAATTTGTCCCAAATCAAGTTATGAATGAAGAAGATGCCCAAAATGTCTCCTCATACTCAAGATCTATGAGAGACCTTGTCCCAAATAAGCTTCTTCATACTCTGGATCTACAACTTTTGCTCCTACAAATTACCTAGTTCCGCACAAAATATTCAAGGGATTTCCTCCATTTGAAGCAAGGAGTGTTCAAGAAACATCATTCATGCACTTCAAAATGTTTGTATCTTGTGAATGTGATCACATGCATTCCAAGAGAAGGAGGAGTTCACAAAAGTTTGCAGGGACCTTCCCAAAGCCCTTTTCTGACAAGCATTTCACCAAGTTACAAAATGCCTTGAAATTGAATGCTCCTTCTAAGTAGGCTCTTTACCCTTCTCATTTAGCTATATATTGTGTTCACCTCCATTCATTATAGCTAATGAAATACATCATTATGTTCTTCTTTTCTGCTTCTATTTTTTGAGAAATGATCTATGATATATCATTTGTTACATGACTAGTTGATTGTTGATTTGATTTTCATAGTATCTCTCTAGTTTATATGTGTAGATCTATATGCTCAAATATTATAGGGATGAGGGTTTGATAATGTGAGATACCAAATAGAAATTATCAAGGTAACCCCTAGGAGGTTAAGATGGCTACTCAATTGCAAACTCCCCCTAGACCTACACCATAGGTAATCCCACCCATATATTTCACGTTGAAGGCGTAGGACTAGGGGGAGTTTGCAATTGTTTGGTAGATTTTCGAAAGTGACGGTGCACAATTCCAAGACATCTTCTTTGAAAGTAACAAAAGGAAGGCCTAAAAAATTTTCAAGGAGAGAGAGGCATCTTTTAAAACTCCATGCCCCATACTAGTGAATGAAGGAATAGAAAAACACCCTTGAATGTTGGTAGGACATGGTCCAGGTAAGCTAGTTCCTTGGGATCATAGTAGGTGAATTGATCAAACATGATGATTTTCTTGTCATTAGGGAAAATAATGAAATTGGACACTATTGAGGAAACCACATTCATAATGTACATGTAGCTATGACCAAGGAGGATATTTTAATCTAATTGAGTGTCTACAACCTCAATATCAATCAAGAGTATCTTTTAAGCAATTTGAATAGAAACATTATGGAGAAGACCTAATCACTGAGAAGGTAAACCATCATATGCATGCAATGTGATAAGGGACGAGGCTAACTCAGGCTAACCAAGATTCTTCCAAACATGGGTGGACATGGTACAAGTAGAAGCACCTTCATCAATTATGCATCGATGAATGATCAAAATCTTAAAAGTGGCACAAAACTAAAGCATATAAAAAATCTTTCCATTACATTGACCGATTTTTTTGAACTTCCAATGCATATATGGTGGTAGGATACTACACAAGGTTATCCAAAACACTATAATTAGGAGTAGCTGTAGAATTGGGGTTTTGGGTAGTGTGATGTAAATATATCTTAGGGGTATTTGGGGATGTTGACGGAGAATCTATCGATAGGGGTTCACTTCGCACCGCCGCCAAAAAAATATCAACCCAAACTCCCTTATACATCGGCCCGGAAAGGTGTAACCCTTCCCACCAACACCTACAGAGCAAGTGCATTCTTACCCAAGATGGATAAGGGGGCTGTTGGAACCAAGTTTCCGTAGTAAAGTTGAGGATATGCACACATTACCTTCACACTAACCAAAGATTACAACATTCACCACATACCATTATCTTATCATTCGCAAATTTCAATAAACATTCAAAACAACATATTCGACATACGTATTCAAATTAGCATTACCTCTACAGCATATTCGCATCAACCAATGTAAAAAATGCACATAACATAGTTCACATTCATCATTTCATAAGTTTAAAGATAGAGATTACAACATAACTGAACATCTCCATTCATTAACCAACCCTACAGAATAAACCTCGCAGAAACTGTCGAGACATCATGTTGCAGATACAAAACGAACCCAAAGGATAGGATAATCATCCAAAACTTCGGTCCCCTTGGGCTTACAATCCTACTCTATTTATATTCTTCTATTCTATTACAAAATGGTCCACATGACCGACTTAACTAATCTAACAATTCTTGTGCTTCTGTGAATACTGCGAATGACCCTTCTTTCACGGAATGACCCTTTCGCACCTGTCGGCTTCCGCACATCCTACGGATCTATCCCATGCCAACATCCCCCCAACACAAAATTTTGGCTCGTTTTGAGCCACCTTAGCTGGACCCTACTGGTTTGTACCCATCCTTTGCTATGTTCTACTTTTGAAACTATTCTTTCCTTCTATAGCTCGTTGTTGTGTACCTCTCAACTCTGGTCATGAATCGTAGTCTCACTGTCATGTACTTCTCGAAATTTTCTGGGGATTGGTTGGCTCGCTGTTGTGTACCTCACAAACTCATCCTCCAGTCTCTGGGAACCTGATGTATATGGAGAAAGAGTTGACAGATAGCACCAAGGTGCGAATCAGGCCAATTGCTTTGGCACATCTGTTTCGCACCTGGGATAGATTCCTATCAGGCCCAGGGGGCCGCTGCTGCTATTAATATGGTGGTCGCTGGGACCACGAAGCTTCAAACTACCCCTTCATACCTAGACATCTTAGATGATACTTTACTTTTGTGACACCCGAATGCCCACGCCCCTTCCTACACAGGATGCTCATGCACAGTCGTCATTCGGGCTCGCAGCACACCTGGTGTGCTACCGCACAAAATGAAATGGATAATTTCCACAGCCTCCTCGAAATTCCTAGCTTATCCTATTACCTGACCTACTCATAGCATGTATTTCTCTTGTCTAGTAAATTCCACTTAGCTCCGCTTAGCCTCTGGTGTCTGTATTTATGCATTTCACCTTTCAGGACGCCTGCTTCGAAAATCATTCACAAATCTGTTCACCTGATGTGCCGATGCTGTCATCATTTATTTCTTGTGTGTTAAGACTGGGATTCCTACATGCGTGATTGGCTGTTGATGTATATGTAACTTTGGAATGTATTTCATCTATGTATTTTATATATATTTATTGTACCGTTATAACAGATGTGTCATTCCTCTATAAGGAAGTGTCGTCATGTGGATTGACAAGTGTCGCAAGTGTGTTTACTTGTCGATGGGTTATTAGACCACCATGTGGGGTCTGCCCTGAATTATATATATTATAATGTGGTTGTACCTAGCTAGACAAGTCGGCCCCATAAGGTCACTAGGCAAAAAGGTTAGTATAAATAGAGATCAGAGATCTCTATTTTACTCATTCAGAAAAGTACATCTCTCTCACTCAGAAAGTGGCACACTAGTGAGGAGGAGCATCATCTGCTACTAGGAGACTATCTCAGTGTATTTTGGTTGTACTTTGGTTGAGCCATTGCTCTCTATCTCTGAGGAAGTTGTGGGGTTTTTCCCCTTAGGGTTTTCCCCACGAAAACTTTGTGTCTCTTGTCTCTTATGCTTTTGATTCTTGTGATGCTTGTCATACTTATTGTGATTTTCATGCATTGATATACTGTATATGTTTTTCTCTCAGTAAAGATCCTAGAGTATTGTGAATTAATGCTCAAAATTTAACATGGTATCAGAGCTAACCTGAGAAGAAGACATTTTGCAGTGACAGAAACTTGAGTTTCTTGTTTATTGGGTCTCTCCACAGATTTTGGAAAAGCAGTATAATAGATTGACTCTACTCATCAAGGCGCATCTATCTGTCCAGTCAGAATTCAATTTCGAGCATTTTCAAATTTGGCCCTAAAAATTAGGGTTTCCACAAAAATAGGAATTTCTGAAATCTGAAGGCATAGCTAGAAGCGCCTCGCAAAAATCGAAGTTTAGAGCTTTGGATCGAGATTTTTGGCTGGGTAGATCTCAGGGAAACTCAAACCCTAATTCAGGGCTCTCCCTAGTGAACCCGGGAGGACAAAAAGACAAATATGAAGGGTAAAAATTTGTTGATCTCAAATTATGAATGCACCAGGATGATCAGCTCATCAAGGCGCATCTTTCTATCATTTCAGAAATTTGAAATTCACATTTTGAATTTTTAGGGTTTTTCCGACAAACCCTAATCCAGGACAAAATCCAGTTTTCAGCATTTCAAGTGGTAAGATCTAAATATTTTCTATTTCCATTTGAAGTTCTCTTTAAGATGTCTCACCACACCAAGCTTGAGGATAAGCTTGAAGGAGCTGATAACTTCCGAGCTTGGAAGTATAGGATTGAGTTAATCCTGGAAGAAAATGAGTTGGACTCATATGTGAAAGAAGACATCCATATCCCAGAGGATGAAGAGGCCAAGGTATTGCATAAGAAGAACTTGGTCAAGGAAAAGATAATCATTGTTGATTCCATTAAAGATCATCTCATACCCCATGTGTCCTCTCTAAAGACACCCAAGGAGATGTTTGACTCTTTGACCAAGCTATTTGAAGGGAAGAACATAAATCGGAAGATGACCCTGCGGAACCAATTGAAAGGAGTAAAGTTTCAGAATGGAGAAACCATTCAATCTTATTTTTCAAGGGTCTCCCAGATCAAGGAACAACTAGAAGCAGTGGATGAAATGGTGGAGAAAGGTGAAGTGGTGATGACCACTCTAAATGGCCTACCTAGGTCATGGGATTCCTTTATCCAAGGAATTTGTGCAAGGAAGAAGTTGATCTCCTTCAGTAGACTATGGGAGGAATGCTCACAAGAAGAAGCAAGGCTTGTGGCACAAGAAGAAAAGATGGGGAATGAAGATCAAGCTCTCACAGCTCACACCAAGAAAGGGAAGTCCAAGAGAGAGCCATCTCACTCCAAGAAATCTTCACATCACTTCAAAGAAAGAAGAATATGCTTCACCTGTAATGAGAAAGGACATATTGCCATAAATTGTCCCAAGAACAAGAAGGACAACAACAACTCCAACAAGAATAAGAAGGGAATCAAAAGAAGGTTTCATGCTCATGCTGCCGAGTATGATGAACCACCCAAGAAGAAGGCTAGGGCAGAAAGTGATGATAACTCATCAAGTGAAGAAGAGTATGTTCTAATCTCTGCTCTCACAGGTACCATCTCCCATGGTTTTAATGATTGGTTGATTGATAGTGGGGATTCCAAACACATGACTGGGTTTAAGGAATCTTTTGTGAATCTATCTGAACATGAATCACCCCATAAGGTGAAAATTGGGGATGATTATCAATACCCAATCAAAGGAAGTGGTGAAGCCTCCTACAACCTAGATTCTGGAAAATATTTGAAGATGAAAGAATTTCTTTATGTACCTGGGATCAAGAAGAACTTATTCTCAATCTCTGCATTGGATGCAAAAGGTATGAGGGTTGCATTTGTGGATGGCCAAGTCCTAATGTGGCCAAAGGGAAAGACCATAGATGATGCAGTAGTGATTGGAGAGAAAGAGGGAGGTTTGTATAAATTGAAGGGACAACCTAAACATGCCATGGTGCATGAATCCATGGAGCCAAGTGAACTTTGGCATAGAAGACTTGCTCATATGCACTATAGGGCACTTCCAATTGCAAGCAAGGTTGTAGAGGGTCTTCTTGAAATCAAGACCAAACAGGAAGGTGTTTGCAAAGGATGTGCAAAAGGTAAGAACATTAAGAAGGCTTTCCCAAGCAGTGAAAGCAAGGCAAAAGACATCCTGGAAATCATCCACTCAGATGTATGTGGTCCTATGTCATCCAATTCCCTAATTGGGTATGTTTACTATGTCTCATTTATTGATGACTTCTCCAGGAAGACTTGGGTATACTTCTTGAAGAACAAAGATGAGGTGTTTGATAAGTTTAAGGAATTCAAAACGTTGGTGGAGAATCAAACTGACAAGAAGATCAAAACATTCAGATCTGACAATGGTGGAGAATTCACCTCAGGTGACTTCAAGAAGCTTTGCAGTGATTCAGGGATTAAGAGGGAGTTGAATACTCCTTACAATCCACAACAGAATGGAGTTGCAGAAAGGAAGAACAAAAAAATCATGGAAGTAGCAAGAGAAATGCTCCATGACCAGGATCTACCTATGCATCTATGGGCAGAAGCAGCTAGAACAACTGTATATGTGCAGAACAGAACACCCCGCAAGATATTGGACAACAAGACACCAGAAGAGGTCTTTTCTGGTAAGGAACCTGAAGTCAGCCATCTCAGAATATTTGGTTGTCCAGTATACACTCATGTCCCAAAAGAAAAGACGACTAAACTAGATCCTTCAGGAAAGAAGGGTATCTTTGTGGGTTACAGTGAAAGCTCGAAGGCTTACAGAATATACTTTCCAAGGTTCAAGAAGATTGATGTTAGCAGGGATGTAACATTTGATGAAAACTTAGCATTCATCAAATCAAGGAAGGCACGTATCGAAGTTTGTGAAGAACCTAAGGAAATCAGATTTCAAGACACTACCATGACTGAAGCAGTTCCAGAAGTTGTTTGTGAGTTTGAAGATCCACAAGAACTTGTAGATCCACCCCGTGAGGATAACTCTCACAAGAGGAAACCTGCATGGACTAGAGAGCTCATTCAATATGAAGAAAGATTTGGCATTCTAGAAGAAGAACACAGAGCAAAGAAGAGAACCAGATCACATACCAACTATGTTGCTTTACTCTGTGACATTATGAACAAAGAGCCTTCCAGTTATGAAGAAGCAGTGGAAAAGAAAGAATGGAAGGATGCCATGGTTGAGGAATACCAATCAATAATGAAGAATGATGTTTGGGATGTTGTCCCAAGACCTAAAGAGAAGTCTGTTGTGACTTCCAAATGGATCTACAAAATCAAGCATGCTGCAGATGGCAGTGTAGAGAAATACAAGGCAAGATTCATAGCTCGTGGCTTCTCTGAGAAAGAGGGAATAGATTATGAAGAAACTTTTGCACCTATAGCCAGGTATACTTCCATCAGAATAGTACTTGCCCTGGTTGTAGCATTGAGATGGAAAATACACCAAATGGATGTCAAGACTGCTTTCTTGAATGGTGTAGTTGAAGAGGAAGTATATGCAGAACAACCACTCGGTTTTGAAATACATGATAGGGAGTCATATGTGTGCAGATTGAAGAAAGCCTTGTATGGCTTAAAGCAAGCTCCCAGAACCTGGTATGGTAGGATGGACATTTTCCTATCTAGTTTGGGCTTTACCAAGAGTAAAGTGGATTCCAACCTTTACTACAAGGTTGAGCAAGGGAATCCTGTGATTCTACTCCTGTATGTGGATGACTTATTTGTAACAGAAGATGACAGACTGATTGCAGATACTAAGAGGAAGCTTGCTGCTGAATTTGATATGAAATATTTGTGAATGATGCACTATTTCCTAGGTATGGAGGTGTGGTAGAGTGCAGGTGGGATCTTCCTTGGTCAAGGGAAGTACACAGTAGATATCCTGAAGAGATTTGGGATGATGGATTGCAAGGCCATGGCCACACATATGGCATCGAATTTGAAGCTTCTATGCGATGCTTCATCTGAGAAGGTTGATGTCTCTATGTATCGTCAGATGATTGGGTCCTTGATGTACCTGAAAAATAGTAGACCAGATATTTGCTTTACTGTGAACACATTGAGCCAGTTCCTGACGGATCCAAGGAGTGTTCACCTGGTTGCTGTAAAGCATGTTCTGAGGTACCTGAAGGGTACAGTGGATTTTGGACTCAAGTATGAAGCGAATCAAAATTTTAACCTGCAGGGTTATGTTGATTCATATTGGGCTGGCAGTGCTGCAGATAGGAAGAGCACATCTGGGTGCTGCTTCAGTATGGGATCAGGTGTGATCTCTTGGTTTAGCAGGAAGCAATCATGCGTAGCACTGAGTACAGCTGAGGCAGAGTATGTTGCAGCTTGTTCAGCTAGTTGTGAGACAGTATGGCTACGGAAGCTACTGTCTGATTTATTTGATCTCCCATTGGATGCTACTGGTATCTTCTGTGCTAACCAAAGTTGTGCGAAGCTGTCCGAGAATCCAGTGTTTCATGACAGGTCAAAACACATAGAGATCAAATATCACTATATCAGGGATATGGTGCAGAGAGGAGCTGTGAAGATCCTGTATGTTGCGACGGATGAGCAGATTGCAAATGTGCTGATGAATCCATTAGCCAGGGTGAAGTTCGATTACTTCAGGGAGAGGCTTGGCGTTCTTCAGATTGATGACACTTCGAGGAAGAAGTGATGGACACATTTGTTGAATCCATTCCAAGCATGTTGGAAGGAGGATCCTTCACATGGCTGTGGTTGTAAGCGCTGGATGATGAGCATCAGGATGATGTTCTAGTTTCTGCTTTGTATGATCAGTTGGATCATTTATATGTATATGTATGTACGCATCATGTTGGATGCTGGATATGATCAGTTGGATCATTTATATGTATATGCATCATGTTGGATGCTTGGACCATGTATCTGTATATGTATCAGGTGGATACATTGTATGATCAAGTAGATCATGTATATTGATATGTATCAGGTATGATCAGGTAGATCATGTATGTTGATGGATATATTGTGTGGATCATGTATCTATGTATCAGGTGGATACACTATGTATGATGATATGTATCAGGTAGATACTTGGTGTGCATCAGATGGATGCATTCTATGATCAGGATTATCGTAGATGACGAGCTTCTCCAGATGACTTGCAACAGGATGTTGCAGTGATGATGATAAGGGTGATCATGTGTACATCAGGATGATGTATGATGAGTATCAAATGATACTCTGTCACCATGGGAGATTTGTAGATGGTCTTTCAAGGTTTTGCCTATGGCATGTAATTCGTACCTTGGGACATCTAGCAAATGCTCTTTCGAGGTTTTTCTTGTGAGGACATATAATTTGTGCCCTGGGAGATCTGCAGATATTCTTTCGAGGTTTTTCCTATGGCATGTAATTTGTGCCCTGGGATATCTGGCAGATGCTCTTTCGAGGTTTTGTCCTATGGCATGTAATTTGCTCCTCAGAGATCTGGACAAGATGAAAAAGGCCTCAGATGCTTTAGCCAGGTTTTGTGGTGGACCACATCTAATGTGCTCCTAGGAGATCCGATAGGTAGAGCTCTGTGCTCGCAACAGCCTAGGATGCTTCAGCTAGGTTTTGTGGTGGACCACATGTAATGTGCTCCTGGGAGATCCACCATGTGGGGTCGGCCCTGAATTATATATATTATAATGTGAATGTACCTAGCTAAACAAGTCGGCCCCATAAGGTCACTCGGCAAAAAGGTTAGTATAAATAGAGATCGGAGATCTCTATTTTACTCATTCGGAAAAGTACATCTCTCTCACTCAGAAAGTGGAACACTAGTGAGGAGGAGGATCATCTTCTACTAGGAAACTATCTCAGTGTATTTTGGTTGTACTTTGGTTGACCCATTGCTCTCTATCTCTGAGGAAGTTGTGGGGTTTTTCACCTTATGGTTTTCCCCATGAAAACTCTGTGTCTCTTGTCTCTTATGCTTTTGATTCTTGTGATGCTTGTCATACTTATTGTGATTGTCATGCATTGATATATTGTATATGTTATTCTCTCAGTAAATATCCTAGAGTATTGTGAATTAATGCTCAAAATTTAACATTGGCGACCATACTTCTCCCAGTTTCCGTTCATTGCAAAATTGTGCGAACCGTTACTCGTGGTGCCACCAGCCATGCTGCCAACATGTGTTTCCATCTGCCAAACATGTCTAGCCCCGGTGCCAATCCGGTCAAGATAACGATCATACCTACCAGCAAGACCGATCATCTAAAAGAATTCTATCTACTGATGGTCCAAAATGATTGTTGATTTGAAAAGGGCGTGACCCTGGAGCTGACACAACCACTCCTGCTTGCACATTCCCTCCCGACTTCTCTTCCGGATGGTGTGTTCTTCGGCCACCTGGTATCCTTTTTTTTTCTGCATTGGTCCTCATCCCCTCTCTATCAGATCATGGTGATAGGGATTCAGCCTATTCCTTTTGAATAATTTAGGTAACAGTACTCCATCCATAGTTTGTAACTGCACTGCGTCTCTGTTGGTGACAAAAGTGATAACATATGGTCCCAACCAATGCATTTGCAACTTACCAGGGTGTTTAGAAAACTTACTATCATACAACAAAAATGTATCCCCATTCTGAAATTCCTTCATCTTGACATGGCGGTCATGCCACACCTTCTGGCGGTCTTTTTCTACCTTCTGATGGAACACTGCAATGAATCAATCTTCGTCAAGCTATATTAGTTGTGTCAACCGTCCCTCCAGCACGCCATCATCGCTCATACCTATTGCTTCCGCGATGTGAAAGCTCGGTACTATGTATTCCATCGACATAACTGCAACCTGGCCGTAAACGAGCTTAAATGGGGTCTGGCCAGTCAATCGCTTGCAGGTGGTGCGATATGCCAAAAGGACCGCTGGGATGTTTAGGTCCCAGTCATCGGGGTTCACATTGTACACCTTGGTGAGATCATGCTATAATATCTTATTGAATGCCTCAACTGTTGTGTTTTCCTGAGGGTGGTAAGGCATACTCTTTTTGTGCTAGATCTGAAACTCTTCTGTCATCATGACAATTTTTTGGTTAACGAAGTGTGTCCCTTGGTCGCTTAATAATACTTTTGGGCAACCAAACCTAGTGACCACATTGTCAAATAGGAATCGTGCTGTAGTCACGACGGAACAATCTCTTACTGGTGCAGCTTCCACCCTGTCAGGTAGTATGTTGTAATGATGATGTAGCATGACCCTATTCTCTTCCCAGGTGGGTTGATGGGTCCCACAAAATCAACGGCCCATTTGTCGAAGGCCTGTAGCATTAATTGTGGTACTAGTGGCATTTCGTCTCGACACAAGAGCTTCTCGGTTCGTTGGCATATGTTACAGATCTTGACATAGTCTGTGGCATATCCATGCATAGTTGGCCACCATAGCCCTACTCGAAGGATCTTCCTCGCTGTTGCTCATCCACCATAATGTCCCCCAGAAATTCTGTCATGAGTTTCCGACAGAATCTGTTCCTATTCATGCGGAAAGACGTATCGTCATAGAATCTCATTTGGTCCCATTTTATATAATTCTCCTGCAATTAGCTAGAAATCTGAAGCTCAGACAACTAACTGCTTCTTCTAGCTAGTACTAAGCTCGGTCGGCGCCTTCCCTGTCGCCAAAAACTGAATGATTTTTTCATGGTGGTTATCAATCATGCCAATCCTAAAAAACTGAGCGTTTGGAAATCCTTCATTGATGATCCTTTTTTCTTCTCCTGATTCTATTCGTGAGAGATGATCAGGTCCCGCGTTCAATCGTCCCAGCTTTACAATAATCTCAAAATCAAACTCCCGAAACAACAATAGCCAGTGATAGATCTCCCCCCCCAATACAGGCTTGTTCACCAAGCATTTCAATGTGGAATGATTTGTGAACATCTTGAAGTGGCCCCCTAAAAGGTAACGCTAGAATTTATGCAAAACATAGACCATTGCCAAACCTTCCCGCTCGGTGGTCGTATATTTCTTCTCTACAGTAGACAGTTTTCTACTTGTGAATGCTATCGGGTGGTCAATGTCATCGGTTCCTGCTTGGGCCAAGATAACACCAAGTGCAACTGATGATGCATCAATTTGTATGTGAAATTCCTTCGTCCAATCTGGAAATGCGAGGATTGGTGCTGCGACCATCTTCTCTTTCAATATGTCCAGGCTTTTCTGACATTCCTTGGTCCATTCAAACTTAGCATCCTTCTTTAGTAACTTCTCCATAGGTGTTGTGATGGTTGCATATCCTTGAATGAATTTCCTGTAGTAACCTATGTGTCCCAATGTCGTTTGTAGTTGTTTCGTCGTCGTTGGTGGTGGGAGGTCGACAATAATGGAAATCTTCGCCGGATCTACCAACATTCCTTCTCGGCACACAATGTGTCCTAATAGTATGTCGAATAGAGCACAAAAGATACACTTCTTAAGGTTCATGGAAATTCGGTGTTGTCAACAGCATTCTAGCATGAGTCTTAAGTTTGCGACATGATCCTTGACTAACCCATATATTGTCCAATCATCCATGTAAACAACGAGGAACTTATGAATATAATATTTGAATGCCGGTACCACTATTCTGGAAATGATTGCGAGAGAATTCTTTAATCCAAATGGCATCACTGTGTACTGAAAGCATCCCCACTCTATGACAAATGTAGTGTTGTGTCGATCTTATTTCGCAATATTGATTTGGTGGTAGCCCAAAAACCCATCTGTAAAGGCGTATATCTCCTGACCTCCTACTCCTTCGAGCACCTCATCCGTGAATGGGGTCAGGAATGGATCATGTAGGCAGGCATCATTCAGTTTCCTTAGGTCAACACATATTCGAACTTCGTCAGTTTTCTTGTCCTGGACAACCATTGGACTGATCCATTCTGATTCATCCACTAATGCTATAATTCCTTCCTACAACATTCTTTCAAGTCCATCTTGCACTCGTTCCTTTTATCTCGGGTTCAATCGGTATGGCTGCTGTTTGACCAGATTCGCATCAGGTTTCAGGGGGATCCTCATTTCCCCTAAGTCTCCATAAATTCCCTTCATTTCTGAGAATTTCGTTGGAAACAAATCCTAAAACTCATGTAGTAGGTCAATCATTTTCGCAATGGTCGACTTGTCCCAATAGTCACCAATGCTTTTGAACTTTGTGTTTTCCTCTGACCCAATGTTCACCTTCTTGATCCTCAATGGTTGCTGAAATTTGTCCGACGGTATATCTGGTGCCACAACGTTGCAACTACCCTCTGATTCTGGTACATATGTAGCCCTGGGGTCATCATCATCTTCGGGCTCTCTAGTGACGTTGCAACACTCCATCATCATTTTTGGTGTCATATTCCATTGGAGTGCCATTACTTGTCTGGTCAGTATCGCTTCAAATATATTCCCGCGGATCGCTTGTAACGCAGTGTGGATTAAGGGATTTTCTTCTGAGAATGAGAATGATAGGATGAAGCTAATGGTAAGATGTTCCCAAGATGTCATCCCATGTCGCAGTTCTGCTCCGATATACCAGCTCCGTGGTACCTCATCCAACATGTGTACGAATGCATGTACCCACTCCTGTCATGCTCTTGATCCCAATTGATGTTGATAGGCATTTAGATGTACCTCCGGGTCTCCTCATCCGTCATATCGCATATGGTCGTCCTCCGCAACTTCATCCAACCGAACCTCTATGAGGCATCGACATAGTGGCTAAGATGTGATGTTTGATTTATGCATTTCCCACCATCGCGCAGGAGTAGCCTTCAGCGATTCCTCCAGGACCAGTAGACGTTGTGGTTCCACCACATTTCCCTCCAATTCTGTGAGAAACATGCCCAAGTTGGGAAATCCCTCATAGGTAAGTAACACATACTCGTCTGTTGCTACCCTTCGTAGGGACTGTGTTATCCGTGCGCATCTTTGAAAGGATGCTTCATGCAACTGATTCTGCCAATTTTCAAGGGCCTCGTTTGAATCAGAGGATGCTGAGCTATCACTGTGCCATCCTAATTCTCCATTCGTGGTATGATTAACATAATCCTCAGAAATGTTATACAAATTGTCCCACCCTTCCGTACACGCGTCTCTTGATGGATTTCTATAGTGCAGCCCTTCCGTAGGATCCAGTGGTGCAATGACTCTCATTTCCTGATTCTTGAATGACATTATCCTTTTCTTAAAGTTGATAATTGCTTGATTCTCCATCGCCCAGTCGATCCCCATATGTACTGGATAGGGACTGGTGTTATCCATGATTTCAATGACATCAAAGTCAGCATACGTTCTGAGCCCTTCAATTTCAATCGAAAGTTGACATACCCAACCGAGTTGGGTGACCTTGCTCTGGTTCGCCAGTCACAACTGTATTAGTTACCAGGTCATCCACGGCTTTCTCATTGTCTCCCATGTCTGTTTAGTCAGAATATTCACGTCCGAACCCAAATCCAGAATGATGGAGTCGACATCAAATTCTCTAATATGTGCCGACATCTGCATCTCCCTTCCTGTCTTTCTTATATGTATGTGATTAACTCTCTGTTCCAGCCATGCACCTCCTCGTCGTTGCAGTATACTAGCAATTTCTTCCAGTGCAATTTCTTCCTCGTCGAGTCGAAATTCGATGGCATGTCATAGATTTCTTCCTCAAGAAGTGGCTCCCTCCTATTCCTCATTGTATCCTGTGCATTCAAAAAGATGTCCTTTTATGCTTCCATGTCAAAGGTGACCTTCTTCCGCTGTGTTTGTGTTGGTCTGACATTGATGTGTGACCTATCGCCGCCTATCACTACCACTCCTCCTGTCACTATTCCAACCATCGCATAGATACCTCTAGCTTCTGTTGATATCATTTGCATGTCTGATGGCACATTCTGATTATTTTGGTTCTAGTTCTAGGGTGGATGCTTAGTTTTACATTTCACAATGAGTCGAGGGCAGGCCTCTACACTATGATCTGCAACACTGCAATATGTGCACTGCAGCACTGGATTTGGTCAATTTCGTTGGTAGTGTCCCTGTTGTCTACAATTGTAACAGATGATTGGTCCTCTTCCCTGTCCACTAGCTCCTCCACATCCCATACTGGCACCTCCACCTCCACGTAATCCTCCCTTTAACCCTCTGCATGGTTGTCCATATGGTTGATACTAAGGTTTCCCATATTGCGGCTGTTGATATTGTTGCTGCCCATACTGTGGCTGGCCATACGACAGTGGTGGATACTGCGGGTGCCCATACTGTGGCTTCCCGTATTGCCCCTGGTCATATTGCTGCGGTTGGTTAAACTATGGCTGACTATACTGTGATTGCAGCTGCACCACTGGTGGCTCTTCTCCCTTCATAAAATACGTGTCAGTTGTTTGATCTCGCAGTAGGTCATAGGCCCTGCAGTCCTTCTCATCATGGCAAACCGATTGGAAAAACTTGCAGTATAAGTTCACCGGCTTTGATACCATCTTTTGCAGATATACGCATTCCTCTGGTCGATTCCCTTTGGTCTGACAGAAAGTACACCATGGCATGCCTCATTGACGAAGGGGGTTTGGAGCCCTCGACTACAAATATTCATGGAATTCTGGGCAATTGTCCTTATGGTGTCCCTCACTTCTGCATCTGGTGCACCATATGTCTCAACGGATTTCATTTCCCTTCCTGATATCCTCCAATTGTAGTGTTAAGTTGGCCAAATGCACCTGAACTCTATCCATTCCCATTCCTACTTCGCTAATTGGTGAAGCCTCCAACTTCATTGCGATTTATAATTCTTCTACCTGTGTTGCAACTTTTTGTTGCACCAGTGGCCCTTGGATATGCAATACTAGTCCTGCGATGAACCATTCTTTATGTTGCGGCTCATTTATAGAAAAGCTCACTTTTGCTATCAGTGTCTTGTACCACTGATCGAATTCCCACACTAACTCATTCGAGAATTGCTTAATCTCCTTAAGCTTGGTGACATATTGCAACTTAGATTTTTGTTTTTTTAAATTCATCAATCATCGCCATTCTAACCTGCGCCAATGTTTTGGTTGTTGTTCCCACTGGAACCTTTACAAACTTCATGTACCAGTCTAACACCCAACCCCTGAGGGTCATCACTAGCTATCCCATCTTTATAGCGTCATCCATAACCTGCTTCACAGTCCAAACTGCCTCGCATATAAACAATTACTATTCAGGATCCTCGGTCCCGTTCTTCTAAAAGGTGGGCATCCTTTCCTCATCTACCATCCTAACGTTGCTTGTATTGTTATTCACTTAAGCACTACTCTTTCCACTACATGTAGGGAAACTCCGCGAGTAGTTTGAATTTCTTCCTATAAAATTCAGAGTAGTGTGCGGGGTCGAAGGTACGTGGTAACTTACGATCTGACCTCCTTCTGCCTCTAGAGTAGCCTGGTTGACGTCTCCTTCACAATAAGGTCGCTTCCTCTCTTGTGGTCCTATTTTGTAGCATATCCTCTTCTCTTCTTCCTTAGGGTCCCTTCAATAGAACGATTTTTTGACGTAGCGTCTATCAACAGGGGTTCACTTCACACCACGACCAATAAACTATCAACCCAAACTCCCTCATACACTGGCCCGGAAAGGTGTAACCCTTCCCAGCAACACTTGCGGAGCAAGTGCACTCTCACCCGAGATGGATAAGGGAGCTGCTGGATCCAAGTTTCCGCAGTAAAGTCGAGGATATGCACACATTACCTTCACACTAACCAGATATTACAACATTCACCACATACCATGATCTTATCATTCGCAGATTTCAATCAACATTTAGAAAAACATATTCGACATACTTTTTAGATTAGCATTACCTCTACAACATATTCGCATCAACCAATGTAAAACATTCACATAACATAGTTCACATTCATCATTTCATAACATTAAAGATAAAGATTACACCATAACCGAACATCTTTATTCATTCACCAACCCTGTGGAATAAACCTCGCAGAAACTATCAAGGCATCATATCGCGGATACAAAACGAACCCAAAAGATAGAATAATCATCCAAAAATTCGATCCCCTTGGGCTTACAATCCTACTCTATTTATATGCTTCTATTCTATTACAAAATGGTCCACATGACTGACTTAACTAATCTAACAATTCTTGTGCTCCCGTGAATACCACGAATGATCATTCTTTCGCGGAATGACCCTTTCGTACCTATTGGCTTCCGCACTTCCCGCGGATCAATCCCATGACAACAGGGGAGGGTTTGTATTATGATGTGGTAGATGTAAGGGTCCTCCTAGAAAAGGTGGATCATTATCCTTATGAAGAAGTATTGATTCAACTTGTCAGTTTTTCATCATTTAATTCAATATAATCTAGGATCTTAACTGAGAGAAAATCATGTACAGCATATCAAACACAAGAGAGAAGAGACACAAAGCATTTCACCGGGGAAAACCATAAAGGTGAAAAACCCCGTAACTTCCTTAGAGATAGAATAAGAACCAATACAAATATCGCCAAGATGAATCCCCAAAACAAGAGATAGTCTCCTAGCAGCTTCTCCTCCTCCACTTGTACACACTCTTCCTCTCTCTCACTAATGCGAATTGAGTGATTGAGTGAATGAATAAATAGACAAGTTCTCCTCTCTATTTATACTTTACCTTTACTTTCCTTTTATTCTAGCTGGGTCGACCTCCCTTAGGAGAGTCTAATAACCCAATACCACTTGACACTGGGATGACCCCACTAGGGTGGCCTAATAACCCTTTAACCCATACTAGGATGACCCCTCTAAGGTGGTCTAATAACCCATCAAATATAAGTTACAACACTTACAATATAACTTGCGATACTTTCAAGTACAAATGATGACAGTTCCAATCGGAGGAATAATACATCTCCGTTGGGGATACAATAAAGTACAAATGTAATACATACAATATACAAGTGAATATCTTCCGAAGTTACAAATACATCAACACTCCCTCTTAACTAGGAAGGTATTCTCTTGACATAGGTCATCAATACATATAGGCACAAGTCTTCAATACTGGAGCTGGATCATCGTTACTGGATCACAGAGCATTATCATCACTGATGTTGTACTTGTCATCTCGATCATTGGTGCTATCTCTCAATTCTTCTTGTCATAGGAATTTGTACAGAGCCAACCCTTTTTCATGATGGATGTAGGCCTAGTCTCCTGTAGGTCTTCATCATCTCTACGAGCGGCCTGATAGAGGTGGAATCTCAGGACTGATTATGTGCCTCTGCAAAACCTGACAAGAGCATCCCAGGATCCTTTATGTTCCTTAGCACAACTGGTAATATCTCCTAGGACTAATTACATGCATCCTTCACAAAACCTTTAAAGAGCATATCAAGATCCTTTATGTTCCTTGCACGGCCAGCAAAATCTCTAAAGAGCATCCCAGGACTGATTACGAGCTTACTACTCAACCTATCAGATCTCCAGGACTGATTACAGGTGAACAGGAAAAACCTTAAAAGAGCATCTTGTGACCTGCAATATCTCTAAAGAGCATTTTAGGACTGGTTATGAGCTTACTGCTCAACCTATTGCATCTACCAATACTTTTACATGCTACTGCACAACCTGCCACATATCCACGGCCTCAGAGTATCATCATGATACTCATGATCAACCTTATCATCCTCGCACAGAGCATCATACCGATGCTCATGATCATACTGATCAACATCATCTAGAACATCATCTAGAGAATCGTCTTGATGCTCATCACACACATGATCATCCTAATCATCATCATAGCATCATCATGATGCTCATCACACACATGATCATCCTGATCATCATCATAGCATCATCCTGATGCATCACATGATTATCCTGATCATCATCATACAGAACATCATCTCGAGCATCGTCCTGATGCTCATCACCCAACACTTATATCCATAGCCATGGGAAGGATCCTCCTACCACCATGCTTGGAATGGCTCCTGTAAATGTGTCCCATCACTTCCTCCTCGAAGCATCTTCTATTTGAAGAACACCAAGCCTCTCTCTGAAGAACTTGAACTTCACTCTGGCTAGTAGTTTGGTCAACACATATGTAATTTGATCGTCTGTTGCAACATACAAGAGCTTCACTGCTCCTCTCTGCACCATATACCTGATATAGTGATACTTGATCTCGATGTGCTTCGACCTGTGATGGAACACCGGGTTCTCATACAACTTCACACAACTTCGGTTGTCACAGAATATACAATTAGAATCCAACTAGAGATCAAACAAATCAGACAGTATCTTCCTTAGCCATACTGCTTCACAACTAGCCGAACAAGCTATGACATACTCTGCTTCGGTTGTACTCAGTGCTATGCAGGATTGCTTCCTGCTAAACCAAGAGATCACACTTGATCCCATACTGAAGCAGCACCTTGAAGTGCTCTTCCTATTTGTAGCACTGCCTGCCCAATCTGAATCAACATAACCCTCTACGTTAAAATTTTGATTCACATCATACCTAAGCCCATAATCAACTGTACCCTTCAGGTACCTCAGAATATGCTTTACAACAATCAAGTGCACATGTCTAGGATCCATTAGGAACTGGATCAAGATGTTTACAACAAAGCAAATATCTGGTCTCATGTTCTTCAAGTATATTAGGGACCCAATCATCTGACGATACATCGTGGCATCAATCGTCTCTGATGAAGCATCACTCAATAGCTTCAGGTTTGATGCCATAGGTGTGGCCATGGCCTTGTAGTCCATCATATTGAACCACTTCAGGGTCTCGACTGCATACTTCCCTTGTCCAAGGAATATTTCATCTGCACTCTGCGACACCTCCATGCCTAGAAAGTAGTGCATCATACGCAATTCCTTCATCTCGAACTCTGCAGAAAGCTTCCGCTTCGTATCAGCAATCAATCCATCCTCACATGTTACAAATAGGTCATCTACATACAGTATTAGTATCACTAGATTTCCTTCCTCAACCTTGTAGTAAAGGTTGGAATCCTGCTTTACTCTTGGTAAAGACCAAACTATTCAGCAAGCTGTCTATCCTGTTGTACCATGTCCCGGGTGCTTGTTTCAAATTGTACAAGGCTTTCTTCAATTTGTACACATGTGAGTCCCCGTAATGTGTCTCAAATCCGAGTGGTTGCTCCACATACACTTCCTCTTCGACTACACCATTCAAGAAAGATGTCTTGACATCCATCTAGTGTTTCTTCCACTTCATCACTGCAGCTAGAGTAAGTACTGTTCTGATGGAAGTGTATTTGGCTACAGGTTCAAAAGTTTCTTCGTAATCTATCCCTTCTTTATGGGAGAAGCCACGAGCCACAAACTTTTCCTTCTATTTCTCTATGCTACCATCTACAGCATGCTTGATATTGTAGATACATCATTCTTCATGATCGATTGGTACTCCTCGATCATGTCATCCTTCCATTACTACATCCCTAATCCTGGGAACTTCAGTTTCTTCAATATCTTCAATACGTAGTTTTCTTGAACTTCATCGCTGGAACAAATGTCGTTGTCCTTCTTTTGTAGGTGATTGTACACGATCTTTCCTGCAAGTCAAATTCAATTCCATGATTAGAAATATCTCATAGTTTTCAGAACAAATTCTTACACATAAGGACATATGTCATACAATCATGCAATTATCTTAGCCAATGCTTCAATACAACATTCATCCATATCCCGTATTCATACGATAACTTTCTAGATGCCTTCCATCTCTACCTGAACATTGTCAAGAGTGTGCACTACTCCCAACATGTCAGCAAAGAGGTTTCAATCTATATAAGTAGCAATGGAGTGTTGCACAGTACCATAGGCCACTTACCCATTACTATATTAGTAGTATCTTGTTCATTAATGCAACTTTTCTAAAATGCATAATATACATCCTAAATCTAGGAACATAAGTATATACATGAATGAACAACATCATTTAAGCAATCATATATATAAAAAATGACAATTCAAATACTTATCTTTGTTTGGTTGTTGGGTGGACTCCCTCTCAATATTTTCTTCCTTGCAGGAACTACTGGAGTGTGCTCCCTCTTGATCTTTGCTTCCATTATGCTATCATCATGATTATATGTCTTTGAACTTCTATTCATCCTCGTAAGTGGAGCTTCTATGTGATCCATGACTATGGATGAGTCTTTGTCTTCATGTCACCACGGTCATATGTTCTTGATCTAGAACTTGATTTGTCTTTCTTGATGTATATTTCATGATAGCGGACAACATCAACCTCATACAACACCATAGTGAATTAGTACAATCATAAGTGTCATAACCCTAATCAATGAATGTCTTATATCATTCACATGCATTCATACTTTTTACTAAGGTGATAAGACAAGTCTAAAATTAATCAAGATTGTACTAACCTCAATAATATGAATACAAACATATCATAGACATAATCATGAACAGATTTCAAAACATACTTGTATCTTCTCAAGTCATACATGTCTATATTGCTTGTAGTATTCTTATGCAAGGCCTTAGCCTCATCTCCCTATGGAACTGGAACTTTTTCAGTTATGTAGGTGTCCAATTCATTCTCTTCTAGGATTAACCCAATCCTATGCACTTTGATTTGCTGAAGCTAGTTCTGGAGCTTGCTAGGGTTTGATAGAGAAACCCTAAAAATACAAACTTGGAATTTCAAACTTCTGTCTGGATAGGGAGATGCATTTGATTGAGGCAAGCAAGCTGGTGTGCTCATATTTTGAAAACTTCAAAAATTGACCCTTCAAAAATGACCTACGAATTTCAGATCTGTAACTTCTGTCAAAATTTGGTTTTCTAGTCCAAAACCTAAACTAGGGTTTGATAGAGCCCGGGGTTCTACCCAACCAAAAACTTCAATCTTGGTCTCTAAATTTCGATTTTTATTAGGAGTATCCATCCATGGTCTTAGATTCCAAAAAATCCAACTTTTGCAGAAACCCTAATTTCCCGTAGGAGTGACGAGCTAAAAATGAAGGTGCTCAGAATCCAATTCTGTTTTGACAGAAATATATGCCATATTGTTTCTGATGTATCTCTGAAATTTTGGATCCTCAGAGTATAAAAATTCAGACTGTAGTATAATGATCTGTCATCTTTCAAGCCCCATAGATCTAAGCTCAAAAGGATTCTCCATGACATAGATATGCTAAGTGTCACAACATGACCTGTTTATGGGATGAAACAACATAGCAAACTTATACAGAGTGCCACGTGTCACTGTTTCAACTTCGGCCTCTAAAAAGTGGAATTGTGAAAATACATTCCGTACCCTAACTGAAACAGTTTATGAAATTCCATTTGGATCTTCATATCCTGAGATATGACCTTTGTGCCTAGGTCACCTATTTAGGGCTGCATTCTGGAAGAGGCGGAAACTCTTACTTGTACAAATCGTATCTCACAAAGTACAATGAATAGGAGGATGATACTCAGACACAAGGTACATGAACATTTCTTCTTCGGCTTGTAAAATGTTCAGATCCTGAACCTTCTCCAAAACCGATGTATAGCAAAAGTTCCACAATGACTATTTTTTACTATATCAAGCCCTAGCTTCCAATTTGTCGCAAGTGCAACAAATTTCATAAATGCCATCCAATGCCTTCCTTCAGGCTATTCTTTTATTTTTTGTTGGGATGCAATTGTTTTTTGTTAGATGCATGTGCAGTAGGCATGTTCTATTAAGAATAAGACTACCCATGAGGAAAAGTGGGATCTAAGGGGTGTGGTTGATTTTGATGTCCTGGTTGAGGGTCAAGCAATTGGTAATAAGGATTAATGGTTGGAGGAGCCACATATCTGGTAGAAACACTACCACACATAATGCCACTACACGAGTGACCATGGATGTTCTCATTCTTTCATGAGAGGATAAGTGCAAAGGGTTAGGGGGATAGTAGGAGGTCAAAGGTTGTCATGGGTTAGAGAGCTCAACGCTTGGAGAATTTCAATACAAATAATTTCTTGCAGTAGGAGGCAAGTGTTAGTATGGGTTTGGGTTGGATGACATGGAACCAATAACAACATCAATAGAATGGGATTCCATCTACTGATCTCAATGTATGGAGTCACTATGGCGAGCCCGAGATGAGATTGTATAAGTAACTAGATTGAGCATAAAAATCGCCATATTGTTGAGCCTTCAAAATGACTTCTTCTTCAATTTGCAAAGGCTTAAAATAAATTTTCTTAGTTCTGGAGGGGAGTAAATATTTCAAGAATGAGTCTAAAAGATCTAGTCATCGAGCTTAATCGTACAAAGACTCCTTCAATATATCATCATGTTGTTCATAATATGATTGGATGATGTCTTACAACAATGAAAAAAGGATCTCTACATCATTGTCATAGTTGATAAGTGACATGAAGAAGGTAAGAAGATCAGTGGAATCTAAGGATACAAAATCAAGATGTATCACAAATTACTGCTCGGCGCACCAAGTCTTAGCGAAAACTCTAGTAAGCGTCCTCTAGAACAAATAGAACTGAATGGAATCATCGATGTTTGTATTAGAGGAGCATATTATATGAAGGCCGTAATATGTTTTTGGTAATCCTCTATTTCTTTACCTTTAAACTTTAATATGTCCAAAGGAAACTCCGTGGTTATTTGAGGCCATGTAGGTTCATGTCAAATGGAGTCATTAGTTAGTCTATCCAAGTCAAGTAGTTTTAAAACAATCATGAATGGGAGGCTTGTAGTAGGCACTGTGGAAGAGGTTTTCCTACCAACAATCTAGTTGGTAGTCTCATCGAATAAATTTTTTCCAAGGGGAGGAGGAGGAGGAGCACCAAACATATTGGAAGTTGGATTTCCAAATAGGCTAGTAGTGCTAGAAGAAGGTGGCAATTTAGGCTCTCATGAACTTGGATATGATGACCGTGAAGGGAAACTAGGAGATGCAAAAGGTTTTTTGGTTATCACACGTTGAGGTAGACTAAAGGTTTGGTTGATCCCATAGAGAGGGCATTCTCTTATCATCCCCGTCTACCCAATACCAAAAACATCATGTCAACCCTAATCTAAGTAAAGTCAATTAAGTTGTGCTTTAAACCACTACAAAACTAATACAACCTCGAGCAAAGAAACTTTAATTCATATGAATATTGGAATGTTGTGGGCATGAATTCCATCTTCTTAGTCTATGTCTAGTGTGAATTGGATGAGAGAGGTTGTGTCAAACTATTTATCTCCCACGTCGATTCTGTAGGTGCTGTAAATGTCTTCATCTTGTTCAATGAAAAATGGACGTGATTCCTAGTCGACTTACTAGAGATATGTGTGTCAAAAGTTTGAACACATCTAGAATATTACTCAGGTGGATTATGTATTGTTCAAGTGTTCTCGAGTCACATCAAGAATGTCAGTAAGAATGTGGGTCTGATCGGTATAATGCTTGCGGGCTATAGACGGTACAGGGTGATTACCACAAGAAAAGGACAACCAATCGAGCAGAGCAGTGATGGAATTTGACGGGAAAAATTACCGTCATGGGGCATTTTGACTGTCAAATACAGTTCAAATTTTTTTCTAACTGTCTACTGTGAAGGGTTTATTTCTCACTTAAACGTATTTTTGAAGGGCATTAAAATTTCTAAAACATCATCATAATGTTAATATATTTTATCTTATATTTAATTATACTTTCCAAATTCCAACTTCCAACCATACTTTCACTAAATAAATGGAAACATATATTAAATTAGTATTATTTCCATCTGTCCATGTCTTTCCATTTTGGAAGTTGCATTGATTTTTAATAGAAAATTAGAAAAAGAAAAAACTCATTTAAGTCAATGGTTTTCCATTATTTTTTTATTTTTCTATTATTGAAATGAGCGTCTACATACTACAAATTTCAGTGCCCAATGCTCATTGATTACATTTGCATGCTATAACAACTAATAACTTGGAAGTTGAGAGTTTGAAGCTGGTGCAGCCAAAGGCTTTTAAGTTTGGAGACAGAATCTTGGAAAGCATTCTCAAAGGTACTTCTTACATGATTTTTTTGACATTATATTTAGTGTTTGGTTTCTATTTAGAGATTTGTTTGAAATCTACAACTTTGAAGAAATGTTATAAAGTATGTTCTGTGTTTCTTTTTAATAATTTTAAATAACATCATTTATGTGTAACTCGAATTATTTAGATTCCACTCTTTTACCTTCTCCCTTTCGAAGCATGTAAAGGGGAAGCAGAAGGACAAAGTTTCGAAGCAGCAAGAGAAGAATAATTACAAAGAGAAGCCCAACTCTTTTGAAGGGTTTTCGAATCCTGGAAAGGAGAAAGGGAATAAGATGGAGACATCCAAATGCACTTACTGTCACAAGGGTTGGCACCCTGAAAGTGCATGCATGAAGAAGAACATTGACACGATGACTCATCTCCTTGAGAAAAACAATATCCCTCTTCCAGAAGGAGCAAAGAAGAAGGAGGGTGGTTCTGAAGACAAGGAAAGATGCCATGCATTGATGGCTAGTACCTCTAAATATTCCTCTTCTTTCATCATTGATTCAGGTTCCTCAAGGAACATGGATTCTACAAGAGAAAATTTTTCTACTCTCTCACTATATGGTGGTCCTCCTATTCTTATGGGTGATGAATCAAAGATCCTAGCAAGAGGCATTGGAAGGATTAATCTAGAAAATGGGTATTTCAGCAATTTGTTGTATGTTCCTAATATTGGAGCAAATCTCCTCTATGTTTACCAAATGACCCATACTAGTTCAGACGAGAGAGTGATTTTCACTCAAGAAGATGTGGAAATTTCTGAAGTTTCTACAGGAAAAGTGGTAGCAGTTGGTGTTGCAGATCACGAGTCAAGGATGTATAAGTTTTCACACTTTCATTCTTACTCTTCTCATAATGCTCTTCTGTCACATGCTAATGAGGTTAGTAGACATGGGCATGATAGGTTTGGACACATCAAATACATATATATTCAAGCTTTGAGCAAAGAAAACATGGCTGAATGACTTCCAAGCATCAAATTTTCCAAAGGCACCTGCAAGGGATGCATTGTTGGAAATCATGCAGAGCGCAAGTTTGAGAAGGGGAAGAAAAGGAGAGCTTCTCAACCTATTGATTTGGTCCATTCATATGTGATAGGGCCTCTTCCTAAACCCTCCTATGGAAACTCAAAATATGTCCTAACATTCATTGATGATTTTTCAAGGTTCTATTGGGTATTCTTTCTCAAGTTGAAATCTGAAGTGCTTCATTCCTTCAAAGTTTTCAAAGCTTCAGTGTAGAAATTTAGTGGGAGAAATATCAAGGAATTAAGGACTGATAATGGAGGGGAATATGTCAATAAAGACCTATAGCATCTATGTGATGAATATGAAATTCAAATGCAACATTATGTGCCTTACACACCCTAGCATAATGGTGTGGTAGAGTGCAATAATAGAGCATTGAAGGAGATGGATACATGTATGTTGGAGGCTAAGTATTTGTCTCCTAAAATATGGGATGAAGCCATTAGTTGTGCTGCATATGTTCATAACATATTTCCACACAAATACTTGGAATGAAATATTCCATTCGAGGCTTGGATGGGACATAAACCTGATGTGTCTCATTTCAAGGCGTTTGGCTCAAGAGCATGGGCTAGAATACCTATAGAGAAAATAAAAGCCTTGCAACCCCAAATAAAGGAGTCCATTATGGTTGTATATGCAGAATATGCAAAGGGATAGAAGATATTTTATCCCTCATATCAAAATACTTTCATTGAGAGGAGTGTTCAATTCAAAGAAGAGCCCATGCAAGAAGTTGACCAAGAAGAAGGGGAATGCTCAAATCCCCCACTTGCAGAGGATGTAAGTGATGCTTAATTTTATGATATTTCTGATTCTGATGTTGAGTATGAATAAGATGACATGCATTCATATCATGACACTCCTACAATGCCCAAATGGGATGAGAAAACGTTACAAGCAGTTGATGAACTTGTAGGAGATCCACGAGAACCTAGGAAGACTAGACCACAATTTCACAATGCATTTTCTTCTTGTGATTCAACTATTCATGGGAGGTGTTTTATTATGGTTGGATCTGATCTAAAATCGTATGAAGAAGCATCACGTGACCCAATATGGAAATATTCCATGTAAGAAGAGTTGAAGTCTCTCCATGACAATGAAACTTGGGAGCTTGTTCCTCTTCCTCCCAAGAGGAATTTGGTGCAATGCAAGTAGGTGTATAGGAACAAAATGGTTTTTGATGTTTATGATGTGAATTATAAGTCCATATTGGTATCTAAGGGCTTATCTCAAGTCCATGAAGTGGACTACACAGGGACATTTGAACCTGTGGAAAATATGGACTCAATCAGGCTAGTTTTGGCCATTGCAACATCCAAGCGATTGGAGGTTCATCATATGGATGTGAAGAGTGCTTTTATTCATGTTGATATTCATGAGGAGATATATATCCATCATCCTGAAGGTTTCATTCAAGATCCTTCACTTGTTTGCAGGTTGAATAAGTCCCTCTATGGTCTCAAGCAAGCTCCTAGAGCTTAATATGCCAAGATGGACAACTTTCTTCTATCACAAGGTTTTGAAAGATGAAAATATGATCCAAATGTCTATATGCAACATATTAGTGACTCTATTTTGATCATTGTATTGTATGTTGATGACCTCTTGATCACTGGTAGTTTCATTGAAGACATAGGATCAGTTAAAGTTGCATTACATAGTGCATTTTGCATGTCTGATCTAGGATTGTTGAAAAAATTTCTTTGTTTGGAGATTGATAATTCTAGTGTAGGTATCAAATCTTAACAATCCAAAACATGCTTCAGATATTCTACAAAAGTTTAGAATGGATTAATGTAAGACTTCTAAGTTTCCCTTCCTTTCAGGATTAAAATTTCATGATTGTGGTTCCTCACCATTGGTGGACAGTTCGTTGTATAGCCAGCTAGTTGGGATCTTGTTGTATCTCTCACACTCTCAACCAAATTTGGCTTATGCAGTAGGTGATGTTTCTAGATACATGAAATCGCTTCATGATATCCATTGGAAGTATTCTAAAAGGATATTGCATTATGTGCAAGGATCCAAGCAGTTTGGGATTCAATATGCAATCATTTCATCACTTGAACTGGTTGGTTTTACTGATTAAGATTGGGCTGGAGATAGCACTGACTGGAAGTCCACTTCTGGTTATGTATTTATGCTTGCACATGGCCCCATTTGCTGTTTTAGCAAGAAGCAACATACTATTTCCTTATCTTCATTTGAGGCTGAGTACAGGAGAGCAGAGAATGTAGCTACACAATGTGTGCGGTTGCAAGGTATTCTTGGGGAGTTTGGAATTGCATTTGATTTACCCATAGTAATTGGGTGTGATAATCAAAGTGAAATCAAGATATCCAATGATCTAGTACAGATACAAAGGACCAAGCACATAGAGATACACATGCACTACATCAGGATTTTGGTGCATGACTAGATTATTGCCTTCCAATGTTTCTCTTCCGCTGAGCAAACTCCTAATATATTCACCAAGAGTTTCACTGTGAAGAATTTCAACTACCTTAGATCACTCCTTGGGGTGGGTGATGCATGATGAAGACTGATATATTTTTCAGATTTTGTTTCATGTCCATTTTTTAGGGGAGTTATCATTCCCATATGGTTTTCCTCCTTACCTTGGTTACATGGACTAATAAAATGGTAAGAGGTGACTTGCGCCTAGTTGCCAAGGCCTCATTTTTGTTTTGGATACATAAGTATATATTAAGGGGGGGTGTTAGAGCATTATTACACCTAGGACCATAGTCTCATGTGATAAATTAATTACTGCTAGTTCAAGAAAAGGTTAATGATGGATATCCAAGGTTGTTAGGCAATTAATGACCAATTCTACTATGTATGGGCCTAATTTTGGTCAAACAGTGGTTAGAGTGCCATCATTTATGGATACCACCCTCATATATTACCAATACTCACTTGAGGTTCTCCCTTATCCCCTGATTTATATATTTGAGTTTGATTTGAGGTGCTCATGCATTGAATGTGGACATTTTGCCTCTTCCTTGGCATTTTTGGCCTATCCTAGGCCACCTACACTCCACCAAATCCTCCACCACTCATTTTATACCATAATTAATATCCTCCCATTCCATCCCAACGTTCAGATTGGGAATTCATGAAAGTTTGAGGTGATTTGGGAAACTATTGGTCAACCTAGGGGGGATTGAGGTCCAATGTAAGCTAGCCACTTGTAGCTAATTATGATGCATCCAAAGGCTCACTATTTTTCCCAAATGTTATATAATGGTCTCCAAAATGCATTTATGGTTTGGAAAATAATATAATAAAAACTATTTGCATCATTTGTGTGTATATTGTGCCTATTTTACACTATTTTCTTGCATACTTAGCCAAATTCTTGATTTGTGAGGAATTATTTAGCTACTAGATCCTGCTATGATTTTAATTTCACAGGATTCAAAAATTTAACTTCTATCATTCTATCTGCTCTATAACTGAATTTAGAATCATAATGTAAATGACAACACAAATCCAAAAAAACAAAACAAATTGCAGTAATTAATTAACTAGGATGTTAAATAGTGATTCTTTATACACACACACACACCCCATTCCTTAATGGATAGTCACTCGTGTATAAATATTGCATCATTTATGACACCAAGAAGTCTTTAGCATATGGTTATACATGTAATAGTTATGTTAAGTTAAATAAATTCAGAAATTAACATATGTATAAAGAAAGATTACAATATATTTCTTTAATTATGATAGGATTAATTATCAGCAGAGTATGATTTCCAAATTTTAATTTAATGCACTAATAATTTTTTAGTAGTAAAATGTGTTCATTTAATATTTTTATTTTTATTGGAATATTATAAAAAAATTTAAAATTTAATTATGATAGTATTAATAATGGTTTTGATATTCTAAAGAGAATCATCTTCCATTGTTTCCTAACCAGTATAGATCCATCTTAACTCTGGATTTATCCAGTTCTAAGGGTCATCAAATGTATTGAGGTGCAAACTTTCATAAAGTTTAGGACTTATGGCCCATTTTAAAAAGAATCTATAACCATCTTTAATGCTAGTGAAGTTTGGTGTGAAGAAATCATTAGAATCCATCTTGAGATCCACTTGGCCTTTGTGTTTCCTCCAAGTGAGATCTTTCTTGGAGGGCCATATCCTCATGAACTTCAAAATGAAATTACATAGATTGATATCCCCTCTTCAAGATGTGGAATTTCATTATCAAATTCATAATATGTCCTTAGATGAGCAAATCTCTCCATATGGTCAAGTTGTCTTTCAATAGACTGGTAATTTTTATTAGTTTCAAGAAAAATGACATCTATGGAAACAACAAACTTCTTGTTTACCTCATCATACAGACGATATGCCTTGGAAGTTTGAGAGTAGCCAAAGAAAATGTATCTTCGACTTCTAGCACCAATCGTGTTTCTTTGCTCCTTTGGTATTAAGGTATAGAAGGTGGAAACAAAAACCCTGGGATGCCTAACCAAAGAAAGGTTGAAAAACCACATTTCATGTGGAGTCTTATCTTAAATAAAATGAGATGTAATTCTATTTCTCAAATATGATGCACATATCACTGCTTCACCCCAAAACATTAGCTTCACATTCTTGAAAACAATCATTGAGCATGTTGTATTCATTAAGGTTCTATTCATCCTTTCTGCTACACCGTTTTGTTGCGGATTATAGCGAACTGAAGTTTGATGTGTGTAATACCATGTTTGCAAAGCTAGTCTTTAAATGCCTTAGAAGTATATTATTTACCATTATCATATCGGAATGTACCAATATGTGCTTGTGCTTGAGTTTGTATCCATGCATGAAACTTCTTGAAAATTTTAAATGCTTTAGATTTTTTCTTCAACAAGTATACCCAACACATTCTACTATAGTCATCAACAAAATTCATAATGTACTTATTGCCATTTGTATAAGGAATTGGCATGGGGCCACATATTTTAGAGCGAACCAACTCTAACTTTATACATGCTTTGAGTTTAGATTCTTCAAATGGTTGCTTACTATGTTTTCCTAGTATGCATGCATCACATTTGTTCTTTTGCTTATGAACAGTGGGAAAACCAAATATGCCATTCTTTATTAACAAACAGATACTGTTATAATTCAAATGAGAAATCATAGCATGCCATAGTAAACTGGATGACATATTACCTTCTTCATGTTGAGAGAGATAGGAAAAGTTTTGAACTCTTGGATAAGATCCCCTCAACTTCAACAACTATCCATCTTCATAACCGGTCATGATGACCTTATTGTTAGAGGAATTTAATATCTCTAGAATCCCATTGAACATGCGGATGGAATGTCCTCGCTATCGAATATGCACTAAGGACAACAAGATTCTCTGTAATTATGGAAGATAGAGAACATTCTTTAATATGAAATAAAGGAATCTAGGAAACTTAAGATTGATTGAGCCAATTTCCTATGGTTCGAGGCTAGATTTGTTTGCAAAGTACACTATGACATCTATAATGCCATTCAATTCTTCAAAGCAATATTTTAAAAAATTCATATGAGATGTTTCACTAGTATCAAGCAACCAACAATAATTGTAAGATGAAAGAGAGTTTATTTCATTAATTCCAAGATTACAATGTCCAACAATACAATGAGTAGAATCAGGGGCTTTACCAACCTCTTGGTTTTTATTCCTGTCTTCTTTATTCTTATTATGTATTCCTTTGATGGATTCTCAATAATCCCAACACTGATCTACTTCATGTTCAGCCTTCCCACAATGCTTGCACTTCAAATTTGATCTTCTACTTGAGTTGTTTCTTCCTTTTCCTCCTCTGAAATTTCTTCTTCCTATGCCTCTTTTGCTACTATCTCCCTTGGAAGGGTATTTGGGCTTGTTCTTTGCTTTCTGGACAAATCAAGGAGATTGTCCAGTATTCTCATTTTTCTTCTTTAAAAATGCTTTCTCTTTGTCTACAATATTCTATATGAGGGTGTCAAAGGTGAGGTCTTGGAACTTGTCACTTGCTTGCAAAGTGTCAAGATAGTTGGAGTGAGTAGGATAAAGAGACTTTACAAATGATGCAAGTGGAAGGTCTACTTGCATACCAGAGGCTTGAATCTTTTGCATGATTTCTTTGATCTCACATTCAACCAACATAGGTTCATTATCTTTTACTTCCATAGTAAACATATTTAACATTAGCTTAATTACTTCCATTTCAGAGTGTGATTCATACAAATATTTTAGAGTCTTTAAAGCTTCAAAACATGATTTTGCAGGAAATATATGCTAGGTCACCTCTTCACAGACAATAGTAGATCATGGATAAGGATTTATTGTCTTTGGACTTCCAAATAGCAATTACTTTCTCTGATGTTGGAGGCTTTGGATTTGAACTGATGACTGTGCCTTTGTCAATGAGGATTGTTTTTCCTTCATAGATTGCATCCCACATATCATTGTAGACAAATGTAGCCTTTATATTTCTCAATCATTCTAGATAAGTGTCTTTGCTGGTGAAGGTATCACCAACTATGGATTCTAGTGAATGCATATTCAACTTGGACTTGAACTTGCAACTATTAAGCATAATATATGGTAGAAAAAGTAAGAGGTTGTAGAATTAAATTTCTGCTCCCTTCTTTAAAAAATGCTCTTATCAAAAACTAATTTTGCAACTCTATTCTGCAACACTCCCTAGAATGTTATTACCTATACTTTTGCAGCAATATACAAGCTTTTCCTTATCACAAATACAATGGTTCTCACAAATACAATGAATCTCACCCTCTCACATATACAATGATTCTCACCATCTCACATATACAATGATTTAGAATTATTTACATTCACATTTTCTTATACATCCTTCAAGAAGATTCGCATAACACTGCGTTAATGTCTTCAATGCTCATGAGAGAACAAAGTGCAACAATCTTCCAACTTCAAACGGCTTGGATAATAATACAAATTAGGTCGAATAGTCTTCAAAATATTAAATTCTTTTCATGGTATCGACCCCATCAAAAAATCTTACGGGTGAGTGCAAACTAACGAGGGTTACTTTTGGCGCGTTAGATGCAATAGAAAACCGAAAAATCAGGCATCCCTCAAATTACTTGTTTTTTTAGATACTTACACAAGATATATTGCATTGAGTAAAAAATATAAAATGTATGAAATTGAATCACGTTTCTGAATATATAAGTTTTATGTATTGAACATTTACATAACTATGTCAATATTTATGTTTTCTAACAGTCACTTTTTATTTTTTTAGAAACTGATATATTAAGTTATATGCTTTTGTGGGTGTAGCCTTTGAGTTCCTAAATGATGGTTTTGGGCTACAAAAATTGGTAGATATGTAGAGAGCATGTAACATTAGTGCAACACTATTTTTCCAAAATTAAATGTTTAATTTTTTATTTTATTTTCAGTAATCTAAGTGATCAAACCTCGAGAACGGTATGTCAAATGTGGGTGTAGCATTTTAAGCTCTTTATGCAATCATTTCGACTCGGATTTTCTATAGCATGTAGAGGTCGGTGTCTACTAGTGCAGCATACATTTTTTTTTAAATGGTTCTAAAATGAAAAAGTTACGGAAGAAACAATAACAACATGTTTTTTACTTAAGGAGTGATGACATAAGAACATTAGGAAAGAAATATAAAAATCAATATTTTTTTGTAAAATTACATATTTGGAATCTGCATAAAAAATGCTATCCATGTCTAACATTTTGCCAAAAATGGTTGTGTATGTCATGATTTAAAGAGTGGTGAAACACATGCATATTGAGAAAAATGGTGGAAATGCCCATTTAGCTATGGTTTAACACATTCCATAGCACAGGTTTGGTAAGTCAAAACCAACCACGTAGGACTGTGGATGACGCATCGGCACGTGAGGAGGTTTGATTTAGGTGCTAAGGAACACTTGCGCGTTGTGTTTAAATTCAAATATTTTTTCGTGTGCTTGGTGTCATAAGAAATGCTTGATTGTTTTTGTATCTCCATAACAATTGAGCATTATTATTCACATAATGCTCGAGCGCTATTTATTACATAATGATCGAGCACTATGTAAATAATAACACTCGAGCATTATGAACTACATAAATTATGTGTTTTAAGTGTTGAATGGTGATAAAGGATTTGAGAGAGAGAGGAGGGATACGAGAGGGGGGCAGGAAAGAGACATAAATTTAAGGAGTTAGAGAGAAGAATGATGAGGGAGGGAAATTAAATGCCTAAACCCATAATTCCTAACTCTCAAACACCCTAAATCCATACACCTCTAAGACCTAATTCCTTAACACATAATCCCTTACCACTTTAACCCTTACTCCATTAATAGTCGATCGCTAAATCCCTTAACCTATAAAGGTATTACTCCTTAAATACCTAGTCCCTTAATTAACCATTTATCTCCCCTCATTGTTGTCCTTATCCTCTAACTGCCTAATCCCTTAACACTATAATACCTCAACCCTTAATGCCCAACCTCTTAAACCCTAATCCCCTAAGCCCATATATCTAAATCCCTTTTCCCCTAAAACTTCTAAACACTAGACCCCTTAATTACTTTAGTTGTTTACCTCTAATCCTTTAACCCATTATCCCTCTAAGATCTAGTTTACCCTATAAAGGTAACATAATTGTTTACCTATACACTATGTTTCCATGTATGACCTCCCTTATGCTAGAGTTCCCTACATTTGCTTGTGCGCTCTATTTTTACATTTGTGCTCTTCATTTGCATGAGAGAACTAGGTGTTTTCGATATTTCTCCCCTTGTATTGATCACTCCTCTCCCAACTTTGGGATTCTTACTTGGGCTTGTGCATTAGCCTCTAATCTCTAAATTACCCCTTATAATCCCTTATCCCTTTAACCACTTCACCATTAATTTCTAACCTCATAAACCCTAACACCCTAAGTCCAAAGCACTAAATCAATTAACCCTTAAGGCCCCAAGCCCCTAAACCCCCTACCCACTTTATCTCTAATCTTGCAACCCCTAACCACTAAGACCTAGTCCACCCCTAACCCCTAAACAACCTAACTCATAATACTTAGTCCAACCCTAAACCCCTTTATCTCTAAGCACTTAACACACAACACCTAAGCGTTATTTTATCCCAAAACACTTAAGCCCTTAATGTCGAACCTATAAAACCCTAACCCCCTAAACCTACATCCTTTTATTCGTTTAAGTCTAAGCCCTTAACCCCTAACACCAAATCCCTAGTTAAGCTCCTAACCCATACCTCATGAATCCCACAACCGTTGAAGATAAGAAGGGATAGGGAAATAATTGAAATATTTTATTGATAAGGAAATATTAAACAAGGTTTTGAGGATAATGTTTTGTTTAGATATAAAAGGAACGATCGAGTGTTATGTATTTCTATAATGCTTGAGCATTATAGAAATACATAACACTCGAGATTGATGTATTTATATAACACTCAAGCGTTATAGCATTACATAACACTCGAGTGTTATGGAAACAATCCATTGCTTATATGAATGACATAATGCTTGAGTGTTCTTGGCTTACAAAATACTCTACAGTTATGAACCACATAAACTATCTATTAAGAGTTGAATGGAGATAAGGGGGGGTGAGAGAGAGAGAGAGGAGATATGAGAGGTTGGGGGGGAAGGATCATAAAATTAGGGAGGTGGAGAGAGGAATGAAGATGGAGGAAAGTAAAGGCCTAAAACCATAAGTCCTACTTGTCCCAAACCCCCTAAATCGCTAAACCCCTAAGAACCGATGTCCTTAATATATAATCCCTTACCACTTTAACCCCTTAACACTTAATCATAACCTTTTATACCATACCCCACTAACAGTTGATCCCTAAATCCCTAAACCTATAAAGGTCCTAATCTTTAATTCTCCAGTACCTTAATTAACCCCTTATCTCCCATCCTTGTAGTCCTTATCCTCTAATGCACCCTAATCCATTAAACCCTTATAAGCCTTTAACACTATGACACCTAAGCCCTTAATGCCTAACCTCTTAAAACCTAACCCCCTTAACCACTTTACCTCTAATCCCACAACCCCTAACACCTATTCCACCCCTAACCCCTAAACAACCTAACCCATAATACTTAAAGACCAATTCCCTAACCTATAAATATTTAAACCTGTTAACCACTTTATTCCTTTAAATCTAAACTCTTAACCCCTAAGTCCTAGTTAACCCTCTAACCCTAAAACCCCTAACCCAAAATCCCTAAATTCCAAAAGCCATAAATCCCTAGAAACCAATCCCTCATCTCCTAGAATCCATTAATCCCTTACAACCCAAACCTTTAATCCTTAAACCCCTTGACACTTAACCCTTAACTAACTCAACCCTAACATCCTAATCTTACAGCCCTAAATACCTTATCCTGTAAATCCCTTAACCCCTAATCCCCTTTACCCCAAACCCTTCACCCATAATGCTCAACCTCTTGAATGCAAATCCCCTAACACTTGTTTCCTCAATCCCTTAACCCGTAAACCCTTTTATCTCTAATCACTTAACACCAAACACCTTTAGAATCCCTAGTTTATCCACAAACACTTAATCCCTTAATGTCTAACCTCTAAAATCCTAGCCCTCGAAACTGGGAGCCCTTAATCCATTTTAAGAACTAAATCCCAAAAACTCTAAGCCCGTTGAACCCAAACCCCTTGACCCCTTAACCCCTTAACCCCTAACACCAAATCCCTATTTAACCTCCTAACCCATATAACATGAAGCCCAAAATGTTTGAAGATAAGGAGGGATATAGGGAATAAAAAAATTTATTTTCTTAGAGAGAAATTATTAAATAAGGTTTCAAGGAAAATGTAAATTATGTGTAGATTTCCATAATGCTCGAGCGTTTATTGATGAAGAAACGCTCGAACATTTTCCTCCATTAGACGTTCTTAGCCATGCACCAATCATATTAATTGGAAATGAATTTTTGTATCATAGAAGGAACGCTCAAGCATTATAGATTTAAGAAATGCTAGAGAATTTTGTAAATCCATGAAGCTAGAGCATTTTCTCTCTGCATAATTCAATCTAATACTCTGCCTATTTCAGCCCCGAATTATGTGTTTTGTCTCCTCGATAACGCTGCAAAGAAACTCGCACAATTGAAGATTTTTAACAACAGTTGAGGAAGCTTGAATACTCTATGTTCATAATTACACATGTTCACAATTACCAAGCTTGAAGAGGATTCTACAATTAGCATTGAGAATTGAAGACTCTACATTCATAATCAAAGAAACTTGAATAATCTATGTTCAGAATTGAAGAGGAACCTGCATTGAGAATAGAGCAAGATTGAAGAATTTCCATCCACAATTTATTAAGTATCTATATATTCACAATTTCAAGCAAGCTTGAGGAATCTATAGGAACACAATTGAAGAAGAATCTATATTCACTATTGAGCAAGCTTGAAGAACCTATATTCACAAATGAATAATTTTCTATATTCACAAGTGAGGCAGAAGTTGCTTTCACAATTGAGAAAGCTTGAAGAATATATATTCACAATTGAGGACGTATCCATATTCACAATTGAGCAAGCTTAAGGAACCTATATTCACAATTGAGAAAGATTCCATATTCATAGTTGAGCACACCTCTAGAATCTATTTTGATCGTATTTCTCATTGTGGCCATGGGGAATTCACGCAATCAGAGAAGGAAATCGGAAAGGAAAGATAATCCTCAAGAAACCATGGAAGATATTAGAGAAAAGAAAACATTGGACATGTGGAATCGAAGGAATTCCATGGTATCTCATCCAATTCCAACCGTATATGATGCCATGGTCGTTCCTACTCATACACAACAAGAAAAACAAAATAATTCACTAGAGGGTCCCTCAATTTCAACAACATTTGATGAACAAGCACCCCATGGAACTAGTCAAGAAGTAAAACGTAGGTGCTCATCGAGGGATGTTTCAATTCCCACATAAAGTCAAACTCATAGTATGGTAGCAAATGACATGTTGGGTAGTGGTTATACAAGAGATGAAGTTAGGGAGGCATTGAATGAAGGATTTACAATGGAAGAAACAAATTTTATGGAGACCATCCAAGAGAAATTCCAATTTACCACATCTAGCTGCCAACAAGAGAATGAAAGACAAGAGGCTCCTATTGAAATGTCGTATTGGTGATGTTGTACATGATCCAGTTCGAACACCCTTACCTCCATTAGAAACTACACATAGAAGAACTACGAAACGTATACAGGTTGATGAAAGTCTCATTAGTTCACTTGAAGGTACATTGTCTGAATGCACTATTGCTTATCAAACTCGAAAAATACTTGATAACATTTTTTATTCTAAATGTGACTGCAACAAGTGCAAATTATTTTTATCATTGTTAAAATATAGGTCTATGACTATTGCTAGAAGAACGTTAAGGATAAAGATGACCAAAACGTATGAACCAAGTTCTCATATTCTTAAAAGTTTAGTAGATGCATTTAATACAATTGGAAAGAAATCTCGCGCAAAGGATCACAATGCAGCTTGCCGTGTGTTTTTACAATCAATTATGAACAAAAACACTAGGGCCCTTCGTTTTCTTAAACCTACCTTCAAACTTATTAATTTGGATGTCAAGACACTACGTAGGTATTGTGTTAGAAGAGACCAACTTGAAATTGGTCAAACAAATGTCTCGGCCTTCATTGGTAGGTTGCCATGCTCTGATATGAAGCTCATTGATGCTGTAAAGGGATTAGTGCAATATTTTTGGCATGACAACACTAGAAATTCTTCGAACCAAAAAGATGTATTAAAATTTAGAAGGGGTTCAAGGTATCGTGAACCACACATTAAACATTTTATTGATATGAAACAAATAGAAGTATATGAGATATTTAGGAATGAACATAACAAACTTAACTTGTGCCAAAGATCCTTTGAAAAAATAAAACCATGGTATGTTAAAATAAACACAGTTCACAACACATGTTGTTGTTTATACCACATTGAGTATGGCGACTATTACAACATATATACATATATTTTTCATGTATTGCATAACACTCTTGTGCAGGAATGCTAAGCTACATTACCACCGATGCCATCTAGAGACTTTATTCGTAACATTTTATGTAGCAGGCCAAATGGTTGCACATTTTATCAAAAATATTGCATAGATGGACATGCCCAGGGTGTGGTGGAATGGAATTATTGGAAAAATGCATACATGTGATTGATGGGCATGAAATTGGGAGGAATGAGGTGAACTTTCAGTCATTCAAATATGTCACGTATAATATTGATGGAGGGAATGAAAGAAAAAAAATACAATTGGTCACTTCTCAGGTTGGTAATGAGTTCTTGAATACAATTTTTTCTTCATATTGCAATTTCATATGTAAAAATCTATTTATATATGTCTTTATTGTTTATCTACCAGGTACGAGTTTGCTACTTCATGGATGAATTCTTTGAAAAGACACAAAAGTATGAAAATAATGTACATGTGGCGTGTTGGAAAGATGAGCAGTTTAGAATGTGCAAGGATACATTTCCTATTGAGACTATACTCTCAGTGGTCGATTTTGTGGAAAACTACACTCTTTAACAACAAAACAAGATTCAAAGTCAATACCATCACTCAAACCAGGTCATTATAATGTCCCATATCACCTATAGACACGGGGAATATAGTACTGAAGACAATAAGGTTTTATTAAAGGATTATCACTTCTACATAAGTGATGACATGTGTCACAACTTGGATTTTGTAAAACACAACTTTCCAATGTTCTACGATCACTGGAAGGATAACAATATACAAATGGAACAACATCGGATTTGGTCTGACAATTTTGTAGGGAAATTCAAAAATGCCCGTGTCTTCCAATGGTTCTATATGCTCCACAGAAGGCTTAGGGTGCCACATACTTGGAACTATTTTGAGACCAGACATAGACAAGATGAACATGATGGAGTAGGTACGTGCATCAAGACTGCATTATGTAGGAAATAAATGAATTTCACAAATGTATGACTCATCCCAGATGAAAAAACCATCATTGAATGGTGTTCTTCAGTCATGGGGGAAGGAGCAAGAAGGCATGAAGATCAGTTAACCAGGAAAGCACATGTACATAGATAATTTTGGGATGTGGTGGATGTATATTGATCATAGTTATATGAGTGAAATACCATCCAACGAACTCGTGCATTTCATTCAGTTAGAATGTCGAACAATGCTATACTTGAAATGTGGACAAGGAAACTCTCATGTTTTTATTCTCCATGCAGTAGTGGTGAATGGGACAAATGTGAATCCACGGATTGGGTTAATCATTGGGACCATGTATCACTCCCCATTGGTTGATGCATAGCTACAAAATTATCTCCGTTGGAGAAGGACTAATCAAGTAATCCACCAGATTATGACCACATATAAGATCTCGTACAACCAAGTTCGATTAATATTTGATATTTTTGACAACTAGTTGTGTCTAGTTAGTTGACTACAATTTTGGTACTATATTTACTATAGGGCACATATAAGTAGTGGTTTCCTCGAGACACAATGCATGGCACACTGACTATTGGATGGCATGTTTCTTGGAGGGGAAGCAAACCCTCAATGTCACATAACGAGACTCCAAGGCCAATGATTTTTCGATTGGATCGATGGTTATCAAAGGAGAATATTTGAACCCGGTTTCCCACTCATCAAATAGAAAAGGGTATACCTATGAATATTATAGACCATGTGAGATTGTATACCATTATACCAACTTATTTATTGGCACAAACCTCCATCTGCAAACAATTCCAAGGAATAAATCAGCAAAGGCATGATACTTATTTCCTTACTCCGAGCACGAGAGGTTAAAGGAAACACTTGGTATTCGAGGTGATCCTAATGGTCTAGTCGAATGACCATAGGTAGGTAGTATGGTATGTGGTTTGCATGTTATTTTTTGTACTATGTTATAGGTATGTGGTGTACCTATATGTTATGATTTTGTTTCATGGTTTCATTGAGTATTGACATTAATATTTTGACTATTGCAGCCAAACAATGATAGCTTGATAGATTTATAAATTCCATAGACTTGGTGTTAACACCTAAAAAGTGCTCACTAGCTCATTCCCTTACTCACATGACCCATTTGTCCACTTTTCCACCATCTGAGCCTCTGAAACCAACAAAAGGTCACCAAAAGACCTTAGTACACCCCTTTTTCCATTAAAAAAGATTATTTTTCCAAGAAAATCACAAAAAACCCTCAAAAAGGGTCCAAATTCCCAAAAATATTAAAAAGGGAATTAAAATATTATTTTTATTCAAAAAAGGAAAAAGGAGGGAAAAATACCTAAACTATGTTGGTCAATACCATTGGTCTCCACAAAACCACAAATGGTATTCCTCACCACCAAAACCTATAAAAAGGTGGTAGGGGCTCCTCATTTCACATCCTTCCATTATCTCATCCTTATGCTGCTGAAATCTCCCCTGAGCACTTTTAGCCATTGAAGCAACCTTGGAGAAAGAGACCTATTGGAGTTTGGAGCTACTCATCTTGGGAGTTGCTCAACATCAACCTTCACCATTGAAGGTAATATCGCAAGCACTTGCTTGCCCCCCACTTTTCAATACAAAAAATTATTTCTTATGTTTCTTGTTCTTGATTTTTGAAAGATTTAAATTATTTGTTTAGATTCTTGCTTAGATCCATGAAAAGTATTGTTTATTTAGTTTATTGTTTTTATTTCTATTGAAACTGCTACTACTAGTTAGTAGGTGCCCATAGCACTAAGCTTGGTTGCAAAACCGAGCCAACAGTTTTTGGCGACTCCGCTTTGGTTTGAACTTTAGATCTCTAGCTTTGCCATTAAATCTTAGTTTTTATGAGTTTTTAACCATTAGATCCATAGATCTGCCATCTTAGACAGCAGATCCATTGCTGTTCTGAGATTTGGCCCCAAAAAACAGCCCTAATTTTTAAATTTTCGCGTTCGTTTCTCGGTTTCCGTGCACGGCTTCCGCCTCGCGGCTTTTTGCCAGACAGTCGCGCGGTCCATCGCGACTTTTCTGCATTTTTCCGCGCGGTCCATCGCGGCCTTTTTCCAGACAGTCGCGCGGTCCATCGCGGCCTTTTTCCAGACAGTCGCGCGGTCCATCGCGACTTTTCTGTGTTTTTCCGCGCTGCACACCGCGGCTTCGCGGCCTTTTTCCGCGCTGTCCATCGCGACTGTGCGCCCAAAACCTGCGCGGTCCATCGCGACTGTGCGCCCAAAACCTGCGCGGTCCATCGCGACTGTGCGTCCAAAACCCGCGCGGTCCATCGCGACTGTTCGGCCAAAACCCGCGCGGCCCATCGCGGCTGTTCGTCCAAAACCCGCGCGGCTGAATTTTTTCATTCGGCCATCCCGATTTTGAAAAATATTTTTTACTGTACTTTCTGCCCATAGCACATTTTTTACAGTACTAAATTCTGCATAGTTTACAGATTTAAAATTTTTTTTACTATTTAAAAGTGCATACCTAGAAATCTTTTTAAAAAATTTTCAAGAAAGTGAAAGAAAGACTCGTTTTGCATTCTTTATCTAGATTCAAATTTTTTCTTGTTTACTTCTTTAGAATCTTGCCCTTAGCAATTTTTTATTGAAACGAAGAAATCCATTTATTTCTTTTAAAAAAGGAGTTTATTATTTGCTTTCATAAATCCAAGAAATCCTTTATTTTTTGAGTTATTTTTTGAAAAGCACATTAATTCCTTTTAGTGAAAAAAGTCTTAAATATTTGCTTTGTATTTTCGAAAAGTCCTTTATTTTTTGAAAATTTCCCTTAAAGCATTTAATTTTTTCAAGTTCAGTTTACAACACCTCACGTGCACTCACACGATCACTTAATTGAACTAACACTTAAAACTTACCCTAATTTGAACACACTCTTAACCCCACTTGGGGAACACGAAAAGAATTCTTGTAGCTAGGTAGTATTGGGGGGATAGGTGTTCCAATAACACCCCTCAGTTCATACATCTAAGACATAGAAGTTGTCCAATTAGGGAGCTAAAATCTCTTAGTACTTTTTGGCGCGGTCACAACCGGTTTGTGGGAAGGCCTCTCCCCTAGGAGGGTTGAAGTCGCGAGGATGGTTCCGGAAGCCTGAGTGGGATACCGAAACCCATTCAGTAACCGAAGGGCTACCATTCGCAGTTCTCGGGATATCCCTGTATTGGGATATTGCGATCAAAGGACCAAACGGCAGATTTACCTTTTCTCGACGCGTCATGAACGGAGTATCCTAGTAGCCTGTCTTTTTAGGATTGATTACCCAGTGTCCCTCCCAGTAGGGGGATATCTAGCCGTTGTCTCTACATTCATATTGTCTGACTTGGATTTCATCACCTTGCAGGGGATATCGTCTGTTTGAGTCACAATACTTTTAGATTAGGTGTTTGCATGATCTTTACCACCTTTTGAGTCTAGTTACACCTATTTTTTCTAGGAGCCGCTTGCATGTTGGTATTCTGACCGGTTGTTGCATTCCTCCACTTATTGTAGCACAGCTGCTAGAATAAGTGCATTTTTTGAGGATTGATTTTTTGGCCTGTGAGCCTTCTTTTTTCACTCCCCTACTTGCACCCTTGGTTGCATTAGGGTTTTTGAGTCTTTTTACATATATCACCACCTGATACTTAAACAATTTTTTTTTATATATATATTACATTTATTCTCACCATTGAGAATTCTAGACGTTCTCGTCGTCTACAGGGTGAACTCCCAGAGTTTAGTCCACTTGGCTCTCCACGTCACGGACGCAGAGCATCATCCCTTGATTCGACACATCGTCAATCAATTAGACGGTCATCCGATTCTGACATACCCCACTTCACCTTTGATTTGGAGGTAGAATCCGAAAACCCCACCGAGTTACCACCAACCACAATTATGTCTGGAACACCATTTGATCCACTATTTACATCTACCATAGGTCAGACATCCGCAGACCCTTTTGCGGTAGTACCATCCACGGCAACAACCACCCCCTTGGGTATGCCCAATATGGGTAACACTCCACATTCAGGAATGCCTAGCACAGGGCCACCACCTGTCATGGGCATGCCCAACATCGGGGTCATACCCCCTTCGGTTTCCACAAACCCTATCCCAGGAATCCCTAGTGCGATTCCTAACCCAAGTGTAACCCATGTTGCACTTGGGAGTGCTATACCAGGAATCCCTTGTGCGATTCCTAACCCAAGTATAACCCATGTTGCACTTGGGAGCGCTAACCCATATCAGGCCACACCTATTGGAGGGCACATACCCTCCATACCTAGCATACCTATAGGCGCTACTGGACCCCTACACCATACCACAATGGCTAGGCAGGTCCCGGTTCCGGTCACCACATCTGCTAGTCTACCATACATGGCAAGTCTGAACCTGCCAGATTTAGCTAGGCTCACAAATGACCCCATCAGACATGATCCTGCTTGGCCCCATATGCCCACTAAGCTTCCCTCTGACATCCCTAAGTTTGAGGGAAAGGCTGGAGAAGACCCCCAAAATCACATCATGTCCTTCCATTTATGGTGTTCCTCCAACTCCATAGTGGATGACTCAATCCGCCTACGGCTTTTACAACGCACCTTCACTGGCTCCGCAGCCAAATGGTATATCGAGCAGCCCCATGGGACGCATGCCACATTTACCTCCCTTGCCTCGACTTTCCTACAATTCTTCCAGTTACCTGTCCGTTACGATGCGGGCGTCGAGATCCTACTGTCTTGCAAACAGAACACGGCCACGCATATCACTGACCATATCCATGATTGGCGTCGGCGCCGAAGCCTATGCAAGATCAAATTAGACGACCGAATCTTTTTAGACTGGTTCCTTAAATCCCTCCTTCCTCTCATTGCGAAGGATGTAGCATCTGAAAGACCCCAGTCTAAGGAAGAGGCCATCCTCAAGGCCCAACAGTTTGATCTCATCTACGCCCAATCGGGTTACTTATACACGATCATACCGGACGCCCCACGAGGTGACTCTGCACGCGGTGACACACCGGGGGCATCACATGCCGCTGATGGCATTATTGGCCAAATTACACCGCAAGCAAAACCTTTCAGTATGGTGAGCACCATGCCCGCCCCAGACCTTTCTAGGGCTACATCTAGTTCCGGAGCGACGACTTCCTATGCTCCAACAAACCAGACCCATCACGTTCATGGACCCTCTTGTCCACAACATTGTTATGGCCAAGCGCCATCAGCATATGTACCTCCTACATACTATGCTCAACCTACGGTACAAAACCCCATGCAGTTTCCACAACAGCCCATGCATTACCCACAACCGGTTGCACCGGCTAACCTCACACCTCCACCAGCTCAGGGATACCAACAACCCAAACAGGCAACTGGACCACCTCCAGCTCCACCTGCATACTATCCACCGCAACCTGCTCCTGCACTTGCGGCTCCCCAGAATCCCCCCAATGCTCAAGGGCATGTGTACGCACAACAACATCAGCTCCAATACCAAAATAACCAATGCAACCAAGGTGCACAACAGAACCGTGGTAGAGGTCATAACCGCGGTAATAACCAACAACATCAGCAAGGTCCTCCACCTCCCAATCCTCCGCAGAATAACAATGCTGCTCCTCCCAACCGCAATCCAGATCGGAATCCTAAGCAGCCTAGAAATAATAACCTCAGAACAAACCACCCTTGTTCTATCTGCGGGGTCTATGGTCATTACACGCATTCTTGCCCACATTTGGAGCGAGCTCGACAACTCTGGACTGACGATGCACATCGTCAAGGGCAAGCAGCTCCTCAGCCACCGCCCAACCCTCCACCACCTCAACATCAACCCTTAGTGCTGCAAAACCCCTTTCCAAACCAGGGTGTAGTTAACACTCAGCCGTTAGCCCCCCCTCAGGGCAACGTGCCACCCCAGCAGATCACTTATGCAGCCCCTGATCAACCCATGTTCGATTCAGGTACTCACCATTTGTTGATGATGTCGACTGCCGCTGCCAACCTCCAAACCCGTCGGAACCAATATGGCTCCACCTCTGAAGCCCCTCCCACCGACAAAAACACTAACGTTAATCCCACATATCAAACGTTACGTATACCTCCGGCTTCACTTGATGGCGCTTCCAAAGCACCTCGCTTCCCACTTTGTCGCATCAACAGTAATCCCAATGCTTGCGCTGCGTCGAATTACAACATCCTAGACGACTTAGCCCAGTCTCCTGCAGCCATGTCTGCTTTAGAAGTTTTGCAAAACTGTCCTTCGCAGCGCAAAACTTTGCTCTCTGCCATTGGCGCCATTGACCCCAATGATTCACAGTTGATCGCATTCGATTCAGACCAGTCTGAACCCCGCCTGCCTTCCTCTTTAGCATTCCAAGTTTCTGTTTCTGTTCGGAATCTTGTCATCCATCGGTGCATTATCGATGAAGGGGCCTCCACATGCGTCATGTCCACATTTGTTTGGCAGAAGTTGGGATCCCCTACTCTCCAGCAGTCCACCACTGCATTACGAGCTTATGACAGCCGTTCGGCTCAACCCCTAGGTCTGTTAGCCAATGTCCCTGTCCAGCTGGCGGGTAAAACCGTGCTCATTGACATTGAGGTCATCAATGCCCCACTAGACTATAACCTTTTACTTGGTCACAACTACATGTACGCCATGAAAGCGGTTGCCTCATCCGTTTTTCGTACCATGATGTTCCCCCATGAGGGACGCATGGTCAAGGTCGACCAGCTCACCTATTACGATCCCAAGGCCCCTACCACACCTGAAAATGGTCTCACCATGGTTGAACAACCTGTTTGTGGTGCAACTACCTCATTCATTTCCTCAGTAGGACCCAGACTTTACTCCGAGGCGTCGATAACCTCTACATTCCAGGCCATTCCACCACCGTCACCGGAGACCCAGGTCGCTAACCTCTGCACTCTTTCACAAACACCCGGTAATCAACCCTCCTTGTTACCCAAACCACCATTGGTCCCTAGTCACATCGGTGTTACACCTATCCACACAATCCCCTTTCTATTTCCTCCTTCGGGTGTAGTAAGCGCCTCGTTTATGGCTACCCTTAGTCTCCCCGGGTTAACATTAGGATTACCCGTGTGGTATATTACGCCTCCCGTTCCTCCACCGACACCAAACGTCATCCTACAACCGGTGCAACCCATTGTTACTTCTACCCAACCACCTCCTGGTATCACGACTCCTTCGTCGTCGACGAATCCCCCTCCATTCGTCAGGCCCACTGGGGGCAGAGGCCCACAACCATACACTGCGGTTCCCCCACCCAAGGCAGTTAAACCTCCCCCCATATTTCGTGCTCCTCCAAAATGCTCGCTGTGTGATGAGTTAGGCCATCCAACCCATCAGTGCCCACAGTTACCTGCATTGCAGGAACACATGCAAATGTTGGACGACGACCCCAACATCCCGGTGGTCAAACTAGATCCAAACCCTATGCCTCGTGATAAATCACTGCGTACCAACCACCCATGTGCGATATGCGGTATTTATGGCCACTACTCGCATAACTGTCCTGACATCCCAGACTACAGAGCAGCTCTCTACGAGATGAACAATTTGGACCTAGAGACGGCACCCTCTACTATCGAGGAGATCTACCCTCCCGCATCATCCTCATCCGGAGAGATTAACACCATCTATATGATCTCTTCGACTACCACTACCTCATCACTCGATTTGACCACTCAAAGGTCCCGCAATGATGAAGAGGTTCTCGAGACTCCTACTACCTTTGATTATCCCGGGGAAGACATGCACCATCGTCCATACTTCCTCCTGGAAGAGACTTCATCCACCACCGCTACCCAATCCGCGGTTGAGTCCAAGTATTTCCTTCCTACTAAAATCGACTGGTTAACGGATCCCATGGCCGATATTTCTCCCGTCATCCACATTGACATCTCTGACCCACTTGGTGCCCTTCATACCATCACATTAGGAACCTCCCACAGTGAGCATGAGATCGGAGAATACCAACAACTGTTCCAAGAATTCACTGATGTCTTTACTTGGTCAGATACCGAAATGCCTGGCCTTGACCCCGCCATTTATATGATCTCCACTGGATACCCCTCTGTCCGGTCGGCCCCTTCCATTGATCCCTTTGACACACAGGTTGAACCCTTTCAAATCAACCAGGAAACCACATGTCCACAACATGGGGGCATGCCCAAAACCTTGCCTACTCATCATCACCGTGATCCTCGTCGGAGATACTGGGGGCATCCACCCCACAAAGGGAATCCCCCATCATCATATCATCACTTCAGTATGCCACCACGACCCACAGCCTCATGGTATAACACCCCGCCAGCAGTTGCTCAATGCCCTATTGATCTCTCTATGAGACAACATCTGCACCACATTGACACCTCTGAGTTAGGGGGCATAATAGATTACCTCGACCCCGGGATAGGGGGCATGATCAATCATTTTGAACCTTCCCCATCATCTCTATCTCAACACCTCAATGAGCCCATCGTTCAAACCAACACATATGTGATCCACAATCACAAACCCCATGCACATAGCATGGGGGCAGGTCATTAACCCTGCTCACTTTTTCATATTCGTGATCTCAACCATTTTTGAGGTCATGTGTCACTTGTATATTTCAGTTGATTTGATACACCTAGTATTTTTCCCCCACGGGTCATCATTTCTCCCCACCACTGCATCCTTCGCTTGGTGGGATCACCTTTATTTGTAGCCATTTTTTAACCTAGTTCTTTCCTTTAACCATTCCGGAGTCCTTATGACCTCCGTTTTTCGCACCATTTGCACTGTCGGATTCATATTTCCGTGCCCGTGATGATGCTTGAGATCATTTCTCGCTCTCACCAGGACCAATATCAACATTGTGTCCCGACACCTTGTCGCCCCAGTTTGCGTACCACTTCGGCTGCTCTCCATTTTTGATATATTTGATATCATCGGATTCATTTTTCCGCGCTCGTGACGACGCTAGAGATCATTTCTCGCTCTCACGCCTAGATTTTTTGGGCATTTTTTCCACGCCCCCTCGTCGCCTCGGTTTGCGTGCCACATCGGCCGTTCTCCGTTTTCGATGTGTCTTATATCGCCGGATTCAGTTTTCCGCGCTCGTCATGATGCTTGAGATCATTTCTCGCTCTCACCTTTAGATTTTCCGGGCGTTTGTTCCACGCCCCCTCGTCACCTCGGTTTGCGTGCCACATCGGCCAGTCTCCGTTTTCGACGTACCTTATATTGCCGGATTCAGTTTTCCGCGCTCGTGATGATGCTAGAGATCATTTCTCGCTCTCACCTTTATATTTTTCGGGCATCTTTTCCACGCCCCCCTCGTCACCTTGGTTAGCGTGCCACATCGGCCGTTCTCCTTTTTCGACAATCCTTATGTCACCGGATCCAGTTTTCCGCACTGATGACGATGCTTGAGACCTTTTCTCGCCCTCATCAATCCATTTTTTGTTTGGTATAATTTTATCCCTTTTTCGGGCCGAGCAACCCCTTTTTACGAAAAAGGCACTTAGGGAGTTTCTGTTAAGCTCTTTTCTGACTCCTAAAACAATGAAAAGATCGCCGAGCAATCTTGCTTCCTTTCATGCTCGATAAACGTATCTGAAAGGGCGTCTACCTGGTATAAGTTTACCCCTTTTCCGGACCTCGTAGACTAATTACGAAAAAGGTATACTCTAGTCACATCGGCTAGAAGAGTTCTCCATCCGCATCATTTTATCCTTTTTCGGGCCTTGGAGACTAAACTTACGAAAAAGAAACACCAACAGAGTCCACTTACCGTTTTCAGACTCTCTAAACATGAAAGCAACCATGAGCATGCGCTGTCCTGGGCTCACAAAATCCACAGGACCGTACCATTTCAGAGCACACTTTTATCCCTTCTTGGAGCTCATTAAAACTACGAAGAAGGAAGAATGGTGCCTCTTGGCGCCACGACAGATCAAGTCTACTCACATAGCAGCTTCCCCATTCTGGTCGCCTTTGTTCAGAGTATTCTGCAGTATGTCACCCGGAAACTCCCTCGACAGCTACCATCAGCTTCACCCCCCCAGAGTCAGTACATACCCTTCAGTGCCTAAAAGATGATCCCCACACCTACAAGTCAGTTCCCTACGCTGCCAGGTCAACCACGTCATCATGCTCTGAACAAAGGAAGTTTGAGTCTACCCATTTTTGACCCAGTTATTTCCCATCCCCACAAGTATGTCAGTCCTACCAGCAGTACTACACCACTTCAGTTCTACACCTCGTGCTCCTGTCAAGGAAACATCATTTGCCTTGTTAGTTGCTGGTCTCCCTCTGTCGACGACAACCACATTGATTCCAGAGGATAGACCTAGAGGTCCCTGTGTCTTGGACTCATTACCATTTATAATGGGTGCCTACGGATCATTTCGAGAGGAATCCTCAGTGCCTCTCCAAATGGTTGTTTCTCACATGCTCAACTTCAACACCTTGATCGCATCGTTGAGACTCGCACAGGGTATTGGTCCGTTCAGTTATTAGTCGAAGACCCCGGATACCTCCTGACTCCTCCACATTTGAGAGTCTTCCTATGGATCACACCAGCTACACTTTTTTCTATAGATATCCGGGCTGCGCATGGCGACAGTATTCAGAATTACCCAGGTTCCATACTCCCTTGAGTATACAGTTACAATACTGCCTAGAGATGGCTCACAGTCATTGAGTCCCTACAGATGTTGGACACCTTCAGTTTCAGCAGTTCCACAGTTATTCCAGTGTATCAGTTATTGAGATCAGCCATGATCATGAGTATATCCCACAATCATGTCCCCTCTGGACCATTATGATGTACCAGTATATTTCTTTACGTATTAGATCCCCCTTCTTGGGACTAATTGTTTTGTATATGTCTTGATACGAGCATGGGAATGCCCGCCTCGTCCTTTATCAGAGATTATACCTCATTCATATTGAGGTAATGTAATATTTTTTGTTTTTGCAGCTTCCAAGGGCCGTGGCTCCAGTCTCCAACCGGTCTCTTCTCTCCCCTAAAACCCAGAAAAAGGACAAAAGAACTATGATGTCTATCGGCCATACGATGAGCTCCTGCCCTCACACATCAGGGGGCAATCTGTTAACACCTAAAAAGTGCTCACTAGCTCATTCCCTTACTCACATGACCCATTTGTCCACTTTTCCACCATCTGAGCCTCTGAAACCAACAAAAGGTCACCAAAAGACCTTAGTACACCCCTTTTTCCATTAAAAAAGATTATTTTTCCAAGAAAATCACAAAAAACCCTCAAAAAGGGTCCAAATTCCCAAAAATATTAAAAAGGGAATTAAAATATTATTTTTATTCAAAAAAGGAAAAAGGAGGGAAAAATACCTAAACTATGTTGGTCAATACCATTGGTCTCCACAAAACCACAAATGGTATTCCTCACCACCAAAACCTATAAAAAGGTGGTAGGGGCTCCTCATTTCACATCCTTCCATTATCTCATCCTTATGCTGCTGAAATCTCCCCTGAGCACTTTTAGCCATTGAAGCAACCTTGGAGAAAGAGACCTATTGGAGTTTGGAGCTACTCATCTTGGGAGTTGCTCAACATCAACCTTCACCATTGAAGGTAATATCGCAAGCACTTGCTTGCCCCCCACTTTTCAATACAAAAAATTATTTCTTATGTTTCTTGTTCTTGATTTTTGAAAGATTTAAATTATTTGTTTAGATTCTTGCTTAGATCCATGAAAAGTATTGTTTATTTAGTTTATTGTTTTTATTTCTATTGAAACTGCTACTACTAGTTAGTAGGTGCCCATAGCACTAAGCTTGGTTGCAAAACCGAGCCAACACTTGGTACAAGTTGATAAATTACACAAGCTTCGTCATGGATTTTTTTCTTTAATTTTTTCTCCCATCTAAGAACACCATGAGATATGCTTCCTTATGCCCACTTTCATGCTCATTATCACCATCACCATCCCCCTGCTCATTTTCACTATACCCATGGTTGTTGTTGCCATCACCATGCCACCATGAACATCACCACCATGCTCCTCCTACCCATGTTGTCACCATCACCATCACCTTTTTCACCATGATATTCTCATCCATCATCCACAAAAATATAACCGTTAGATACCTAATTTAGAAACCTAGAAAACCAAACCACAAACACAAAAACCTAATCTAGCCTTATAAATCTAGTATACTCTAAAAAACCAAATATAACCTTAGAAACCTAATCCATAACAATAGAAACCTAATCTATCCATAGAAACCCCCATCACAATTTGAATCCAAATCATTATGCTACAAATCTGCACAAGATTCTAAAAAACCCTAGTTTGTGCATTCATGTGCAACCGTTTGAATCCAAACCATTGTGCACAAATATGCACAAGAGTCCAAAAAACTCATGCTCCAACTATATATGCATGCCAAGAAAACTTCATATATCCATTTGCATCCATTTGTATCTAGACAATTATGCTACAAATATGCATAAGAGTCCAAGAAACCATAGTTTGTATTCTAAACACCTAGCTTAGAAATCCTAGCCTATAAATAGTAGCCTAGAAACCCTAGAGCGAATCCTAGAAGCCCTAGTTTGTAGACTAAACCCTAATTTAAATTATAATCCTTGGAAACCCTAGTTTGTAGCCTAGAGCCTACTTTGTGTTACAAATCCTAGAAACTCTAGTTTGTAGCAACTAACTATCGTTGACCAATCATTAATATCAATTATTCATTGTCAATATTTCCCAAATTGGACCTTCACCATACATTATTGAATTGATATGTGATTTGTTTGTGTGAGGGATTTCTTAAGGTGTTCAACATGTGTGGAAATACCCCATTTTAGTTGAAGTGAACTCTCACCAAGCTTCCTACAATGGAAATGAATCACCAGTGCATTATCTTCCATAACCACTTCATCCATCTTAATGTTGTCATAAAAAACCACTTCATCCATCTTAATGTCATCATAACAAGAAAAATCATTAGCCAATCTCATTAGTTAACACACTTCCTTCATCTAATTTTTGAAGAATCACAAAAACCAACCCATGAAACCCTTCCATAAGATAGAATTATATGTTTTCATGAAATCCATCTACCCCACTAAAAACTATAAAACACCCCAAAATGGAGTCTACATGAACCAACTATGAATGCTTCTTACTAAAATCCTCAATAATCCTCCCTACATCATATTTGCACCATATGTACCCTAAATTATTTTTATTTTTGAATCATAGTTAATCGTTAGTTTAAAAGTCATTAAGAAGGAATCACTTAATGTTAGGTTCAAAAATAATATAAAAATAATAATGAAATCTATAGATAATAAATCTCGAATGTCTCAAACATCTATATTTCATTTCTAGATAGAATATAACCTTATATTATATTATTTCTATTATTATTAACAAAGCTAAGGGTAATGGGAACATATAAGTTTGGTGTTCCTCAAAATTTGAACATCAATTTTAATATCCCTTTGAACTCGATGGGAACTCGAAGGGATGGTAAAAATTACCCTTTAAAATCATGAGTATATTCATCTTTATTATTTTGTTGGATTTTTCCCTGCATAGTCATTTGTAGGTGTCCCTCAAAGCCTTTGGGGTGCGAGTTGGAATGAGCAATATAATCATGATCATGGCTTGGATCGACAAACCATTTAATCCATTGGATTTAGGACATCTGGATAGTGCTAGGGGTCCCCCTCGCCTCCGGGTCTATGGACCAGGTGTATCTTTTAGGAGAATTTTGGAAACTAGGGTTTTGCTTAGTGAGGGACTATGCAACTTTTCCTCATAGGGGTCATCTTTGAAAAACCCTTGACCATGAACTTATGGCTAGTGTTCCCACATGGAACATTCCTATACACACTTCCAGGACCTCACAGAACCCAGTTTTGTTACACAGTTGGAATTCTATGCCCCCGATAGGTATTTACCAGGTGTCCCTGAAATCCTTTGGGGTGTGAGTTGGAACGGGACATAGAATGATGACCATTGCTTGGATCAACAAACCACTAAATCTGTTGGATTCAGGACATCGGGATAGTTCTAGGGGTGCCACTCTCCTATGGGTCCATGCCCCAGGTGCCATATTTTAGGTCTATTTTGGAATCTAGGGTTTTGCTCAATAAGAAACTATGCAATTTTTTCACATAGGGGTCATCTTTGCAAAATAATCTACTGGGAACTTATGGCTAGCGTTCCCATGTGGAACCTTCCTAGACACACTTGCAGGACCTCCCAGAACTCGGTTTTGTTGCACAGTTGGAATTATATGCCCCCGGTAGGTATCAAAAAGGTGTCCCTGAAATCCTTTGGGATGCAACTTGGAACGGACCATATAATGATGATCATGGCTCAAATTGACAAACCATTGAATCCATTGGGTTCAGGACATCTAGATAGTGCTAGGGGTGCCCCTATCGTCTAGGTCCATGTCCCAAGTGTCATCTTTTAGGTCAATTTTGGAAACTAGGGTTTTGCTTAGTATGAGATTGTGCAATTTTTTCACATAGGGGTCATCTTTCAAAAATTTGCGACCAGGAACTTATGGCTATTGTTTCCACATGGAACCTTCCTAGACACACTTGCAGGACCTCTTGTGTTAAACCATAAATATGGACACATTTCCCCCTATATTCTGGTTCATTACATTAGTTTTGATGTCAAATTTGGTCCATCAGTGGTAATTGTCATTAGTATGGTTATATTAGTTATGTCGGCTTGGGTCAGTTAGTTGGGATTGTACCCCTTAGTATCCTATATATAGGAAGGATACCTTTCATTTGGAGTATCTTTTCTTGTCTTCTGTAATTAGTAAATTGTGTAAGGAGGTTTCCCCCTCGAAGAGGCTCGTTATTCAGATATTTTCTTCAATCAAGTCATGGAGTACTCTTTCTGATCTATTTATGCTCTTTTCATACTCTGTTTGGAAACTTGTTGCATAACATTTGGTATCAGAGCCCTTTCCTCGAGACTAGTTTCTTCAAAACACGTCATCATGGAATTTTTTATATAAGAGTTTTTCTACAAGGGTTCAGAGAATGATACTTAAAACCCATCTAGAAAAAGGACTAAATAACTATGATGCAAGTTTTAGATCCTGAAACATTACAAGTTTGGAGATATTCGCTCTAGAAGCTAGATTTTTTTACTAGTCCAAAAACTAGTCTAAAACAGGTGTTCTGAGAAAAAAGGTCATATCTGGGCAATGAAAGATATAAATTGAGTGAGACCTATTTCATATGAAAGAAGAAGGTATGAAGTATCGGTGGTATGGTTTTAAACCTCAGATAAAAAATAGTGGACACATGGAATAGCATACAAGTTCGCTATTATGGAAAGACCAAAAGTAAGAAGTGTTGGGAGATTGAGAATAAATTCTTATTGGTAAATCCAAATTAGGTCGGAACTATGGAATTGGAATGTGTGCGCATCAGGATACAACAGTACGAAGCTTCATACCCAGAGGAGCAGAAATTTAAAATTTACATCAATTTCAAGTTAGCCTTAAAGCAATATTCCAATCAGGGTTTGAAAAGGTGCGTCATTTTTAATTTTGGTTAACTTTGAGTAAAAGGATCTAATTGTGGTGACACCTAAGGTGTGATATCTATTTATATTGTTCAAAATTCCATCAAAATTAATTCTAAAGACATACACTCCATCCAAACCACCCAAGGTTCCATCCTCGACATATGATGAAAGGGAAGACCTCTCCTTTTGAGTGGCCCAGTTGGAAGATATGATTAAAGGGTCTGTGAAAAAAATTGATTTGGATAATTTAGCGAGACGTTAAATAAAATGGAGAAAGATATGAAAGGTTCGGTGAGAACAGTTGATTTACTCAATCTAGGGGATAATTTGATCGGGAATATTGAAAATATTGCTAATCTCATACAAAATTCAAGGGATACTCTTCTTACAGGTGATGATTTTTTCCAGGATACTCACGAGGATAAAGATAATTCTCATGTTGAGAGACCTTCCATGAATAAGAATATTCCAAGAGGAAATGATTCGGGTATTGGAAGTCATTAGGGATGGTCACCAATGGGTACCCAGATTCCCATGATTGACATGAGAAAGTTTGATGGAAATGATCAAATAACATTGATATTCCAAATGGAGAAATTCTTTGATCTACAAAAGGTTCCATCTTTGCAAAAGGTAACTATTGCATCATTATATTTAGAGCCTAATCAATTTGTATGGTACCAATGGATTTGTGACTGTAAAAATGACTCTATTATATCTTGGTCTATATTCACCAAAGAATTGATTGCACATTATGGGGATATTAATAACATTACCTTCTTTATCCAGTTAATAAATCTCAAGCAAAAAGGTCCACCTACAGAGCAAATCAAACAATTTTAGAAGCTAATTATTAGACTGAAGAACATTTCAGAAGATAATCTATTGGATCTCTTTATTGACACTTTGAAGGATAACATTCAACATGAGGTGCATCTCTTTGAAACACCATCCTTGGAGAATGCCTTCATGATGGCAAGGAAGGTTGAAAGTAAAAACATGATGATGGCTACTAGAAAGAGCACCTCCAACACATACCAAGAGAATACTTTTACTTCTTCTAACCCACCTCAAAGGTTGACACCTCAAAAATTTCGGAAAGAAAAGAAAAAGGCCTATGCTATAACTGTGACACCAAGTATAATAAGGGACATAATTGTGGTAAGAATAAATTATTTTACATAGATTGTGAAGACGCAAAACCAAAAGAACAGGAACCATCTCCAGATGAAGAAATAGAAGATACTACTTCAGAAGAGATTACTCCCACCATATCATGTCATGCATTGGCTGGAATTATCACTCCTCTAACTCTCAAGATCAAAGGATTTATCAAAAAGAAAAAGGTAACAGTGTTGATTTATTCCGATGGTACTCATAATTTCATTTACTATAAATTAGCAAAATATATCAATTGCTTTGTTTATATACCACTAGAGTTTCAAGTAATGATTGCAGATGGAGGAACTATCAACTGCTTAGGGAAATTCCATAATATAAATCTTACTATGGGATAATATGTATTGAATAGTCCAGTTATTGATATTCCAATGGGTGGTCATGATGTTGGCTTAGGAGTTCAATGGTTACAATCCTTGGGAACTGTGGCTTTTAATTTTTAGAAGATTTTCATGAAATTTTTATGGGAAGGAAAGGAATATGAATTACAAGGAATCACATGGAAACCAAGCAAGGTGATAAGCTCTAATGGTATGGAGAAATTGATGAAAAGGGACATCAAGGTGTAATTACACAACTATGCGCATTAGATTTTCAAACATCTAAGCCTCCTATTTCCCCACATCTCCAAAGGGTCATTAATAATCATTCCAAGGTATTTGAAGATATTACAAAAGGTCTTCCACCTATCCAATATTTTGATCATGTTATTCACTTAATCCTAGGAAGTGTTCCTCCTAACATTAGACCTTTCAAATACCCCTATGGACAAAAGAGTGAAATTGAGTGTATGGTTGAAGAAATGTTAGAGGATGGCATAATTAGGCCTGGACAAAGTTTTTACTCTGCACCATTGGTAATGGTACACATGCCGAATGGATCATGGCGTATGTGTCTATATTATAGAGAGCTCAATAAGATCACCATTAAAGATAAGTTTCCCATTCCTGTCATTGATGAAAATTTGCTATATGAATTACACAGAGCAATTTTCTTCACAAAGTCGGATCTTCGTTCTGGGTATCATCAAATTAGAATGAAAGATGAAAAAATGCCAAAAAAAACATTCATAACTCATTAAGGTCATTATGAATGTATAATCATGCCATTTGGCCTCACGAATGCACCTTCCATTTTTCAAGGTTTGATGAATTCCATTTTCAAGACTTTTCATAGAAAATTTGTGCTAGTATTCTTTGATGATATACTAATCTATAGCAAGTCTTGGGAAGAACATGTTCAACATGTTTACAGGGTAATACAACTACTATAGGAGAAACAACTGTATGCAAAACCTTCCAAATGTTTCTTTGGGGTGAAGGAGGTAGAGTATTTGGGTCATATTGTATCTCATGAATTTGTCAAGGTGGACCCTAACAAAATTAAAGCCATGATAAACTGGATGGTTCCCAAAAAACTGAAGAATCTTCATGGATTCTTAGGTCTGATAGGGTACTACCACAAGTTTGTTCGAAATTATGGAAGAATAGTAGCGCCTCTAACAACATTATTGAATAAATATGCATTTTTTTGGACTCCAAAAGAAACTCAAGCTTTTGAACAACTTAAATCGGCAATGTGCACAGCTCTTGTATTAGCCACACCAGACTTAACAAAAACCTTTATTGTGGAAAGTGATGCTTCAGGAAATGGCATTGGCACTGTTCTAATGCACGAAGGACACCCACTTGCTTTCACAAGTCATCCAATCAAGAGAAAGAACTTATAAAAGCCCATTTATGAGAAGGAAATGTTGGCAATACTACACACTCTTAAGAAATGGCATCCTTACCTAATTGGTAGGCACTTCAAGGTCAAAACAGATCGTGATAGTCTTAAATACTTCTTGGAACAGAGACTTTCTTCAGAAGAGTAACAAAAGTGGGTAACCAAGATGTTGGGATATGACTTTGAAATCATCTATATAAAGGGGAAACATAATGTGGTGGTAGATGCACTCTCTAGGAAATATGAAGATGTTGGGGCATTAATTTGTTCCATTTCCATTCTACAACCAGATCGGGTAGTAGCAGCAAGGGAATACTGGAAAAAAGACCTATCAGTGTGGATGCTCATTCAAAATCTACAAAATGATCCCAGTGTATCAGATAAATTTGTGTGGAAGAATGATTCACTATGGTATAAGGATCTCTTATATTTATGAAAAAACTACAAACTCAAGTAGAAGGTCCTTTCAAAATTACACACCTCTCCTATAGGTGGGCATTTAGGGTTCCTAAAAACTTACCATACGGTCAAGAATAATTTTTTGGGGGAAGGTATTAAATCTGATGTTCAAAGGTTCGTGGATGAATGCTTGGTTTTCCAACAAAATAAGGTTGAAACAATTAAGACCCCAGGACTTCTACAACCGTTAGACATACCTTGCCATCGCTAGGAGGAAGGATCCATGGATTCTATCACAAGTATACCCAAGTCCAAAGAAAAGAATGTTATTATGGTGGTTTTTGATAGACTCACGAAGTATGCACACGTTTGTGCACTCTCTCACCCTTTTAATGCAAGTACAATAGTTGCAGCCTTTATGAAAATTGTTCAAGAGTTACATGGAAATCCAAATATTATTGTAAGTGATAAAGATCCAATTTTCACTTGAAAATTTTGGAATGAATTATTTTCTTCTTTGGGTACTCAATTGCCATCATAGTTCATCTTATCACCGTCAATCTGATGGGAAAACTGAGATAGTGAAAAAGTGTTTGGAAGGATATCTTCATTGATTTTCATCTGATAAACAAACATAATGGCTAAAATGGTTGTCTTTGACAAAATGGTGGCACAATACTTCCTTCCATACATCATCAAAAGTGTCTCCATTTATGGCACTTTATGGGTACCATCCCCCATCTATTACATCTCCCTTAAAAGGAAATCATAAAGTTCAATCTGTGGAAGATCACATAGAGCACCAACAAGAAGTTCTCTAGATACTTAAGGACAACCTGACTATGTCAAAAAATAGGATGAGTGAACAAGCTAATCAACATCACAATGAAAGGAGTTTTGAAGAAGGGCATTGAGTATTTCTCAGGCTACAACCTTACAAGCAGATGTATCTCAAGCAACTAAATAAGGGCAATAAATTAGCACCTAAGTATTATGGTCCTTATAAAGTGTTGCAAAAGATTGGTAGTATGGCTTACAAATTGGATCTCCCTTCATCTTCAAGGGTACATCCAGTTTTCCATATTTATTGCTTAAAGAAGGTAATAGGCGACAATATCCCAATTCAAACAATCTTGTCGAATATTGATGAAGAAGGAAATTCATATTGGAACCTGCACAAATCACTGAAACATGGACTAAACCACTACAAAATCAAGCTATTATTGAGTGCCTCATAAAGTGGAAGAACTTACCAGTTGAAGATTCAACATGGGAAGATGAGTCCTTCATACAGAGTCATCCACAACTAATCAAGCATTGAGGAAAACACTTGTATGAAGGGGAGGGGCATGTTAAGCCCTAAATATGGGCACATTCCCCCCTATATTGTGGTTCATTACATTAGTTTTGATGTCAACTTTGGTCCATTAGTGGTAATTGTCATTAGTATGGTTATATTAGTTATGTCGGCTTGGGTCAGTTAGTTGGGATTGTACCCATTAGTCTCCTATATATATGAAGGAGACCTTTCATTTGGAGTATCTTGTCTTGTCTTGTCTTGTGTACTTATTACATTGTGTAAGGAGGTTTCCCCCTCGAAGAGGCTTGTTATTCAACTATTTTATTCAATCAAGTTGTGGAGTCTTCTTTCTGATAGATATTTCTACTCTTTTCATACTTTTTTTTTAAATTTGTTGCCTAACATCCCGGAACCCGATTTTGTTGCACGATTGGAATTCTATACCCCCGGTAGGTATTCAACAGGTGTCCCTATAAGCCTTTGGGGTGCTAGTTTAAGTGGGCCATAGAATGATGACCATTTCTCGGATATAAAAACCATCAAATCCACTGGATTCAAGAAATCGAGATAGTGTTAAGGGTTCTCCTCTCCTCTGAGTCCATGGCCAAAGTGTCATCTTTTAGGTCGATTTTGGGAAGTAGATTTTTTCTCAGTAAGGGATTGTGCAATTTTTGCACATAGGGGAATCTTTGCAAAATCCTCTACCACGAACTTATGGCTAGTGCTCACATGTGGAACCTTCCTATACAAACTTGCAGGACCTCCCGGAACCTGGCTTTGTTGCACGGTTTGAATTCTATGCCCCCGGTAGGTATTCAACGGGTGTCCCTGAAATCCTTTGGGGTGCGAGTTTAAATGGGCCATAGAATGATGACCATTGCTCGGATAGAAAAATCGTCAACTTTGTTGGCTTCAAGAAATTAGTACAGGGGTTCCCCTATCCTCCGAGTCCATGGAATAGGTGTCATCGTTTAGGTCAATTTTGGAAACTAGGGTTTTTCTCAACAAGGGACTATGGAATTTTTGCACATAGGGGTCATCTTTGCAAAATCCTTGACCAAGAAGTTATGGATAGTGTTCCCACATGGAACCTTGTTAGAAACACTTATAGGACCTCCCAAAACCCGATTTTCTTGCACATTTGGAATTCTATGCCCCTGGTAGGTATTCAACATGTGTCCCTGAAAGCCTTTAGGGTGTGATTTTAAACAAGCCATAGAGTGATGACAGTTGCTCGTATTGAAAAACCATCAACTCCACTAGATTCATGGAATCGAGATAGTTCTAGGGTCTCCCCTCTCTTCTGGGTCCATGGCCCAAGGGTCAAATTTTTGGTCGATTTTGGAAAGTAGGGGTTTTCTTAGTAAGGGACTCTGCAATTTCTGCACATAGGGGTCATCTTTGAAAAATCCTCGACCGGGAACTTATGGATAGTGTTCTCACATGGAAGCTTCCTAGACACAGTTGCAGGACCTCTAATAACTCATTTTTTTTGCACGATTGGAATTCTATGCCGCCGATAGGTATTCAACATGTGTCCCTGTAAGCCTTTGGGGTGCAAGTTTAAATGGTCCATAGAATGATGAACGTTTCTTGGATCCAAAAAATGTCGACTCTGTTGCATTCAAGATATTAGGATAGTGTTAGCGTTTCCCCTCTCCTATGGGTCCATGGCCTAGGTGTCATATTTTAGGTCGATTTTGGAAACTAGGGTTTTTCTAAGTAAGGGTCTATGGAATTTTTTCACATAGGTTTCATCTTTACAAAATCCTCGACCGGGAAATTATGGCTAGCATGCCCCTGTGGAACCTTACTAGACACACTAGCATGACCTCCCATAACACGGTTTTGTTGCACTATTGGAATTCTATGCCCCTAGTAGGTATTCAACAAGTGTCCCTAAAGTACTTTGGGGTGCGAGTTGCAACGGACCATAGAATGTGCCAAATTATATATGTGTCCCATGTGGATCTAGATTACTAGAGCAAACACTTATAATCTACCAAACATTAACAAGAAAATAGAAGAAATATGAATAAAATGTGAAGCAGAACATAAGATAAAAACACTCATGTGGATTTATCTTCCATTTCATTATTATTCAACAACATATGTACAATATATAGATTCTCTCAAGAGACAAAATCGAGAGGCTTAGTGGGAAGTTGAGTAGCTCACAAAAATGAGGCTTAGATTGGACCAATTCACCCATCAATGACATGAGGCCAAGTGTAACTCATATATTGGGCCATAATGAGGTTCAATGAACATAGATGGACCATGAGGAATGTTAGGCTAGTCAAAATAGTGTGAAATGTACTATGTGGGTGCATGAGGTGAGCAGTTGGCTAAGTAGTGGTCATTAATGCACAATTTGACCAAATAATTAAGTGGGCGCACTCCATCTCCTTAACACATGGAAATGAAATAACTACCACATAAATGGAAGGTAGTGGGGCGCATTGACTCCTGAAATGATGGAAATTAGTGTATAAGTGGAAAAACAAGGCTTCATGGATATTTCACTAGTCTAAGTGGTCAAATGTGGAAAAACTATGGTCCAAGACACTAGACTAGGCGCTAATGAGACAAATAACACTAGGTAGAAGAACATGAAGGTCCATGGTATAAATTTGATGGTGATATTGTTCTAACACCCCCCCTTAAGCCAAAATGGTAGCGAGAATGAGAAATAGGGCCCGAGAAAAAAAGGATTATGGTCACCCTTTACATTATTAATCCATATAAAGTGAGAAAAGAGGAAAAACCACATGGGTAAAATCCTCCCTAAATAATGGACATGAAAGAGAAACCAGAAAATTGAATGCTCTCCAAACTATATGAATATGTGTAGGGGAATCTTCTTCTTAGGAAGAAGATGAATGTTCTCAACTAGATTAGAAACATTTACCACTGCATGATGGAACTGAATCCATGTAGAACAATTGAAAGATACTGATAGTAGAGGGAATGCATGTGCTCTTTAGACTTGAACTTCGAACCAATCAGGGTGCCATGTCCAAAAGAGGCCATATATGCTTGAGAATAAGTGACCCCAAGCAAATCATAAGGCTCCTAAAGCATCAACTTTTGAATCATGAGGGTTGTAATCAGCTCCAAAAAACAGGAACAAGAGTCCCAAATGTGCCAATGTGATGGCTAAGACTTCTCCATCTTCTATGCAACTCTGAAAATCGGTGCTAGTAATCATATAGGAATACATATGAAGCATTAGAGTGTGAATCAATGAGAGATATTCACTTCACTTCCAAACTTCTCCTTGACCATATTTCGAACCAATGCTCTCATGTGAAGAGAAAACCTCTTCCAGAGAAGGCTTATTATGATCACCAACCAACAAACCATATTCAACATTTGTAATAGAATATATAGAGGATAAATAAGTGGAATGGAGAGACATTTATTCAATGGGATTAATGGCAGTAGCTCATATGTTATCTTGATGAAAAACAACTTCAGAGGAAGCCACATAGGAAGAAATTTGAGCTGGATCATTTGTTGAATCTATATCTTCTTCTTCTTCTTCAATTTGAACAACTTCTTGATAAGTGCATGAGGTTGAGAACTTTGAAGGGAGAGCACATGAGGAGGTTTACATTTGCTTGCTCTCCATATAGCTAATATATTTTTTCTGCATGCCAAGAGATCTATCTATATTTTTTCAAATCTCAAATGGATACTCAGTAGAATCAATGAGATATTGCATTCTAGGAGGTATAGCTAGACACATAGTTCCATACACTCTATCACAATCATTGAGCCAATCACATTTCTGTTCATTAAATTTTGGCTCGTTTACAGTACCAATGGACACATCAAAGAGACATTTTCTCTTGATATATGCACGCATCTTTTCTTTCCAGTCATAATAGTTAAATGGAGAGAATAAAGGAATTGCTTTTGAATCCATGAAGTTGTTGTAGGCACCTACAAAAAACACACTTGGAAATATATTTCGGAAGCAATACTAGGACCCCCTATGGTTGTCTGATACCATGCCAAATTCTATATGTGTCACAGGTGGATTAAGCTTACTAGAGAAAGCTTCACTTAGAATTTACCAAACATTAACATGAAAATAAAAGAAATATGAAGAAAATATGAAGCAGAACATAAGAGAAAAAAACTCATGTGGATTGATATTCCATTTCATTATTATTCAACAACATGTGTACAATATATAGATTCTAGCAAGAGGAAAAATTGAGAGGCTTAGTGGCAAGTTGATTAGCTCACAATAATGAGGCTTAGATTGGACCAATTTACCCATCAATGACATGAGGCCAAGTGTAACTCATATATTGGGCCATAATGAGGTTCAATGAACATAGATGGACCATGAAGAAGGTTAGGTTAGTCAAAATAGTGTGAAAGGAACCATTATGAGAGTGCATCAGGTGCGTAGTTTGCTAAGTAGTGGCCATTAATGCACAATTTGACCAAATAATTAAGAGGGCGCACTCCATCTCCTTAAAATAGGGAAATGCAATAACTCCCACATAAATGCAAGGTAGTGGGGTGCATTGTCTCCTACAATGATGGAAATGAGTGGATCAATGGAAAAGAAAAGGATTCGTGGATATATCACTAGTCTAAGTGGTCAAATGTGGACAAGCTATGGTCCAAGACACTAAACTAGTCACTAATGAGCAAAATAACACTAGGGAGAACAACATGAAGGTCCATGGCATAAATATGATGGTGATATTGTTCTAACAAAATGAATAATGTTTCTCATATCCAAAAAGCAATGAATATGTTGGATCCAGGACATCGGGATAGTTCTAGGGTTGCCCCTCTCCTCTGGGTCCATAGCCAAGGTGTCATCTTTTAGGTTGATTTTGGAAACTAGGGTTTTACAGAGTAAGGGACTATGCAATTTTTGCACATAGGGGTCATCTTTGAAAAACCATCCACTAGGAACTTATGGCTAGTGTTCTCATGTGGAACCTTCCTAAACACACTTGCAAGAACTCCTGGAACCCTACTTTGTTCCACGGTTGGAATTCTATGCCCTTGCTAGGTATCCAATGGGTGTCCCTAAAATCCTTTGGGATGCGAGTTGGAATGAGCCATAGAATGATGAATGTAGCTCATATCAACAAGCCGTTGAATCCACTGGATTCAAGGCATTGAGATAGTGTTAGGGGTTCCCCTCTCCTTCAGGCCCATGGCCTAAGTGTTATCTTTTGGGTTTATTTTGGAAAGTAGGGTTTTGCTTAGTAAGGGACTGTGGAATTTTCGCACATAGGGGTCATATTTGAAAACTCCTCGACTGGGAACTTATGGCTACTATTCCCACATGTAAATATCCTAGGCACACTTGTAGGACCTCCTGGAACCCGGTTTTGTTGCACGGTTGGAATTCTATGCCTCGGGTAGGTATCTAACTGGTGTCCCTAAAATCCTTTGGGATGTGAGTTGGAACGGGCCATAGAATGATGACCATGGATTAGATTGACAAAAAATTGAATCCATTGGATTCAGGACATCAGGATACTACATGGGGTTCTGCTCGCGTCCGACTCCATGGTCCAGGTGTCATATTTTAGGTCTATTTTGGAAATTAGGGTTTTTCTCAGGAAGGGATTGTGCAATTTTTGCACATATGGGTCATCTTTCAAAAATTAATGACTGGGAATTTATGGCTAGTGTTCCCATATGGAACCTTCCAAGGAACACTTGTAGGACCTCCATGAACCCGGTTGTGTTGCACAGTTGGAATTATATGCCCCCAGTAAGTATTCAACATGTGTCCTTGAAATCATCTAGGAGATGAGATTCAACATGCCATCGAATGATGAACATGAGTCAGATTGATGAACCATTGACTTCGTTGGATTCAGGACATTGAGATAGTGTCAGGGGTGCCCCTCTCCTCTAGGTCCATGGCCTAGAGATTTCCTTGTAGGAATATTTTGGAAACTAGGGTTATGCTCAGTAAGGATTTGTGCATTTTTTGCACAAAGGGATCAACTTTGCAATTTTTTTATTTTGATTCTATAACTAGACATTCAAAGTGTGGCACTCAAACAAACCACATTGCACCCTTGGTATATTTCTATGTACATAGTTTGCTGCATCATTTAACATGTCCTTAGTGTTCTACTATATTTGCATTTTGAGTAATTAATGTCGTTTTTAAGAATATAAAGTTCCAAATAAAAAAGGGAGGAGAAGTTTCATCGATGATATCCCTCTGATCCTTGATAGCTTTGTTAGATCAAATTCGTCACGGAAAATGCCAATTTCATTTATGTGTGCCACACAAGTGCATCACTTAGGTGTATCAACTATGTGCATCCTTTACGTTTGTTAGGTTATTATGTGGTTAAGGTGATTATGTGTTCCACTAAGTTACTCTCAACCATTACATTCCTCAAACGGTTTTTCCCATTCATTACACCAAGTGGTTTCCCACTGACCACAAACTTTTTATTTTCTGTGACAAGTGGTTTTTTCTTTACCATGAACCTTTGCCATCAAGTTATGAGGGAATACTTGCCTTATCACAATGAAAAACCATTGCATCATCATTTGTATCAATCAAGTACATTAAATTTTGAATACATTTTCATATGAGGATAATCCATGCCTTTTACAAACATAGGGCCATGACCATCTTATTTTCCTTCATCAAAACAACATTATCAAGGAAGATCATTAAACTAGTTCGGGATTTCATTTGCCTGATATAGTCATCACTCCTATAGAAGCAAATTTTTGTCATAGATGCAATGTCCCATTACGTATAATTATCTCAAGAGAGATGTAAGAAGTTGCATGGTTAATTCTCAATGTATTAAGTAGATTGAATTGCATAAGAGTTGGAATCTTTGACTAAGTCCCTTGCACAAGTAATTCAAGGCTGATAAGAATGATGAAAGGAAATGAATAAATGCTTGATAGTTATTTCCTTTTAATTAAACGTATACATTATCGATGAAAGAAAGACAGGCCTTTTAGTTTCTTATTGTGGAAGAAAAAAATTAATTTTCACCCAAATACTAACTCATCGACATCGGGTATGTCACAATTAGGAATGGTTTTGAACCACTTCTTAACTTATCCTGCAAGACTCTAGGAAAATAAACTCATCTTGACATCATCTTCATCCACCTCTTCCATATCTATAAAATCAGTAAATTGGTCCACATGTTGTTGTGCAGAACCATTTCCTTCCCCATCAAATCTCATGAGGCATTGAGCATAGCCCACAGGTAGGTAATGGAGATTGGTCACAAAGGCTATAGGGGAAAATATTTCACTCATTTTTATTAGGTTTTTCCTAGGAGCAATGGGATTTTTTGAAGCAGCATGAGTAACAGTAGGTATTACAACAGTATGGATGGAAACAATAGGAGGAGTAATTAGGACTTGGGTATTTTTGCTAGCAGCTTTAGTGAAGAGAAATAGGTCACTATTTTCTTATTTAGCTTGTATATTTTCCCACAAAGCACTCGGAAAATGTGTTTGGAAATTTATTTGATCAAACAAGGTTTCCTTCATATCTATTTCAGATTTATACCTAAATCGAGAATGTTCAGTCTTTAAATCCGAAGAGACAGTCTCTATAGCCTGTTCCTCTTTTTAATGTAAAGAAAAAGGACCTAGTTAATGGAGAAATACATGTTTGGTCTTTCTTTGCTTTCTTGATAATATTCTCTGGATCTGACATGAACTGTGCTAGTTCACAATCCGGATGGCTTCTGGTAGGTATCCTTCTGGAAGACAGAATTCTTCCAAGGAACTCGCCAATTGTATCTTGTGGGAATATAAATTTGAATGTTGAAGTTGCCAAGGAAAATATTACAACCTTTGAGTATCTGAGCCCCTATTTCCCTCGGAAATTGGATTTGGTCCTTTGTAATTCTTATTCTGGGAAATAAGTCCTTCGAATCCCGAGTATGGTCACCATAATGTTATCACTCATTATTCGTTTGGGTTGTAGGAGGAGGGATCTTGAGGTAACTGTTTCAAACCAAGATTTGGTGGATGGAAACTAGCCTTTCCAACCATAGAGAGGTCTCTTTCTTCCACAATTCTTCCAACACTCAGGATGTTATCGGCTTAATCTAGTTATATATACAAAGTGGTGGCTAGACCTTCAAATAAGGATTTTAGGGATTTTTCAGCTGGTTGGGGTAAAGGATAGGAGCACCATTGGGCATGGAGTCAAAATTCAGTGTTTCTTTAGTCACAAATGACGGATTTGGACCACAATTTTTTAGGAGGAGGCGAGGTAGATGAGGATTTTTCACATTGAAGATATCAACAGATGGCCGCATAAAAGGAAACGAATTCTATCACATAGTTAGATCATTTAAGAATGAGTTATAACTTACAACTTCAAGAAGCAAGGGTGGAGTATCTACTCATATCCATCTGAAGCATAAAATAATTTTTTCAGACCATGTAATCTTGATCTAGATATTACAGAAGAAAACAATTAATGGAAAATATTAATGAAGAACACATGCACAAGAGTAATAGATATCAAAGCACTCATCACAAGAATCTTTGCTCCAGAATTAGGTCTGCATATTAATTGAAATGTTGAGTTCAATACATGCGCAGAGATTTGATCTCTCAGAATCCCAACATCCAACCATTAGGCCTCATTCAGACCCTGCCTTTATAGGATTACAATAGATCTAAGCTTCTAGAACACTTCGGTCATGTACGACAGTTTATTAAACTGATAAATTGTAACATATTCTTGATCTGTTAGATGCGTAGATGGGGAAACCTCTGTGCGTCGTCAGTGTGGTTTTGGGCCTTGGAAAACCACTTGTTTGCTCTTCGGTTTAGGTTATTTTAGGATGATTTGGATGGATAACCATGATGTGCCTCTCTTCTGCTTCCAAATCGGTTCCCATTCATGCCTTTTCCCTGTGAATTTTTTTTCATGGCAACAATTTGCCCTGTTCTTCATTCTTCGATCCACAAATCCCATCCCGATTTCCAAAATCCAGAATGCAGATTTCAGAAATCAAGGATACACATCAGTGACTTTGGAGAAGTCAGGCCACTGCAATCTGCATTCCGTAATGTGGGATTCGGGGACCTGACCAGTCAAGTGGATGCAACCAAATTTTACTTTCACGATCTGCAGTCCACACTATGGGACTTGGGAACCGGAACCATCAAATGGATGTGGCCAAATTTCGCTTCTGCGATCTACAGTCCGCACTGCGGGACTTAGGAACAGGAACTGTCGAATTAATGCAGCCAAATTTTGCTTCTGCGATCCGCAGTCCACACTGCGGGACTCATGAACTAGAACCTTCGAATGGACCCCGAAAATTTCTCCTCCACAATCCACAATCCGCAATGTGTGTTGCGGAATTCGGAAACCCAACTATGCCCATTTGAAAACAAATACCGTTCTGACTTCCATAATCGCAACGCGGTTTTGGGAAGTCGAAAATATTCCCATCGGATGAGTTGTGGATCGCTTCCTAGCCATTGATCTTCCCTTGTCCTTTCAATCCTGACCATTCATCTTCTCTTTGAAAGTGGAAGATCATTCGATCAAATGCGCCTACCGTAGTTGTTTTGGGCCATCGTATCAAGACTAAATGTGCCTTCTATGTTCATTTTTCCATTAAATCTCGAGCTTTTTCCCCAGCAAAATCTCATGCGGACCGTCGATTATTTCGTGGCCCGCCTCGTCCATTGATCTTTGATCACACGTGGAACCCCCACTATGGATTTCAGGGCTCTATCCGATGCGCAAGTTCCCCTATTGAAATCCTTCCTCCTCCATCAATCTCCTTAGCTTGATCTAGACCGTTCACTCTCTCCTGAGCGTAGAAAAACTCCATTCATTCATCTCTTTCACTATGGCTTGATCGTTTAGCTTGGATTTTCTTGACACTTAGTCATTTTTTGGGTTCTCTACTTCTTCCTTTGGTGTAACTGGTCAATGGGCATGCCTATGGTTTCGGTAGGGGGGTGACCTTTCCTTTTCTGGTGGGAACATCAATAGAGGTGATAATAGTTTCACTAGATGTTTGTACCTCAAGGGCACCTCGATGTCTCTTATTGTCCCATCGTAATAGGAACATCACCCCCTTTCAGCGACAACAAATTCCATGTGCTTATGGAGTTTTCCTATGATATTTTGAAATCTAGTTGATATAACTCTTGTAGACCTACTGGATGTCTCACTTTCCTCTAGTATTCATAAAATCCCCTCGATCGAGGAAGACAGATATGAAAAATACTTGTTTGGTTATACCTGCACCATGGGAAAATTTTCAAAAGGGACCTTGTTGGGTATGCATAATGCACATTATATAATTATAACAAATTAAGGCATGCATTTTCCACTATCATCATACATAGTTACCATGCCTCCCCCAAGCTTGAAAATGCATTTGTTGATTAGTAAGGGAATTTTCCTTTAATTGTCTTGCATGTTCAAAATTGGCAAAAATGACCAAATTAATTTCTTAATGCCTCAAGTTCGTAGAAGAAGGAATCATCAAAATTTTGAGCCTATGGGGTGATAAACTATGTGAGACATAATTTGAAATATAATGGAATATGCTTTGACATTTGGATATAAAAAAGTGGACAAAAACTAATGGAATATGCTTTGAGATTTGGATATAAAAAAGTGGAAATGTAGAGAGGTCATGTATATTAGAAGACTCGACAATTTTCAACTCCCATTTTTAACATTCCTACATAGAATGGCTTATATTTTGGCAAATATGTAAAAAAAGTGAAATTGGGGAACGTGGAAAAATTTGTAAACCTATAATCCCTAGCTCATAATGAAATGGAGAAATGTGGAAATGTGGAAACATGAGCACCCTGGGATAATTTGCCTCCCTTGCTGCAAATTCCATTGAAATATATTGTACAAGGAGTAGTGTGCGTTAACCCTCAAATTCCATGTACAATTTTAGATATCCATGAGGCATGATGAATCTCATATGGTAGAAAATTGGGTTTATGGAGGCATATTTGAAAGGGTGTCTAAAAAAGTTGGTTTAGAATACCCACGCAAATCCCTATATAAAGTCTATGTGCCAAAATAGAGATTCCTAATTCCTAATTCAAGCCTAGGATTGAGAAGAAAGGTAAGAATATTTGATGGAGGAACCCATAAAGTAAATGACTGAACCTCTACTTCAACACATTGATACAAAGCTACTTTGACAAACCAACGATTTCGAAACACTAAATCTAGGGCCCTGTTTATCAAATTTCCCAAATTGAAAAATTGATGGATCACCAAACCAATACGATTAATGAAGAATGCCATTAACCCACTTGAGTGAGTTACATAAACTAGCATAGGTTCAAAATACCAACAAGGAGTAAGTTCAAACATGAGTAGAATTAATCCGATGATGTGATCTCCATCCTACTTCCATATGATATCCATGGTAGTGGCTTCATGTGTCATCTTAGGACATTTAAGTCGCATGCAAATGAATTTGTAGGGTTTATACCCAAGGGATTACATGAAATCCCACCACCCCATTTTTTAAATAACCCCTTCATGAAGACGAGAGGCTCTGTTGGCTTTCAAGTTTGCTTCTATGTTGAGAACCCTCTAGATGTGGATAATATGGACATCTTGAAACCATAAGATCTCTTTTTTTATTCGTTTAATGAGAATGGTCAATTTATCATCGTTTGAGACCTTGTCATTGCTCATAACGTGAACAATGATAGAGGAGTTGCCAATGAATCGAAGACGCATGATGATCATGGGAGAAACTCAATATATGAGGTAGTTTAATTGATGATTGAGAAGCTTAAACTTATTAAATTTAAAGACATTTCTATTGATGATGGAAGCTGACACTTCTTAAATTTATAGAAATTTTTGTATTTGGAATACCATTGCAAATCTACAAGGATATGTTTACTAGTCTAATATGCATGGATATTTTCAAATTTTATCATAGGTTGTGTTCTTTACAGAACTAGTAACCCAAATTTTATCATAGGTTTCGTTATTTCGTAAATTTTTCAACTAGGTTGTCCTTCTCAAACAACTACTTTAATTCCATAATCTTCCGAGGGAATAAATCATGCATGTTTTCTTCAAATAGGAAACCTAGAGCCAATCAAAATCCTCCAAATAAAGCAATAACTCGAGCTCTCCCAACAAAGAAACCTTCCAAATCCTCAAATGCATCGCTTAGATTTAACGACAACATATAAGTAGGTTTGGATGGTACATTCATCCTCCTTAATCATCCCTAAATTTGAGCTATAGGTCCACATAACTAATATTGTCACCTCATGTTGAAGAAGTTTCAATGGGGAAGCTCTAGTCAACTTAATATTCCTATTAGTTTTCAAAGAATACACACATAAGAAAAACCTCCTCTTGGTTTTGTAACATGCTCTTGAGTTCATTCATATGTTTTACATTTTCTCTTAATACTCTAGCATATGTTTGGATATAAGAACCCTTTAAAATAAAACTTACAATAGAGAAAATTACCCCAATCCATGCATATCTCTCTTTTCTTTTCCTCGCATTTCAATGATGTTTTTGTAGTGATCAGTAAAAAAAAGGATCAGTCAAAAAAATGATAAAAATATACCTATGTTAAATTCCATTTCAAATGTGTTGAAACCTTTTGAAGGAACATCATTACCTTCATATTCAACTACATCGACATGGATTTTAACCATGGCTTTCCAATAGAAATCAATCTTATAGCCAAAAACTACCATTTATGTATCACTCAAATGTAGATCTTAGTTCAAAACAAGGCACATTACACCAAGAGCTCAAGGAGATAAAAAATCCAAAGACCAAAGAGGAAACCCACATAGTGGATGAGGCAACTAAATACCATTATCTAATCAGGAATAAACCCCAAGTAATCATATTTGAAAACCGTTTGAAAACCGGGTTGCACCTTTCCCATGAAAGGCTCTAAAAAGCCTTCCATTACCACCTTACCCCAAGAGAGCCATGGGAAAGGAAAGTACCAACTCTAGAAGAGGTAAATGATCATTGAAAATTTAAGGCAGAAAATGGGTTATACTTGTGAAAAAAGGGGTGAGAAAGAGACAAAAATTTAGTCTCCACACTCTCATTGCCTTATGAAATAACCCAACCAAAACTCTCCCACTTGAAATACATGATATAAATGCTCTAAACCTCAGTCATTTATGGTCATTTAGAAAATTTAACATAAATTAGAACTATTAGTGGTTGCATGGATTTTAATATAGTAGTACCTATGATATGATGATTAAACCATATTTAGATTGCAAGGAGGAATATATACGATGTGTCTATCCCAGATTTCAATTGCACATTCTTCCCACTAGGGTTGACAAATTTTTGTTGAAAAATGGATTTGTTAGAAAAATGGATCACTTAAGAAATTACGAGTTCTTTAACGCTGGAGTTGTCAAAATCTTAATAGGTCGCGATTTCAGATTCTTCACCGCGGGAGGGTTCATCATCGGTGCTGTCAGAGTTCAGATAGTGGGTAGTTATCGATATTTCCAACGTCATTGCGGAATCTGTTAGACCGTACGCAACAAATTCCCCGATTATTTGTCGTGAAAATCTCGTGGGTTCTCTCATCGTATGCAAATCCATCAATTGGAAATGCCAATGCTGCCTGTCTGATTCGTGAACAGTTTGAAATATCTGAGCTAATCTTTGCGAAGCATTGTCCTGTAAGAATGCTGCGAGCATTGATGCTGTACAAATCTTGACCTATCTCGCAAACAGAAATGATAATATCCTCTGATTTTGTAATGTGCGAACCTTTGGAAAAGCCATTGGACCAAAATACTGGGGGTTGTGAAGTGTGGCTAAAATCTCACCTTCTAGATTACAAACGCGAACTTCTAGGATTGTCGAATCGTAGCAGATGAACTTGGAGATTTTAGTTAAATAGTAGCGCTGGCACGTTGCATCAATATTTGTTCTCTTTATGTAAACAGGATTTTCGCAACTTATCATGTCTACTACGTCCAGCGGTCTGTGTGCTTGTTGCACAACCATTCTATCACTGCCACAAAGGAGAACGAATTTTATCACTGGCACTGCCATGAGCGGTCTGCGTGCTTGTTGCACAACCTCAACCTCGAGAGGGAGAAAAAACTCTACGAATTTTTCCATTGCGTTTGCAATAAATTCGGAAGAGAAATATTGGTTCCTCGAAGATTTTTTGATGGATCAACATGTCCATATTTTCTGGACTTCCAAATGTAAATCCAGGAACCTCAGGACCGCGATTGTTATTAACAGCTGCCTGGATTTGGTATTGTAAACTGCTACTTGGTTCTGGTTCTGGTACTTGGTTCTGATACAGTCAGTTGTTTACAATACCAGTACCAGAACCAAGTAGCAGTTTACAATACCAAATCCAGGCAACTGTTAATAACAATCGCGGTCCTGAGGTTCCTGGATTTACATTTGGAAGTCCAGAAAATATGGACATGTTGATCCATCAACGAATCTTCGAGGAATCAATTCTCTTCCGAATTTATTGCAAACGCAATGGAAAAATTCGTAAAGAGTTTTTTCTTCCTCTCGAGGTTCGGGTTGTGCAACAATCACGCAGACCGCTCATGGCAGTGCCAGTGATAAAATTCGTTCTCCTTTGTGGCAGTGATAGAATGGTTGTGCAACAAGCATACAAACCGCTGGACGTAGTAGACATAAGTTGCGAAAATCCTGTTTACATAAAGAGATCAAATATTGATGCAACGTGCCAGCCCTACTATTTAACTAAAAGCTCCAAGTTCATCTGCTACGATTCGACAATCCTAAAAGTTCACGTTTGTAATCTAGAAGGTGAGATTTTAGCCACACTTCACAACCACCCAGTATTTTGGTCCAATGCCTTTTCCAAAGGTTCTCACATAACAAAATCGGAGGATATTATCATTTCTGTTTGCGAGATAGGTCAAGATTTGTACAGCATCAATGTTAGCAGCATTCTTACAGGACAATGCTTCGCAAAGATTAGCTCAGATATTTCAAACTGTTCACGAATCAAACAGGCAGCATTGGCATTTAGAATTGATGGATTTGCATTTGATGAGAGAACCCACGAGATTTTCACGACAAATAATCGGGGAATTTGTTGCGTATGGTCTAACAGATTCTGCAATGACGTTGGAAATATTGATAGCTACCCACTATCTGAACTCTCAGACAGCACCGATGATGAACCCTCCCGCGGTGAAGGATCTGAAATCGCGACCTATTAAGATTCTGACAACTCCAGAGTTAAAGAACTCGTAATCTCATCATTTCTAGGGTTGACAAATTTCTGTTGAAAAATGGATTCTGACAACTCCTTCACAAATGGTCATGGTCTCCAAAGAAGAGGTTGCAGCAATGGTCATTCAAAATCTACGGTAGCATGAAGAGAGGTCGTGGTCTCCAAAGGATAGGTCGAAGCAAGGTTAGCATTCAATCCAACATTCACTGTAGCGTGAGATTAGGGTTACTCTTCCTTTAAATAATACCACAGAATGAGACACCAAAGAGAGGCGTTAGCTTCACGAAGAATAGGTGCAGAATAGATGTGTTGGAGAAGGCAGAGAAGAAGTTGGAGGAATGCATAATGCTAGAACTGAGAGGATGCAGAGGGAAATCCTGAGAGCCTGAGGAGGAGCACAGGCCCAAAATGAGCAATCTGATAGGCACAGGTAATGGCATAACGTTATAGGAAGGATTTATGGAAGCAACCTGGATGCTCTAATACCAATTGACATAAATAACTCACGTTTGCCAATTCATAGGGAAAAGCCTTTATTTATATATAATATAGGAGACTCTTGGACTTCGGATTCCAAGAGATCCGTTGGAGTCTCCCAAGACTCCTTATCTTCCATAAATGCCACTAAAAATATTTACATAATTTACAAATAACCCATAGTATTCCAACACTATAACAACATGATCTTTCATATATTGAACCTAGTCTCCAACCCTAGTAAATGTTACCTTGTATCTAGCAATGAACACATATTTGGCTAGGAATCCTCTAGCTTATTAGTGTTTGTGTACTAGACTTAGTGGTCACTTCACCTACTCCTTTGACATATTTGTTTATCCTATTGACATGTTATGTGGAAGGATATAGACTAATTTTCTTTGTGGTAATCGATGGGTGTCTTGCCGAAAGACCTTTCCCTATACTCACCATTTCCCATCAATGAACTAAAATCTCTAACACCATATCCTTGAAGAATATTCTTGAACGATTATTGCCAATTGTACCACTAACTACCTTTGAAGACTCTACTTGCATTGTATAAACAAAGAAACCCATATTAATAAGGTTGTGAACAATAATTATTACTAATAATTTTTTGAAATGTAAGATTTTGAACCAATGGATCTACAAACTAAATAGAGTAGCAACGGACTTAATAATCAATATAAGAGATGAATAAGGTATTATAGAAACATACTAATAAATAGCTTAACAAAGAGATATCATTAGAGATGAGATTTCAATACAATTACATAGAAATCAAGAGAGAATTCAAGTAAGGATATAAGTTAATTAGACTCCATTAATCAATTTTTTGAAAATGTAAGATTTTGAACCAATGGATCTACAAACTAAATAGAGTAGCAACGGACTTAATAATCAATATAAGAGATGAATAAGGTATTATAGAAACATACTAATAAATAGCCTAACAAAGAGATATCATTAGAGATGAGATTTCAATACAATTACATAGAAATCAAGAGAGAATTCAAGTAAGGATATAAGCTAATTAGACTCCATTAATCAATTAAATGCTTAGTAGAATACATCAATGAATTAATTGTAGAATTTATTTATCAACTATATGCAATCTTGCATATATAGATAACCAAGCTAGGATTAATTAAATGCATAAGCATAAACACTACTTAAACTTAAGGGCAATCACCATGAATGGTTAAATGCACCCTCCTTGGGGAGTTATGTTAACAACGATTTTGTGATTAGGGTTTAAATAGGCCTATAATTGATAAGTGAGGTGATTTTGTGCCAATATTATACAAGTGGGAAATCCTTAGGAAGTAAACTAGGTCATGCATTTGTAGAAAGGGTTAACTGGTCCTATAATCGCCTCATGAGGTAGTTAATTTATTCATGCATGAGAAATCAGTGTTTAACTAGACATGCATGTAAAATTGGAGTGAAATTGAATGTAAATAGTCAACTAGGGAACATTAGGCTCCCAACTAGACCAAAACTACTAACTAAAGTGAACTAAAGCCTAAAAAAGGGATTCAACTCATGCAAGGGCACCTTGACCCCTAAAAATGGTGGATAAATGACTACATGGGTTCCTTTGAAATTAAACCATGGGTTTTGACCATGAAAGTGTGACCTTGACCCTAAAAATAGGGGGAGTACTCTAGTAGGAGTGATCTTGTCCCCAAAAAATGAAAGAGTGATGTTAAATGTATATACACCATCACCCCTGCTTAAGACTAACTTAGGTGAGTATGATGCACAAATAATTGGGTCCCAACAACATGAAGAAATGTTAGGAACTCAAGTACATAAAAAATTCCCCTGCAAATGAGAAATTAGTGAAAAAACCGTGGGAAACAGCCCCCTACCCCCCCACCCCAAAAAAATATGACAGTGTTGAGAAGAATTAGTCAGTCATCTTTAGTCATGATTACCTTCATGTCTATATGTTGCTAACTATGATCGATATTTCCTCTTGCACCATTCAAGTTTCCTAACAGGAGGTAGGGTATCTATTAGGATAATTAGTACTCCAACCTTTGTCCAGCTTAGTAAATTATTTCCCTTTTCCTAGTATTGGGTTATGTTGTTGACCCCCTATCGGTGTACAGATGTCATCTAGGACACATTATGCACTTGTTGTGCCCTGCATGCATGATTTTAGGCCATGTAGAGTCAGCTCCCTACATTTTAGGAGCTAACTTAGTGATCTAGTTCAGTCCACCTAAGTTCATGACTCTTGTGGGGGGTTTGAGCTTTGATTGAAACTAACTATGATCATATGCGCCCTCTCTAGCCTAATTTGCATGCTAGACTCATTGATGTTCCCTTCATGCTCAGTTAACTAACAATAGCTTACGTTCATTGACAATCAGTTAAGTTAAGAACCTACGGAGCACTGTAGTGGTGATATTTCCTATGCTAGACTGACATGAATTCGAATTCCTCCTCGATAATCAAATTATCTCAATTGTACTATATTCTTTTACTATACAGATTAATGGAATATGACGCTAGTTTTGATTCACATATGATTTTCTTAGCATGTTTTATTTTATTGCTCAATTCTCGTTAGTTTTCACTGCAATTCTTCTTCCTTGCTAATTATTTCACTATGATATTTTCCCAGGGTCAATGTATGTTGTATTACATAATTTCACATGGTATCAGAGCTCAGCAGCGCTGGTTTATCTTCATTTTGAGAGTTTTCTACAGGATTTTAAGAAGCAACAGTAGCGGTAGTAGTAGTTTGCATTCGCTCCAGTAGCTACAGATGGAGAATTTGAATACTTCTTTGACACCAAGAATATTGACACCCTTCAATTATCTGGATTGGAGGGAAGATATGCAAATTGTGTTGCGCAACAAGAGTCTTTGCAGGCTCACAATGGGCAAGGAGGTCGAACACCCGAAAGTTGTTGAGAAAGCAAAGTACCTGAACAAGTTAGATGAGGCGTTTGGTTTTATGTGTATTCATATATCCAGAGACTTTCTCTTCCATCTTGATGGATTGAAAACCCCAAGGGAGGTCTAGAAGAAGCTTAAAACTCTCTTTGGAAAGAAAGATGAGCTAAGCGTTCATGTTTTAGAGAATGAATTAATTTCTCTTCATCCCAATAGTTTCAAAACCAACAACAATTCTTTTGAAAGTTAAAGTCCTTGGTTATGCAGTGCAAACAACGTGGAATTGACAAGAAGGATGATTAGCTGGTGTTATCCATCCTAAGCAAGATTAGTCCATAATTTTCAATATTTGTGTCCACCTTTAACTCTGGGAGATTTTCAATCACCAAATGAAAAATGCCTTCTTTATATGCATTCACAGAATCCCTGATCCAAGAACAATACAAACTGATTCAAATGCGAGCCATGAGAGCCTTTAAGAATCAGGCTCTTATGGTTGGGGAGTCCAAAATTGCAAATGCTAAAGGGAAGCAGAAGGGAAAGGACAATAAGCAATCTGAATCCAAGCTAAAGGAGAAGCCTAATCCATCAAATGGAGCCTCCATCTCCAAGAAGGATAAGAAAAATAGGTTTGAGAAGACCAAGTGTACCTATTGCAAGAAAGGAAACCATCCAAAGAGTTCATGCATGAATAAGAAGATATATGAAATGACCAAAATTATTGAACAACACAACATTGACCTCCCAGAAGGCGCAAGGAAGACTGATTCTGGAAGTGAGATAGATGATCATGAGAGATTCCACACACTGAAGGTTGGATTCTCACAATCACAAGCCTTCCTCATAATTCTGGAGCCTCCAACCACATGGTTACCTCTAGCTAATATTTTTATTCTTTAGATCTTACTAATGGTCCTAGTATTCACATGGGAGATGATTCAAAGTTGAGATTGTAGAGATCTCATCTAGGAAGATAATAGCTAAAGGTTTTGCAAACCAGTCCTCAGAGGCATATGAATTCTCCTATTTTCTTCCATACTCACATCAAAGTGCTCTTTTGACCCACGAGAACGAGACTAGAAGAATCTGGAATGAGATATTCGACCATCTAAATTGCAAGTACTTGTAGCAGTTGCATAAGGAAGATATGGTTGAAGGATTCCTAGAAATAAATTTCTCTCAGGGAATCTGCAAAGTTTGCTTGGTAGGGAAGCATCCAGAGAAAATTTTTGATTTTAGGAAGGTAAAGAGAGCTTCCTCCACACTTGATTTGATACATAGTGATGTATCAGGACCGATGCCCACAACTTCTATGAATGGATCCAGATACATTCTAACCTTCATAGATGACTACTCTAGTTTTTGTTGGATCTACTATCTTAAGTAGAAGTATGAGGTATTTGAGACCTTCAAAGTATTCAACACCTTGGTTGAGAACGAAGATGGGAAGAAGATCAAATCACTTAGATATGATAACATATGGGAGTACATCAAGAGAGAGTTGAAACAGTTTTGTGCTTCTGAGGGCATCCAAATACAACATTCAGTCCCATACACACCACAACAAAATGGTTTGGCCGAGAGGAAGAATATATCATTCAAAGAAATGGATGCCTGCTTGCTTGAAGCAAGGATTCTTCCACCATCTTTATGGGTAGAAGTAGATAATTATGCTTCATGCATTCAGAACAGGATACCCCACAAGTCAGTGGATGGGGTAACTCCATTCGAAGCACTGACGGGTCACAAGCCAAATGTCTTAGACGTGAGGGTTTTTGGATCCAAGGCATGGGCCAAAATCCCATATGACAAAAGAAAATCTCTTCAAACCCAAAGTAGCGAATGCATTCTGCTGGGATATGCAGAAGATGCTAAGGCATACAAAACTTATGGAGATTGAAACCAGAATATGCTTCATTGAAAGAAGTGTCCAGTTCAATGAAGATCCATTACAAGATCTACAGTCAGTTGAAGAAAAAGGTAGATCTGATATTCCTACTCCATTTGCATCTCATGAAGATTGGAATGATGTCTCTTCTAATGAGGACCAAGTTGCATCAGATCTTGATGTTGAGAATGAAGATCAAGCCGATCCGAATCCAGAACCAGCACCTACTCCCAACCCATGGTCAAGGCCAAAATGGTATCATAAAGTCCTTGAAGCTGCTAGGAACATAGCTCGGTATCCATTTGACCATAGAAGAACCAAATCTCAGTATCAATTTGTAAACCTTACATTATGTCATACAGATCCACTTCTCCCAAGGAGGTGCTACATGATGGTCGGGTCTGATCCACAATCCTTCAAAGAGGCTTTCCATGATCCAAGATGGAAGACTGAGATTCATATGCATTGCATCAGGGAACTAGTGCACAACAGGACCAAAACATTGTATTATTGTCCTACAGAGGAGTAGATTGCAAACATTTTTCAAAGTCTTTCACTTAGAATATATTTTCCTATCTCATATCTTTTCTTGGTGTGAAGATTGTTTGAGTTACCTGCTGTTCATTTTTTAGGGGGTGGGGTTTCCCCATTTCCTTAGTTTCATGGAAAATTATTTTTTATTGCTTGGGTGACCTTTGGTCTTAGTTACCACGGCCCAGTTTGTCTAAGTTTGGGTTAAGGGGGGTGTTAGGATAATTAATACTACAACCTTTGTCCACCTTATTATTATTTCCCTTTCCCTAGAATTAGATAATGATATTGACCCCCTAGTGGTGTGCAAATGTCATATAGGAAACATTATCCACTTTATGCGCCCTCCATGCATGATTTTAGGCCATGCAGAGTCAGTTCACTACATTTTAGGAGCTAACTCATTGATCTAGTTTATTCCACCCGAGTTCATGACTCTAGTGCGGGTTTTAAGCTCTGATTGCAAGCGACTGCAATCAAATATTCCCTCTCTAGCCTTATTTGCATGCTAAATGCACTGATGCACCCTTCATGCTTAGTTAACTGACAATATTTTCAGCTCACTGATCTAATAAGTTGAGTTTGGAACCTTCGGAGCACTGTAGTGGTGATATTTTCCTATTCTAGATTGACATGGTGAGTACATAAGGAGCACTTTCAGAATGTGAGTGGTTCCATCGTGTATATTTTGGATTTCCAACTAGATAACCTATTGAATAAAGATTTTTGTATGCCCATAGTGGTCTAGTTGTTCAATTTGCAACAACATGTTCATCAATGCCAACAACTTCTTTGTATGGATCTATAGATGGTTCTTCCTCAAATGAACGAATGATCTGAACCAATGCATCTTCCAAGATGGTAGGGATGGTGCATGGGAAATAACTCAGTACTAAGCTACAAAACAATGAAGTGACAATATAAGATAATGCAAGGTAATTTTATTAATGTCCCAAATTATGGTTGTAGATCTAAATTTTCATATATGAGTTTTGTCTTGTTTATGGGTGATTTTTTGGGCATATTTAGTGGCATCTTGAGCTGATTTCTTTACCAATTTAGCAAGTCCTTTTCTAATTTTCACATTTGTATATTGTTAATTTATTGTTATTGTAAGTTACGATAGAAATTTCAAATCTATGTTTTTATTTAGATCTATCGATAAAAGTATTGTTCCATGCACTGACCAAGTCAACATTCAAAATATCATTGCGTATCCCCAACACTAATTGTGCAACATCAATTTTGCATCACTATAAATGTCGACATGCGCAACGTGGAGATCAACATCACTATTAATGTCATCATTTTTTTATTTAATAACACTAATGATGTGGCCTTTTATTGCTTTGATACTGCTCTACATGTGGTTTCATCATGCAACATAATTTCCATAGCAATATTTTTGAACAACTTTTAAAAATACACTGATTAAGAAAACAATGGTGTTAATAGCTTATAGAAAGATTCAAAAACAATATACAGGAAAAAACATGCATACATTGTGTGGAATCACAAAGCATGTTAGGATCAACATGGAAAGGATACTACAATCCATTTTTTCTTTAGAGAAATTGTAAACGATATGAAGGCATTCTATTATAGAACATGGAAGATTAACATAAATCGTTTTCTTGCTACTTATTTGGACAAATGTCATAGCACACGTAATATGTTCATAAAGGAAGAGAGTTTCCAAAACACATACTAGAATGCAAGCTCATATAAGAATAAACAAACATAGAATAGTTAGGTTCCAACATCAAAACTCATAGCCACATTGGCAAGGCTTTAATTGCTGATCAATCAAGTCCATTCGTCTGCGCAAAGTGGACATATATTTTCCTTTTCCTCATTCAAAAATTCCATGTTACAAGTAGAAAAAATAATGTATTGCTTTGCCACAATTTTCTCGATTCAAATGGCAAGTATTCTCTATGAGATGAACTGGAGAACCAAAAAAGTATACACTAGTCTATAATTACCTTTTCAAAATTTTAAATCAACAAAAAAATACCATTTATAGTAAGAATTGTGGGAGGTTGCGGAGGGGGAATTTTTTTATAACCAAGGAAGAGCTACAATGTGTTTTTTTTTCATCGAAGTAACACTTATTCTCTAGTTATATTTTCATTTTGTTCGATTTGAGCGACAAATTGAGATTAGCATGTTTCTTTTTCTCTAATTACAAATCTTACTTTTTTGTGAAACCCGAGGGACTTGAAAATTATATATTATAGTGGTTGATCTCTATATAATACATTGACTCTTGAGTTGTATTTTTATGCGACAAGCACCAAAAAATACACATTGTTTTTTACAAAACTTAAATAGGCTTCAAAAATTACTACAATGAGTCAAAATACAAAAACTATCAAGAAGAAATTCCCTTCCACACTACTACTAGACTCAAAATTTTGGCATAGTGAATATATCTAAACTTCTAAACTTTTACATATTGAATATAACTATCACATAGAATATAATATAATATAAACACATGTGCTTCACCAGTGCAACCAAACAAACTCATTTTTTCAGAAATGACATACCATATCAATATTCACAATCAATAATAACCTTGATTTTTGGTAGTAAGAAACATCCTAATATAGCCCTGAAAGTTAGCTCTTGAAGGTTATCTCAAGGACTCTTGATCCATCGGTGTGATCTCTCCTCAAAGTTGGGGGGTTCAAGGGTTCAACTCTCTTGCTCCCCTTTGAGTTATTGCTTGGAAAATAGACACCAAAGTTTTACCCCATTTACTATCCATGGGTCGAGGGGAAGTACTCGAAGGGGTTTACATGGAAAAAAATTTCCATAACCTAAGTGTACTCTGCATTAATTGTAATATCTTAAAATAAAAAAAATGCCCAAATAGAGCTTTCACTAGAAGATATCCATAAACGCAGATGCACATTAACTTGTAAGACCATATAGTATAGCGATATCTTGCTTTGACGGGAGCCACAAATAATTCAAATACGCACATTCAAGGATGCCGAAAGAAAAAAATTAAAATTTTAAATTTGGAAGAGTGAAATCTAATGCATACAATACAATACTCACAAACTATCATTGCACTATACAATCCAACTATAGGGTCCTGGAAACTTTATTTTCAATGCAAGGCTATAAATCATAATGAAAAGTTAGAAGACCATGATTCATGATAAGAAGAATATGAGATGGCTTCATGCAACTTGTGATTTAAGATATAATTCACATTCAAGGTTTCATGGAAGATAAAAAAATTACATCATTTCAGCAGGAAAATAAGAAGCCTTAAATACTGTATACTATAATACACATAACTACAAGTAGAAAACTATAGTACTAGGTATCATCCATGTTGCCTTAGTGGTTCTTCCATATCCAAATCAAAACAAAAACTAAAGCCATACCTCAATCACTATGACCAAAATTATTCCACAAATGAGAAATAGGCCACCTCGTCACAACCAATCAAATTTGAACTTGAACAATACCATTAAAGAAAATTTCTATAATAATACTGTTATATCTGCCACTTACCTTATTAACTATTCTCTCTTCATCCATAAATTAAACTTCTAATAATGAACCTGCTAAACGATCAAGATGTAAGAGAGTTAAATTTGAAAGCACCTCTACAGACCTTATTACATTAAAATAGAAGGATTGGCAAACCCTGTTAAAAGTACCCCACAAAAATTATCTATTTTCAAAGACCAAAGAGAACCATCAATTATAGCACATACATAAGTTTGGAGTGGTTTGTTCTACTTGTTCAAACAATAGTTAATAATGTGAGAACAAAACACATAGATAAGAAAGCCTTGCTAGATCTAGGCAAACATCAGAATGGGAATGGTAAAGGAGAGAATAAATATCACATGAGTGCCAACTCCCTAAATTAAGCATGAAAATCTATTAGAACTATTGCGGTGCATTATTGTTTGAATCCCTTCCTCGGGAAAACAATCATGTTAGGAATCCATTAAAACCATCATATCGGAATAGGTGAGGAGTAAAAGGGCCTTTGGAAGCCACCCAACTCATATTAATTTTTTTTTAATAACAAAACAACTCAATTGGTTTGTATGGATGATGCAAGCCATGAAAAAATATTTGCATACTAAATAGTTGCACCTATCTTGACAAGGAGAATTTAACTAACCTCGGTAAACATATTTTATTCTTACAAATTCATTGTTCTTTGCAATTTCCATTTATTCTACTTTCCCTCAAAATCTATGATGATTTTTAGTGTTGAACTGTTAGAAAATTTGTTTTTAAGTGCGAATGGGTGAATGTGTTTTCATCTTCAAGGGGCATGGATAAGAACCCTTCATGTATATGTTTTCATTTGGTAGGGAACTACTTGTCAGTGATTCCTATGGATCCAAAAGTTGGCAAAATGCTTATTTTTGGAGTTGTTTTCTACTACTTAAATATCTCGTACTTACTATTGTATCAGGCTTGAGTATCAAAGATCCTTTCCTACTGCCTCATGATAAAAGTGATGTAAATTGAGTGGGTACTATAACAATGACTCCAAGTGTCTACCGTTAGTACTTGATAGACAGTATAGTTCTGTAGTAAGGTAACTTTAATGGTTTAGGTCATCATTGGCCAAGTCATTTACCAATTGACCTATCATTATTTGACCAAGACTTGGACCATATCACCTTGTTTACCGGTCGGAGTTGTTGTTGAACCAATATCTCTAGTCAATGAACCAACAATTGCATTTAATAGAGATATATATGCGTATACAAATTGAATTGATCTAGTTATGAGTGGAAATTTAGATATAGGGCCATAGCCTGTAGATGCGTTCTCATATCCAATGGTAGAGACTCTAGTTGCAATCCCATTTTCAGTTATAAATCTTATTCCAAATTCATATGCAGCTCCAAAAGTAGGAGAAAAGAAAAAAATATAATTCAGACCCTATCATTCATCCTAATTCGTGAAGGGGCCAGACCACGACCATGACCTCCGTGGAAGCTATTGCACATTCATCTCATCTTCCACATTGCTACAAAGGCGAGGATAGTGGGGAATATGATTAACTAGAAGATACATCTAGGATAGCGGAAGGATCATATGTCGATATGTAAGAATCCCTAAAAGTATATGTCCCAAGACCCCATTCTGGTCCAAAACAAAAGGCTGAGGGGTGTTCTTTTAAAGAAAAACTAGAATAAATTTATCGTTTGGACATATGTGTTTTGCATGGATCTATATGAGAATCCCTAAAACAATATGTCTTAGTGTTCCTTTCCGAGCAAAAAAACTGTAGGATCGTTTCTATTAAATAAAAACGACAATGATGCCTTATTGAATTGGATGTAAAGAACTGAGGTCAACAGATGCCCATATGTTAAGCAAGAAAGCTTCTAAAACATTTTTTCAAATTTCAAACTAGATTTAAAGGATTTGAGCATCTGAAATACTTTGGAAACATAAATACTATAAACTGAGTCTTTTATGGTAGAGAAAGAGGAGATTAGGGGTACAGACCTCTTATCCCACACCAAAGTTGGCTTGCACTTGCTCCTTTAGCTTTTACTTGGCCATATAAGATGTCAATGAAATAATAGTGTGCTCTATGAATACTATCTTTCCTTAAATAAATTTTCTATCGTGCAAATTTTTTAATCATCCACTGGCGACATACAAAGTTCTATCCATCCTGGAATTAGATCCAACAGCAATAGGCAATGAATGACGAATTGTAATTGAACAATAGACATGGACACTAAAAATATACATGTTCCTCATCATTCATTTGTATTGCAAGATCAAAATATGTAGAAACCACGCGTCTATTCCCCTTAGCTTCCCTTGAAGAAGATGAGTATGGGATTTTCTAGAAATTCATTTTTCCCCACTTGGCAAAATCTTTCCCTCTCTTTTTCCAATTTAAAAAAAAAATAGTATTTTCTAAAAGACCAATAATATTAAATATCACCTTTTAAAAAAAATTAAAAGATTAAAAACACCAATCTAATAATCCAAGATATAATATTAAAAGATTATAAATTAAAAAATTAGAAGTTTAGAACATTAAAGTAGTATGTAAAAGGTTAATAATTAAAAGATTAAAAATTTAGAACATTAAAGGAATATGAAAAATATTAATATATTAAAAGATTAAAAGTTTAAAAACACTAAATTAGTATTTATAAGGTTAATAATTAAAAGATTAAAAATTTAGAACATTAAAGTAACATTAAAAATATTAATAATTAAAAGATTAAAAGTTTAAAATATTACAATTTTAAAAGCACTAAGTTATCGCATTAAAAATTAAAAATTGTTTAAAAAAATTAAATTCAACTTTGGGTAAGCTGACATAAAGCCGACATGAATATCATTAAGTGTACATTAATAATGAAATACAGTAGCCTACGATGGGTGATCATCGAAAAGACATGGGTGGTGGATAATATTTAAGTATCCCATGACATCAGACACTTGACATAATGCATGAATCTAGGTGTTGCAACCTAGTACTGGGCGATGGCATAGGTGATAATTAATGCCCTAGTGAAAGTTTCTTAGAGTTAGTGTTTCTTAGTGGTCTTGTCATAAAGAAAGGGCTTCCTTGAACTCAACAGCTTATGTGAAGGCCTCTTTGAGAAGATGATGATCATTCAAATGATGGTGAGGATGGTGATAAGCATCGACATTGTCATCATCGTTGTGATGATCACTAAAGTCAACATCATTGCCATCATTGTGAAGATGATGTCTATAGTCTTCGATGTCATTGTCATCATCATTGTCATCATCATCATCACTATGATCATTCTCATCATCATCATCATCATCATTGTCATCGCAATCCTCATCATCATCATCATCATTGCCATCATCATCGACACCATTATTATGTAAGCATATCACCATCATTGGTGTCAACACCATCATCACATAATCATATCATCATCATTGTCAATGGAAACAAGTTTAAATATCAGGGATTTTAAGATACCTTTATTGCTCTTGGACCACTAGAAGGAACCTTAAACATCATTTTGGATACTGAAGCACGATGAGCCAACACATCACTGAAGGATAATACAAAACTGATTTCAACATTAAAAATACTAATTATGAACCTGATAAATTTATTAGCATGCTAAAATAACTACACTAAAACTCAATTTGTAAATTTAAGTAAGAAATACTAATAATTTGTAGTCACATAGTTGTTATATAGTTGTATTTTTTTATTGCTTGACTAAATTAGTAGTTTATGTTAGTTATTTTTAGCCATCTCACTTGAAATTGTTTAAATTTGGTAGTATTTAGCTTATAAACACTAAAATGACTAACTTTTTTTTGTCATGTAGACATTTATTTTCCAAATTGTACTAGTGGGTGAGTTGATCAAGTATGATAATTTTCCTATCATGAGGGAAAATCATTAGTCTAAACACTATTGAGGAAACCACTTTTATAGTGTCCATGTAGCTATGACAAAGGAGGATATTGTAATCTAACTCAACATCTACAACCTAATTATCAATCAAGACTATCTTATCAACAAATTGAATAGAAACATTCTAGAGAAGACCTAAATGCTGAGAAGGTTGAAACCATCATACACATGCAATGTTATAAGGGATGGAGCTAACTCAGACTAATCAAACTTCTTCCAAACATGGGTGTGGCATGGCACAAGTAGAAGTACCTTCATCAATGATGAATTGATCAATGATCAAATTATTAATAGTGACACAAACCTAAGACGAATACGAAATCTTTGCATCACATTGATCAGTTTTGTATAACATTCAATGTAGACATAGTGGTAGGGGAATAGGTCAAGTTATCCACAACGCTATAATTAAGAGCAACTCTAACATTGGGGTTGTAGGTAGTGTGATGTAAAGAGATCTTAGGGATCTTCGACAAGGGTTTCAATTATGATGTGGTAGATGTAATGCTCCTTTCGGCAAAGGTGGATCTTTGTCCTTGTTAAGATTGGCCAATTCAACTAATGTGTTGTATTCATTACACCATGCTTGCATGTTAACATTGGTAGAAGTCATGTAAATGTTTTTGAAGGAAGGATCACTAGGGTGACTCAATGTAGACAGTGTAGGAAGGTAAGGTCTCGATGGATGTTCTGTGACCACCCCTTTAGATAGGAAGGAGTTTGCATGTGCTTCAAAATGACTTCTTCTTCAGTTTGCGAATGCTTAAAAAAAATGTTCAAGTAGTTATGGTGGAGTGTAAAGATTTTAAGAACTAGTCTAAAAAAATCTAGTCATCGAGCTTAATCTTACAAAGGCTTCTTTGTCATATCCACTCATGGAATCGATGTGGTCCATAACATGAGTGGATGATTTCTAATGACAATGACAAAATGATCTCTATATCGTTTTCGTAGCAGATAGGTGATTGGAAGAATGTAAAAAAAGTGGAAGCTAAGGATACAAAAATCAAGATATATCACAAATGGATGCTCGATAGATCACTTAGTGACAGCTCTAGTAAGGCTCCTCTAGAACAAACATAAAAGAATAGAATCATCGACGATGCTATTAGAGGAGCACAATAAATGGAAGGACATAATATTGTTTTCGTAATCCTCTCTTAATTTACCTTCGAACTTTAGGATGTCCAAAGGCAACTGATGGGAATTTGAGGCCATATGGGGTCATGTCAAATGGGGTCATTAGTTAGTTTAGCCAAGTCAAGTAGGTTTAGAATATGATGAATGCGAGACTTACATAAGGCATAGTGAAAAATGTGTGTTGACCAACATTATGGCTAGTAGTCTCATTGAATGAATTTCTTTGAGGGGAAAGAGGAGGAGGAGGAGCAATATGTTTGGAAGTTGAATTTCCAAATAAACGAGTAGTGTTAGAAGAAGGTGGTGATCTAGGCCGTGAGGAACTTGAATATGATCATCATGAACCAAGCTTTTTCGTCTATCACAAGCCGGGGTGGACTAAAGATTCGATTGTAATCCCATAGAGAGGGGGACGTCCTCTTATCGTCCCCCTCGACCCAAAATCCGAAATCATCATGTCAACTCTAATATCACTAAAGTCAATTAATTGTGCTTTAAACCACAACAAAACTAATACACCCTCCTAGCAAAGAAACGTTGAATTCATATACATAATGGAATGTTGTGGGCCATTCCGTCTTCTTAGTATATGTCTCCGTGCTAGTTAGTGAGAAATGGACGGGAGTCGTATTCGAGGTATGTGAGCTAGGAGTGTAGGAACACATGTAGAAACTTGCTCAGGTGGATTGGCTGTCGTTGAAGTGCTCTCAACTTGCCTCAGCACTACCAGTAGGAATGTGGGTCCGATCGGTATAGTTACTATAACCTGTAAGGGGCAGTTGCCGCAGGAAAACGACAACCAGTCGAGCACAGTGAGCTTGCTAGTCGGCACTCAAATTGCTGTATTCCAAGTGATCTTCATCTTTGTCTCATTAGCTAAAAGCAAGAATTATTTTGCTCCTATTTCAATTTAAATGATCTCGATCGATTAAGATTCTTCACAAATCTCTTTAAAAGATGGCTTAAGATATTGTCAGAAGACTTGGCCGCAGGGGATCGATGAAAACGGGTAGGACGCCACTAGTCGTTGTAGAGCTGGGGCTCGACAGGTCAATAAAATGTATTGTGCCTTTATTTCCTGTAAGTTTCAATGAACATTTTATTTTGCCAATTTTGAACCTGTAACTTACACATGTTCCTTAACCACTATACCCATTCAAATAATTTTAGGTAATGCTTATCCACTTACTACCTTAATCCTCAAATTGACAAAGGCCGCTTAAACTATGACATATAGACAGACCGATATGGTTCTAAAATGCGAATATTCTAGGTCGGGGACAGACTTTATGCGCATATGTTGTTCCTTTCGATTGCACTCAAGTAATTTGGGTATATTTTTCGTATCAAATAACTTTTAAAATCGAGTGCAACAGTGCAAAGTATATTTCCGGCCGCTTTACTGATGGTTGACGTTGATCATATTGTCGCGAGGTAGCAGATCCATCTGTTCTTATCACTTTCGATTACTGTGCCACCAGCTTTTAAAATTTGTGCGCAGAAACTTCGATCCTTCGTGGGAATATGCCCAAAGGATACCCATGAGATGCCCGCCGGTCGGCCAGACGTGCTCAGGCAGCTCTTATAAACCCTATATATGCGATGCTTGCATTCGTTCTGAGATTGCAGGTGAGGCAGAGCCTCAATGGGATCTGCCGACAAAACTCTTTGGAGCATTCTGACGGAGGTAATCCCTTTATCATCATCTTTATCAGTGGGTTGATTATTATGTGTCGCCCATTGTTTTTCATCTACTTGGTATTTTTATATCATTAACTTTTTTTTGGAAAAAAGAGTAATGATAACAGCGTCTGTGCAGATTGCAGTAGAAGAGAGAAAGGCCTTTTTATGAAGGGCAGATCGGTGTGTGGATACACTGAATTCTCTCTTGGCAGTTTTTTAAGCAGGGCGACTCTGACACTTTGGCAATTGTTATATATTGTTCCGCTACTTTCCAGATTCAATATTATCATATATCAAATGTAATAAGTGTGTAGACATCCACCCAGCAAGTTGTTCAAATTATTTAATCTAGAATACTGAATTCGTAAGATAAAAACAAATTGCTTCTCTCAGCAATATTACATTACTTCTTCAAGGAATGAAAGCAGAGAGTTTAACGTTAGTGTAGTTTGATGTCCTATTGAAGACGTTGGATTGAAGATTTCTCTGTCAACATGGGTGCAGTTTGGATGTCAGGCATTGCTAGGATGCTTTTGTTGGTTCTTTCGAACGCTCTACGAACGGTTCTCCAGCATTTAATATCAAATTGCAAAAGGGATGGTGCAAATCTTGACTTTTTTAAGGAAATCAAATAGAAAAATTAAACTTCTGGATACCGTTTGGATGTTTTGCTATCGATGCTTTTGTTGGGTTTTCTAAAGATAGAACAGTTCTCTAGCATTTCATATGCAGAAGGGCTGCTTTTTCAAGGGAAAGAAAATACAAATATTAAACATTCTGCAGGGAAATTTGAAATAATCTCTTTTAAATTTGTGAGTGTACAATTCCATATGTAATCTCTTTTAATTTGAGTCAAAGATCACAAATTAATAATAATAATAATAAATTTTTAATATTTAAATTTTTTGAAATATTTTTTATTTTATTTTAGTTTTAAATAAAAGTAGTAGGTAGAAAATTCAATTTAAAAGTTTAATAAATTAATAATAATAATAATAAATTTTTAATATTTAAATTTTTTGAAATATTTTTTATTTTATTTTATTTTTAAATAAAAGTAGTAGGTAGAAAATTCAATTTAAAAGTTTAATATATAGTGAAATAATGATTACTCTTAGACTTATATTTAAAAGTCCTTATTGGTTAAGAACTGGTTTTCTTAAGATGAAGGAAATAATGATTACTCTTAGACTTAGATTTAAAAGTCCTTATTGATTAAGAACTTGTTTTGTTAAGATGTAAGGAAATAAGTTAATACTTATAAATTATTTTGTTACAAGTGGGTGGTATGATTTTCTTTAAATAAATTTGTTAATATAATTAATATTTAAGAATAATAATAAGTGATTGTTATTATATTTGGCAATTGAATTATGATAGATTTAACTTTTCCTCATATATATATATATATTAATCATTATAAATATATTTAAATTTTTTTTATTTAAAATATATATATATATATATATATATATATATATATATATATATATAAAAGATTAATGGTGAAGATAATATTAATAATAATAATATATACGAATGACAACAATTTAATAATTTCTTATTGGAAAAGAAAGTGTGTTTTTCATTTCTACTTTGTTTGCATCACAATTTGATATATTCTATAGAGTGAAAAAATTAGGAGTGTAATTTAGTTTTTATTCATTTCTTATATTTGAGTATGGAGTCTATTAAAGTTTATTCTTATTTTTATAAAAAAATTAAACAAAATTAAAGAGATAAAGATACTTTTAAGTTTAATTTTAATAATATTTTTTTTTAATAAAAAGTATTAAGAATATTAACTTTTTTATTAATTTTAGTGTTAATAATATTTTTATAATAAAATATGTTGATTTTTTATTAGAATATTATATTTTTTCTTTAAATGTAATTATGATAATTTATTATTAATAGTATTGATAATTTAAGGAGAATCTTCTTATAGTGTATTTTAATATTAATTAAAATAGATTCATATTAATTATGGATTGATCAAGTCATTTTAGGGATAAATTTCTTAGCTAAACCCATTTTAGAGTCCTAAACTTCAAGAAATGTATATCTCAAAGGATTTAATTACTCTAGAGACTTGCATACCAGAGTTAGTAAAAAAATTATATTGATCAAAATGGTGAATTATAATAAAGTAATAATCATGCTCAATAATACATGTAAAATAGACTTAAATTCTTAAAGCCACTCATTCCCCCTTTTCCATATTCTCATATATGGATCATATATGAAAGGAGATTGAATTGGAACACCATTCAATCTCTTAACTTGAGATATTGTTGTAAATGTGAGACCTAGTCTCTCTTTATTTCAAATATTTATTGTTGCGTTCTCTAATGTTAATCCAAGTTGAGCCTTATGGGTTTTCAAACCCCACCTTATATGCATCATTGTAACATTTTCTTGTATGAAATTTAATGATGAATTACATATATATTTAAATGAATGATATCATACAAAATGTGATATTTGTGAAATCAATGCTTCATAACAACACTATTAGATAGATCATACTACATTTCCCAAGTTACCAAAGCAAAAGTTTCAACCGAGAGGGATGTTAGATCATAAAGCAAATATCCATAATACATTACTAAGACATGTCCCTCACAAATATGTCTTTGGCCAAAACGAATGGATCAACCACTAGTTTTTTGTCTCATAAAATGACTTGATGAACATATTATAGAGGCCATTCTACTCAATTAAACATGATTTCGACTATTTAAATTAAAGATATCATACAAAATGTAATATCGCTAAAATCATTGAAAAATAGAAGGATGCTAGATCATAATGCAAATATCCATCTAAATACATAGAACAATATATCAGAGTTCTCCCTTACTTTAAGTGAAACATATTAGGGTTTTTACTATTTAAGATTGGTGATTCTATCTACTCGACTAACTATTTAATTGAACGATATCATACAAAACCACTAACTATTTAATTGAACGATATCATACAAAATGGATAGAAAAAAAGATGTAAAGCTTTGGTGAGATGAATGGATCAATTATGGGGTTTTTGGCTCTAGCAATGATTTGCTAAACTCTTGGATTGTCGTTGAATGTTGTTTCTATTAATTAGATTAGGGTTTCAACAATTTAACTCTCTTGATTCTATTTATAGTTTTAGGAAGTTCTTAGGTCAACTATGGGATTTTGGCTCTAGCAATGGCTGACTTTAACTATTTGCTAAACTCTTGGATTATGTAGTTTCTATTAATTAGATTAGGGTTTCAACTATTTGACTCTAGTAATTCTATTTATAGTTTTAGGTATTTCTTCGGATTTTTTTTTTAATGTGTACACTCTTAAGATACCAACGACAATTATTCAAATAAAATATTTCATATACAAACTTCAATTACTAACTGTTTGCTCGGCTAACCATGAAGGGTTTTATGGTAATTAAATGAGATTATTTGACTATTTAAGAGTGTCAATTTTATATAATAATAATAATAATAATAATAATAATAATAATATTTTTAAGTTCACAACCAAGTCTAAGGTATACTAAAGTCTACATGTGTAGATAACCTACAACCCTTTAGATTTTGAAACCTATGATATCCTAAGAGGAAACACATTTTTTAAACTATTTTGATGAGGTTAGTCTAACTCATAATGTAGAATACAATACATAATCCAATATATTTTTCACTATAATCATCCATATGCATGGCATAGCTATATAATTTTTAGTTTAAATTAATGAAATTTAATAATCAACATATGTATGAAGCAAGAGTAGTGTGTATTTATTTAATTATAATAGTATTCGTTATGAGTAGAGTATAATTCAAAATTTTCAATTTAATGTTATAATTTTTTTATAAAAAATGTGTTCATTTTATTTTTATTTTTATTGGAATTTTTTTTCTTTAAATTTAATTATGATAGTATTACTAATGGTATTGATATCCTAAAGCAAGTTCTTTTTCACTATAAATCTAGACTATATGGATCTATGTTAGTTCTAATAGTAGTGGCCTCGTGAAAACAATGTTTATCAGTTCTAATTTCTAATTTTCTATTTTATGAGCCTACATAAATTTTTTATTTACTTTTTATTTTTTGTAATGTAACATAACTTTAAGTTACATTACATTACATTAAGTGACAACATCTTCCCCATAATGAGTTGTAAAGCACTGTAAGTTACTTTACATTACATTAAGTGGAAACATCTTCCCCATAGCGAGTTGTAAAGCACTTTAAGTTAGTTTACATTACATTAAGTGACAACACCTCTCCCATAGTGAGCTCTAGAGCACCTCGGTATTCTTGATGAAAAAAGTAATAATCATGCTCAATAACAATACATGTCAAAGAATGCAATGAAATTTAATGATGAATTGCATATATATTATAGAGTGAACAATCTGAGTCTATCGTGTTCTTCTTCTTTTCTTAAATCTAGTCCTACCCCTTTTGGTATCTTCTCATATTGATCATGTATGTGATCATATGTGAAATGAGGCTGAATTGGAACACCATTCAAGCCATTGAATTGAGATATTGTTACAAATGTGAGACTGTACACCATCTCTCTTTATTTCTAACATTTATTATTTCTTTCTCCAATGTCAATCCTTGTGACTTTTGGATTGTCAAACCCAAAGCAAGTTTCATTTCAAATTTTCCTTATCTGCATTATTGTAACATTTTCTTCTATGGAATTTAATGATAAATTACATATATTTAACTCAGTGATATCATACAAAATGTAATATCACTAAACACAATGCATCTTAATAATACTATTAGATCATATTGCATTTTCCAATGCACAAATTTCAAATTGAAGGGATGTTACATCATAATTCAAATCTTCATGTTAAGGCATAGACCCTCAATGTAACAAATGCATCTTAACAATTTACTAAAAAGAACATTCTTGAAATCAAATAAATGCATTGAACTTAGATTTCCATATTCCCAAATTATAATTTTAGATGGCAATATAATAGGGGTGATTATATCTACTAAGCTAGTTGTGCTAATTGAATAAAATCAGTTTTTTTACTATCTAATGGAATGATATCATATAAAATGGCCAAAAGAGATGGATGGAAACATTTGGCTAGAATGAATTGATCAATCATGTTTTTTTTCTCCAACAATGACTTATGAACATATTATAGATGCCATTTACTCTGATAATTGTGGTGATTCTATCTATTAGGCTAAATGTGGTAACTAAATCAAATTAGGGTTTCAGATCTATTTAATTGAATCATATCATACAAAATAATATCACTAAATTCAATGCATCTTAACAATACAATTAGATCATATTGCACTTCCCAATGCACAAATTTCAAATTATAGGGATGTTAAATCATAACAACAATCTTAATATTAAGACAGATCAATATATCATAGATGTCCCGAGTGTAAGGAATGTATCTTAACAATACTAAAAAACAACATTCTTAAAATTAAAACAATGCAACAAACTTCAATTGCTAAATTCTCACATTATAATATTATTTTAATATTAGATGGCAATATATAGTAAAATTAGTATTTCTACTTGTAATACACTAGGATTAAATAAAGTATTATTAAATACTTTTTGAATATTTTATGTTTATTTATTATCTAAATATTTTGACAAGAAGTCAAAAATAGAAACAATTTAATAAATTATTCTTTTATTGATAAAAATACTGAAGGGGGACATAAATGAAATAGATGTTGCATGAGTGATTGCTGATCCACAAGAGGAAAAGACAAGTGGCTGAAGCTGCTGAGTGCGAACTGAACATGCAGGAGGCATCTTCCACAAAATCAGGTCACAACTAAGTTAGTTGAGTGCTAAAGAGTAGGAGGCTCATAAATGACCAATTCCTAGGAAAATACTATATAATAGTATGTCCATAAGCAGCGGGAGGCTAGCATTGGACGGGGATTGAATCTGAAAAATGCAAGAGATGGCACATTAAGTGGATTTTTCTCTTGTGGTTCAGCGATCAGGCTCGGGGGTTCTGGAGCAAGTGAGACTTGGCTGAGCACTGTAGGAGTTGGTTGGGAGGAATGGCTATTTCAATTTTGTTTTCCCGACAATGGTGCCAGGTTCATTGTTCTGTTTCTTATATGTTTAAAAGAAATTTCAGTAGGATTTTTACTTGACTCGCATCTAACCCCTAGAAGGATTCTTATTATGCGTCTAAATAGAAAATGGATTTACTATGCTTCCGAATTAATGATCCATTAGGTATCTGTTTAAAATATTGATCTATTTTGTATCCAAGTAGAATGTAGTTAAATGTCGTATACTAGTTCAATAATTTTCCTTATTATATTGTTTCCTGTTGTTCATAGAATGTTAAGTACAGTAAATACATCTTCCTTAATATATTTTATTCATGCTTGTATAACCCCAGATTTATTTATTTAAGTATCTGTAATTTCTTTTCCTGCTAAAACTATTCTCAAATGTATTCGAGGGATGAGTTTACCATTTTAAAACTAATCAAATATTTTACAGATCGAGAATGATAGATTAGGATTCATCGTGATCACTGTAAACACTCAAATTACATATACGAATAGACATATATATATTATATATGTAATGTCCCTAAAAATAGTAAAAATTTAAAAAATTTCCGATACTAAATTAAACTGGTAAAGAGATGAGGAATAGTAAAATAACTTCAACACTGATAAGTACCTACTGCACCGGTATTTGATTTCTACTCTTTGAAGTGTCATAGTTTCATAATTATCATGGTTTGCTGATTATAAATTCTACAGCTTTGCAGAAGTGTTTAAAATGAATAGATGTATGAACTGTCGCATGTGTACGAATGTATTAAATGTAATAATGTGAATCTCCTTCTTACGGCTGTAAGGGTTTGTATGCATATGTATTAAAATCTAACTAGTAATTCAGGTGGAATGGACCTTTATTGGTGGCAGTTGAGGCCCATGGTGTGATGCTTGGTCTTTTCAAAGGGAAAGGTAACCTGGCAGGGCTGCCAAGAGGTAGGGGTAAGAAAATGGAGACCCCTGACTTACTTAGCGATTTCGCTAATGCATCCACTTTGTTCATGGTTTGCAGGTGTACTTATGGAGGTGCCTACCTATGGTGTTCATTTTGCAAGTCCTACACTTAATTAATACTAAAGTTTGTAACTTTTGGAGGTTATCACCTTGAGATGCTTTGTTGGAAGTTAAGGTCCTTGTTGAGGTTCTCAAAACATATTGACCTTGCCATTACTTATTGGCCTTACACGCTATTTGGGGTCTTTGTAACATACCTTGCGTTTTCAATTACTTCATGGGTCATGAATGCCCCGACTACTATAGAGATCACGACTTGTATCGAATATTTGGGGTTGGTGGTGGCATTTAAAGCAACTCTACGATAGCACATGGCCAACATTGCCAGCTAAGCTAGGGGTTTGTTCTTGGTTTCTACACCATCGAGGGTTTCAATGTCATACTTCATTTTCCTCTGTCTGTATGTTGGAAGCATCTGAGGGTTTAGTGTTATGACCTGAGCTTTCCTCATGCTCATCGCACCACGAAGGTTTTGTATGCAGAAATGGCGATAGATGAAGGTAATATCATCCTCGTTTTTCTTGCTAATTTTAAATTGATAGAAACGATAATGAACTCGATTCTGACTGGTATGTTTACTTGCTTGACAAGTAAGTTGTTTGGCCTTCTTCGTCTACGTGGTTACTAGTTGATGATCAAGACTTAGACTTGGAGGCGTTTGCAATTGGTAAGTTCAAAGTCCACATTTACTTATCTCCTCCTCTCATCTCTGTGGAGTGTTTTGCGTTTGCTATGAGGAACCTTGTGAGCTCGATTGGGTTCACTGCGACACGTTTTGAGTTCCTGGAAGTCGTCGTTGGATGGACTGTTGTAAAAAATGTATCTATTGACTTTTACAGGCCCTAGAGGGTCTTAGTGGGAGGTGTTTGGCCATCCGGCTCTATGTCTAAATTTCGTTGAACTCTTGATAATAACAATAATGCCGAAAATGAAATGGGGTTTACATTAGAGACCTATATCTACGTAATTAATTTGGATGTGTCCTGGAATGTCCTTCTATGTAAATTTATAAGGGTTTGGCACCCTATTTAATCTCTGTATTTTATTTTATATGAATGATATTTGTATCTATGGTTTTTCAAAAGATGTTGGTTGCTATCATGAATGTTTGGTGGAACAAATCGTAAACTTGAGGCTAAATTAATAAGCCTGTCATGTTCTAAGATTTGGATCTTTACTGCTGTGTTTCTAGTGGTTTGTAGTAGGTAGAAAGCAAAAAGGGTCTCAAATAAAATGGTAGAGGGAATCGATCCCTGTCCCTTCGTTTATGAATAACGCTTATCTGTATGTCATTGTGTAATGTTTGGTTGAAGAATGCTGTGTAACCCTTCTGCGTTTTAGTTAGAAGTCGTAGCCCTAGCTACTATTTCATTTGGCTTTTGAGAGAGCAAGGGTTGTTGTATTAATGCTATACTGTGGCATCTATTAGGATAGCAGATTCAATGGTATAGCTTTGGGTGGGGTTTGAACTCTTGACCCATAGGTTGATATGTTAAATATTTTGTATGCTGTGTACTGTTGATTTTTTTGAAATGATAATCACTGAGTTTCTTTTCAAAAGTTTAGGTTGCAAGAATGAAAATGCCTGAGACTAAGTTTGTAAATCATAATTCCTGGAATATGCCTGATACGTTAATTCTTTGTGATGAGTTGACTGTTGGTGATAATTGACCATTAGAAACGTTCTGTGGTGCTTTCGTGGTTGTGGTTGATTGATTCATTGATAATGGAAAAGCTTTGAGAAAATATACTGTAACATGCCTTCACTACTTGGTACTTTAATTCGAAGTTTGAAATCGTTTTCCTGTAAGGGTTAGTACTCTCGAAATATTCTTAGCTAGATTTGTGATATGTTGATGTTTTAAATCTGAGAGAGGATTTTAGTAGAGACAATTATAAACAGTAATGCGAACAACAATCTTATCCTAGCTATACAAAGATTAAGAAAAATGTAATTCCAAACACAGTTTAAAAAATGGGAGGATATATATATGAATATAATAATGCTGCTCTAAAGGAGCGATCTAAGTGTATCTAAAATATCAAGAACAAATTTCTAGGTTATGGATTTACTAGGATGTTTAGCACAGGATAGCTTGGCTAGACCTGCTAGACATTCTACTGATCCTAGCTTCTAAAGTTAACGTAATCCTAGCTTATAGTATTTTTTTGTTCCTATCGAAAAGTCTATATTTAAACGATTTAGGATAAAAGAAAAAGGACCAATAGTGTTGGGGTAGCATCTTGTGTTAATTATTTAACCTCTGTTATAACTTGAAATGGAAGATTTTTATTTCGTACCTGGTTACTTTGTAGCTTGCTCCCTTATTGTAGTAACCTACACACTCAAATAATAATTAGTGTAGAGACTTCTGAGCTCAGCTGACCTGTTAGAATGACTCCTTAGATGGATAACTTTCGGACTACCATGTTCCTCCCAAGCTTGACCCTTGAACCATTTCCTGGTTCTATCTAGATCCCCCCGAACTTGGTTCCAACATGCAATGAGAGATAGAGGCCCTAGGTCCACTGCTGGTTCAGATCTGAGAATTACTAGGTGAGGTTGCCTTAGTTTCTTGGAGCAGAATACTTTTCTTGGATTACCGTAAGAGAATGATAATACCCAAGAATGATAGATGATCCCCAAAACTTGGGATATGCCCTCTTTAAGTAGGGGAGTCTTGAATTAGGACTATTGAAATAATTAGTTTCTTTAAATTAAATAATTAATATTTAAAGATATTATTTAATTAAATACCTAGTCCTTTTGAACTAGGACTTTTCCAACTGTTTAACTATAAGTGATTTTGATTTATGCTCTCCATAATAATTATAATAACAATAATTATACTAACAATAATTATGTTTCACTTAACTATTAAGACATCATTTATAATATTAAATAATGTGTAAATCATATATACTAATTATATTCCATAATTAAATAATGACACCATTATTATTAAAGCTCTTAATAATAATATTAGCCTTGATGCCTTTATACATGTTAGTCATAAAAGACTAATGGTAATTATCTTTTATTTAGTTAGGTATCCTCACATGATACTTCTTTTCTCTTAACTTTTAAGGACAAGGTCCAATTCTTTGGATGGTCTTTGGTAAGCTTGGATAGGCATCTCTAGTCTCTCTCTTGCATGTCGGATTACCTCGTTTAACATGGTAGTTCCCGCAGTATTTGATGATAGATAAAAGATGAATCATTTAATTAAATCAAATAAATGTGATGAAAGAAAAGTGCTATTCATAGTCTTTTAGACTCAACACTTTGAGATTCAGTAACCCTGAGTGCTTTTCAGAGCCTGTTAACTCAACACTCTCACATGGTCGTTACGCTAGTGTAATTCCAAAGCCTCTGCTCAACACTAGTGCTAGAATGTGGTTGTGAGGCACATCTAGAATATTTAAGTTTCCTCAGATCTAGTATTTGGTTATCAAGCTTGGAGTTCTCTAGGGCTTAGGCCCAATAGTCAATGTACCTCAGGGGTTACTCCCAGTACATAAACATTCTTCTAGGTACATCGGGGCTTATGCCCAGTACGTAAGTTATATGCGTGTTTCTAAGTCCACACTCAACAAACTCATAAGTCAAGTCATGTAAAGTCATATATATACATAGTGAGTAACAAAAGATCATCTCAGTATATTAGGGTTTGTACCCATATCAAAGCTGAAGAACGTCATTTAAAACATTGGGGCCTTCTCACCTAGTATTCACTCAAATAAAGAAGTTAGTTAGGGTCCATTCCCGATATGTCAATAAATCATAGGTGCTAGGGTCCATGTCCAATATTCAAAATAAAACATATGTTTTGGGGCCGTGGCCCAATATAACAACAAAATAGCTAGTCCAAAATTCAGGATATTACAATATATGCCTTATAAAACAAAGGGAATCATCAAAATACATACATATCCAATAATGGATTACACAAGACATGGTAACCCTAATATATCTAATTGATCAATTAAAGAGTTGCAAATATTTTATTAAAATCTAATAACTAGAACCCTTGCAACCGATGATTTATATCTTGGTTTAAATCGAAGGTACCTTGGATTCCTATATAATACCCTAGATTTTGGTATTCTTAATTCTTCTAGATCCTTGGAGGGTTAGTGCATGGTGTCTTTACAACTGGATTTGTTTATTGAGCAGTATAGTGGTATTTTAGATCTGTTTTTTACTCTGTAGCCAGTTCTGCAGCAGCCATCTGTGCATTATGTATATGTATTTGGATCCCAGAAATGAGGGATGTATGGATGAAATGTCGAGTGACGTCAATCAAGTGCAACACTTCCAATATAAGAATACGGTGTTTGTTGCATAAATGGTTGTAGAAGAAGAGTCCAACAGGAGGACAGAGCCGAACCATTGTCTAGAACAATGAATTGATCTTCCTTTAAATTGATATGCAGTTGTGAGCGATCTAAGTAATGTGAATTAGGGGAGACACTCTAGATCTACAATTTTTTCATTATTAAATTTCTGTCCAATTCCAAGTTCAATAGCGATCTCCGCTTCCATATATGTGAAGAAAAGATCTAGATCTGATCCAAAATTTAGTCATTGGAATAGTTAGCTCTCTCTTAGAAGTACACGATTCAAGAGAAGGCATCTTGAATTTTCCTCTTCTCTGTTTTTGTCCACTTTTTCCAACCATAAATTGGATATGAGGTTAAAAAATCTAATTGTAAAGGAAAACATAAAACCCTACATCATCAAAATAGTGAACATAACCATGAATATACATAAACAAATGAAATTGCATTGAGTTGGGTGACTTACGTATTTCTTCAACATTTGAGAAGTGCCTACGCCCGATGGGATTGCCCTTGAATTTGCCTCTTTCCATCTTCCTTAAGCGAAAAAAAAAAAACAAAAGGGTCGTTGGTCCTGCTTCGATCTGTGCTGCCCAGAGTAGAAAATGAATTCAATATTCAGTTTTAGAGCCTCAGTAATGCTTTCAACAATGTTTCTTTAGTACCCACTTGGATAGAATGGGATCTCTCAGCTTCCCCGAAAAACTCAAATGTAGAGCCAGAAATAACAGTCCGTTGACAATTGGTAAGGTGGGCATAATAAAATCAAATCTATGTCTCTTCTTCTGATCTTGGTGTTATGTGGGGAGAGGTCCCAAGGTCAAACCCGTCGGCCTCTCCTCCCTCCACGCGGTTTTGTTAAAGTGGAAAGTATTATATAAACACATTGTATTATGGTTGAAACATTAACATATGGTTTTCAATGTAACATATAATTCATTGAAATGGTTTCCATATGGTTTAATACATGGCACATTTGCTGTATGGATCGGTCCACATTATGGTAAGGTCCTCCAATAGTGTTGGTTGTGATATGGTTAGTGCTATGGTTCACCACTCCACATTTGATATGGTCTTAATATATAATATGGTTATGATATATAATATGTCTCCACATTACACTATGTATAGGTTTCCACTGTTTCGATTATCATATGGTTTATATTATATAGTTACAATGGGGCCTCAGTGTTGGCATGGGGTGAAGGGCTATGCCCTTGGCCCCCCCATTTTACAATAACTTTCAACCTTAATAAAATTTAAACCATGTTGTTTTGTTAAATGGAGCTTGTGAAGACCTTGTATAGGTTTTGGGATTGATTTCCATAGCTCCAACCACCTTATAAACCATAAAAAGTATAACCATATTTTGATCTTAGAAACCATTTTTTTAACCTTTTGGACCATTTTTCACCACTTTTAACCATCCTTGACTAAACTTCATATGCTGAGAACTTCTTCCTTTTGAGGCCGTTTCACACGAAACAAGTGTCGACGGAAATCTGTCGATGAGCTCTTTAGCAAGGTAGCCTTTGTTTTGTTGTTTGAAGACTTTAAATTTGAACGACAATGAGATGATCCTCCTGGATCATCTTCCCTCAAATTTTTCCCTGCTCCTATTAGTTACTCTCATGTGAGCTTGAACCTTCAAGCGCTTTTCAACCCCTTTTACTAACGCTCTTCAACCCCTTTTATAGGAATATTACAAAACTCAATCACTATTCTTTATGTTCATACTCATATTGCATGTGTGGTTGAGTAGACCCCATCAAGCCCTAGGGCTAGTTGGAGGAATGGATGATTTAAATCGGATTTTCAGTGAGTTGGAACCAAATATCATTATATTCTCTTCAAATGCACACACTTCATGTAGTGGCTTTCCTTGTTTATGGTGATGGTTATTAGTATTCAATGCGTCATGGGGTTGGGATTAATTCTTTCTAATTTTGAGAGTATGGTAGGTTCATTATTATTAAGGTTGTACTTTTCTTAGAAATAAAAATAAAAATAAAAATCTCCATCATATTAGAAATATGTTATTATTTAGTAATTTAATATATTTATTTTAAATCATTAAAAATGTGTAAACACATTATTTTGTAAAAAATATATAAAAATTCAAATAAAATAAATGATAAATATTAAGAAAAAATAATTGACTAGTAAAAAAGTAATCTTATTTTTAAAGTAAAAGTAAAATAAAGTATAAGGTGGAAATAGGAGTGGGGTACTTGTCCATTGGATGTAGCTTGGGTGGTTGGGAGGAATGGTTGTTACCCTCCCCACCAAAGTTCAATTCCTTGAAAGTGACATGTTGAGCCCTTAAATGGGAATACTCGATGCTCTCGTTGAGCCACATTCACAATAGCAATATCCAGCCTTATCACATTCCTCACGAAATACTTGGGCGGTTATCCGTGGATGTAGCCAGCACCGATCTCCAGTGTCATGAACCATGTGAAAAAATAAATAGGAGTGGGGTACTTTATGACACCGATGGAAATGAAAAGGTTACATACGTGTGGGGTGTAAAGATTTCTTTGAACAATGAAGTAGAGACATGTGCTCTATATCAAGGATTATTAATCACCCAAACCCATCAAGTTAAAAAGGCAATGATCTTTAGGGATTCTCTTAGAACATCGAATCTAGTTACGAAAAAATTGCAAAAGGAGGAGCAGGATTGAGTAGAATAATCCAAAGGATCATTTCGCAATTAGATTCCATAGAAGAGACAAGGTACTTCAAGAAAGTTTATCAAATGGAAAAATAGGCCACTTACCTAAACAAATGGATTCTCATCAACAACTAAGATCCTCCAGGAACCAATTAGGTTCCATAACCATCTCTCATGGAAAAAATCAAAAGTGCAAAGGGACTTAGGTCTAAAGACGCACCCTTAAGATTAATTAATTTAGAAGCCAACTGGCATTCCAACAATCACGAAGGATAATAAAATCTATTTCACTTACACAAGGGAGAAATCATGTCATATAGCATATTTGATCCTCAAACTTGCAAATGGATACATTTGGTATAGGGTTTTAAATCCCATTTAATCGGGTTTGAGCATGAAGGTGGGATATATCCCACGCAAGGGATGGCAATGATCAAGGGAAACTACAACATTTACAATTCTTTCTCCTGGAAAGGTGATTGGCATCCTCAATAGGCACACAAGGGTATTGTGGTTAGTGGTCAGCTTGACCTCGCCCTTCAGTTGACCCGCATGTGTTTTGAATTTTCCTTGCTTGGAATTAGTGGTTATGTTTCTAGGCACTTTTGTGTATCTTGGGTCAAAGGCAGTTTGTTAAATTGTGTTGAAATTCACAAAATAATTGACTAATTCACATTAATCGTTGTTAGTTATTCATATTTATATTCCCGTGACTAAATTAGTCATTTATGTTAGTCATTTTTATTTTAGTCACTTGTTATCTAGTCATATATTTTATCCCGTGACTAAATTAGTTTTTTATCTTAGTCATTTTTTGTTGGCTTCTTTAAAATTCCTCAATTTTAAGTGTTTATCCCTTGAAAAAACTATGGTGACTGAATTTTTTAGTCGCCAATCACTTATCTCTCATTTTCTACTAGCGATCCAACCGTAGACTTTAATTAATAAAACAATCCTACAAGTTTGCTGATCAAACATTCGAATTTATGCAACAACAAATCTTTATGAATCCAAGAATGACAGTAAGAACATCAAAGTATGGCAGCCATAGATTATGCAAGTACCATAAACATTTATTCTTTTATCAAAATCAAATCTACAGAAGGAAACACTTAAACTGTAAGAAAATATCTTAGCTCATTTTTACATGGCTATATAATTTAAGTATAGTATTCAGATCAAAAAAGAGTTTAACCAGAAACACATAAAATTACAACCACGACATCAATTATGGATTATTCACATAAATCGCAAAGACCTTGTGGGTCGTAATATGAATTAAAATTTTAAAACAATGTTGATGCTGATCTCACAACCCTGCGGTTGTAAGCCCATTTTAACGGAAACCACATCTAGTTAAAAAATGAAACTCCATTAACTGATTAAGTTACACGTGTGGGGGGAGGGGGAGTCCATCCACGATGGCTCCCACGAACACTTGTTAAATCTCAAAAGAATCTACAAATGCATATAAAGACAATGCTGGAGCAGAGAGGTTATAAAGCCCTCTGTTAGTTAGGGTTTAAACCCTAAGGAACGATTTTTTTCCCTAAAGATACGGTGTCTTATCTTGCACAAAGCTAGATCCTGCACCAACATCGTAGTCCCTTCTTGTCCTCAGCCAAGAAGCCACCTATGTCACACAAGGAGAAACCGTCAGTAACTATTTAGGTATTTTTAAATGATGGTATTTGAAAGAGAGTGAGAAGACCGAATTCCTCACCTTGGGTGTCCTAAGACACGGGCCTGGGAGGAGGTGACCCTATCGCCATCGTTACCAACACTCTAAACACTAAAACCAATCGATCGTAAGTTAACAACTATATTATAAGAAGATTTTATTTAATACAAGCGTTTTTGTTTTCTTACCTTGACAAGTTGCAGAGAGGGTGTAACATACCCCTTGGGTGAAACATTTTATGTTTGAAGAAAACATTATCTTAAATTTTATTGTAAAGTTTTATATTTGGACATGTGGCCAAGGATGACTGTAATTGCACAATATTATTATTTAATAAAATAAAATAGGAGACCCTCACCCAAAGAGACTATTGAAAGAATGTTTACTGACCCACTAGGTGGAATGGAATCTAGGGTAGAAGGAAATGGACAAGTGGTAGCATCATGAACTCAGTAACTAGCTATTGTTATGGGACAACTCCCTTGAATTGTGGTCATGGTTTTTTGCAAGATGGGACTGGAGCTTGAGGCTCATTTATTTGGAAACTGACCACTAAAGACATAGGCATCTTTATAAAGACATCGAATTGAGCAGAGGCTCACAGTTTCTCTGACGAGAAAATTTACCTTGTGGTTCTGTTGTATGCACATAAGAGATTCGATGAGGGGAAGCTATGTTTTGAGTTGTAGTGTAAGTCTATTCCACTTGTGCTAGATGCAGATTTGTTTCCTGCTTAAGGTAAAGGTTTTGAGGTGTATTGCAAGTCTCCATGAATTGCTGGAAGTACAACCTGAGTGCCTTGCTTCTACACAGAGTCTTCTACCTAGTGGGTCAGTAAACAAGCTCGGGGGTCCAAAGGAGCAAGTGATCTTGGTTGCTTCTTCTAGAGAAGGTTGGGAGGAATAGGCCTCTTTGGATGTTTGTCCATCCTATCTACAGTTGCAGGTTCTACTTGCTATTTCATTTCCTAAGTAATTATAATTTATTTTATGTAGCTATTGAGTTAGTATTCATTAGTTAAATATTGATAGCTATCATCATACAGAAGTAATTGTTTGATTTTCTGATCTGATTATGAATCTATAGATTGTTGAATAAGTATATGTAATGATAGAATAAATGCCTTCACTGAATTTTTCCACGTACTTTTTTTTGTACCGTACTCTAGTACAGGGAAGGGAGATTAAAATAGATAAATGATATGCAGTGAGAAAAATGAATGAATAGACTAACTTTATTATGTTTCCCTTAAATTTCCCTTTTCTGTTATATTTTGCAATTTAACAATATCTTATACTCTCAGTCATAGAAAAATATAGCTACATATATACTATGCAAACATTAGAATATCTTCACATTTATAACAAAAGAAATAATAGAAACTCAAACAGTTATAGGTTTCTGCATAAACCTAAGATTTAGTTACATGTTAACTATTTCCTTACAGCAAATACTAAATACACATGATCTTATCATTTTCCCTTTAATACTTTTAGTATTCAAACTTCACTATAGTCTTTCATCAACATTTATGAAATTTAAATAGCTATAAAACAAACATAGCAATATCCATATTATTCAGACATTATATTATCTCTACTTTTGCAGCAACAGATTAAAATAGGGTTTAACTTTTCCATGTTTTCTAAACCTTTGAAGAAGATATTTATAGCCTCTTACTATTTTACCTATCCATTCAAATCTCCTAATAAGACTTTTAACCATTCTATAGTATATTTACATAGTATCAAACGGTTACCAACATTCATGAATTGAAAACAACTATCGATACAAACACACTAAGTAAGCAAGACTAATGACATTCATCTCATCATTGATACTATAGATCTTTAGACAAACAAACAACTATGCTTGTGGACGAAAGTCCCATTTGACAGAATCCTAGCTACATATATCATAACATTCAGTAAACATTCAATACTTGACGAATCACATAGAATTTACAAAGACAGAGTTCAACTATTTAAGGATTCTTTCCTCATACCTATAGGTTACATTCGAAACCCTAAGAGAACCAAAATAACCTTCGTATCAAAACGAGTTCATAACCAGCCTCATGGCCAAACCCTTAATCTTTCTAAACACTAATTTCATTTCCCATGCTCAACATTTGATTAACAAAGTCACGTTTTCATTACCCTATACAAAGCCAACTTAGATGAAGGACACATTCGACATCAGCAACAAAATAATCAAATGTTTTAGGTTAAAGCATCATTCGACAAAATGATAGAGAAACGAGACTGGGTATCAACACTTAGTTCGACTTCTTAAACCTGTCAAAGTAATTCTTCAACAAAAAAACAAGTTCAGGATTTGAAACTTCAACACGAGGCATTTAGCCTTTGGCTCTCAACCATTAATGATACAAAACATTTCATAAACTAAGCATTGAAATATAATAACACAGGTCCTAGAGCATTGCTCTCAAACACGATGAATACAACAACATTAAGATACAAGTACCAGAACGTCTCATTCCATTAAAACGACCAAGGGTTAAAACCCTTTAAGAGATCTTACATTTCAACAAATAAATACACAGTTAAACACTGCAAGACTAACACCAAAGTAGGTCAAGGATGCCGTCCTCCTTACATTCGTCTTTTGGTTCATAAACTTTACAACGACAACCACATCCTTAACTAAACCACAAACCGAAAGCTTCGGCTAAAACCAAACAATGGCCAACAGTTTCCAAGAGTAACCTATAGGAAAACCACTGAGGCTTATCGGTTGTTTGAGCAACAACTCCATATAGCTTCAAATGTAGCGCCTTGTAGATGAGTTGCCTGCCATCAAAATCATTGGATGGTTAAAATATGCAATGCAAAGTTTTGAAAACAAAATATAAGTAACAGTAACATTCTGGAAGTGATACATTACCTTCTTAAAGCAAGTGTGGTTCAAAATTGAGTACTCCTACAACTGGCGTTAATCCTAAGCCATTCAAACCACCAAAGCTGGTGCAGAACCCTCACTTCATGGTTCGGCTCTTAATACTTTAACTAATGATTGTAATCCTTCCACAGGTCATGGTTCGAAACTCAGGAGGTGCTATCAAAAAACCAGAAACGAAACCCTAAAGACCCGCAAGCATGTCGGCCTCTCTACCACACCACTCCGGAACACTGAATGCAAAATGGTTATGCCATCGAAGTGGTAAGCCCAAGAGCAGTTAGGGTTGGCATCGGGTTCAAGGAGACCACGTGAAGAGCTACCACGGAGGTTCCAATAGTCCATACACTCACAAACACTTTAATGCACTTTAATTCCCTTAGATACCATGTATGTTACCTTCCATCACATGTTAACAAGGTTATGGTCCAATTTTTGTAAAGGGTTACCAGCACGCCATAGTATGGGTAAGATTTTTAATCAAAAGTCAAAACTGCCACTTCATATCCAAGTTTACGTGTAATCTGTCAATTCATGATAACTTAGGTTAGGGTTCAGTCAACCTTTATAACATTATCATATATGGTTACGTAATATTATCATTGGCCAACTATTCATATCATACCCTAGGTTAAAGTCTTGATCATCCACTTTGGCAGAACTCATAAACATTATGTTATGGTTGCATTTCTTCAACATCAAGCTATTATGGCATGTTGCCAATCCATGCTTATAAAATAATATGAAGATCACCTTTTTTCTATATAGTATATAAACCATAAAGGCCATGTCAAAGTTATTGTTTAGTCACAATGCTAAATATGCTCTAGGCACTATATTTATCATTGATACAAACTATAGAAGAAGCACACATAGCATTTGGTATATAACTATAGATACTTTGACAATAATCTAGCATTAACATAATCATTACATTATAGGATAAACATATAATGCACATGATCAAAGGATAGACTAGAATTACATTAAGGATATTCAGACTTAGGATATGATCCTCATATCATAGGCATTTAATACTCATTATAATTCCTTTAGGTAAGATTTGAAATACTTCACATTGTTTTCAATGCTCAACTTTGTACAAATACTTTTGTATTAAAAAAACACCAATATTGAGAGTAGAATGTGATAACTATAAAGACATATAATTAACACGATACAAATTTTAACTGAAGAAATAATCAAAATGGATCTCATGCTGAAATGTTTTGTAAGCTATTCTACTTCTCTTTTTAAACTTGAAAGCTAATTGACGACATTTAGGACCTCCGTATTTCACTTTCGAAATACTAACTTTCTCTTACCTATGATCTGCGACAAGAACGTTCAAAAGATTTAGCTAATTAGCTAAGTAAGCCTCGGGGTGCCCATAGGACCCCTTCATCATAGAAAAGAAGAACAAATAGTTAGCACATTTAAGCAATAGCAAGTAAATGTATAAAGCATCAATAATAATTCGTAAGTAATCTAGGATGCACAACTGAGGCAAGAAATATCCAATAGCAACCTAACGTAGACGTAATTACATTTCACACACATCATAAAACAATACACATGTATAATCGTTATAATATTTTATTTCAGCATGTCTGTAATGTCCCTAAAATAAATTAAAAAATTCCATTACCGTAATAACTAGTTAAGACATGGTAATTGTAAATTAACTTCAACACTATTAAGAGAATACTAAACCAATACTTCTTTTATGACACTTTGATGAGTCTTGGTTTTATAAGAAACATGGTCTTACTAGTTTTGTGAATCCTACAGCTTTGCGGAAGCGTTGTAATGAAGAGAAGTGTGAATCTATCACCATTGTCCAATGTTTAGAGGATAATAACACAGATCTCCTTCTTATAGTTTTAAGAGTTTGTATGCATGTTCATTAAAGTCTATATGATAACTCAGGATGGATGGACCCCTATTGGTGGCGGCTGAGGCCCATGGTGAGATGCTTGGTCTTTTCAAGGGAAAAGTACCACGGCAAGGCTGCCGAGAGGTAGGGTGTAAGAAATGGAGACTGCTGACTTACTTAGCGAGTCTCGCTAATGCATTCGATTTGTATCTATATGCAGGTGTACTTATTCCAACATTCACCTAGGGTGCTTACTGCATGGTTCTAATGATTTTAGAAACCCAAAGTATGTGATGGTTTGAATATCGACACCTTTAAAAGCTTTGGATGGCATTTGTGAAACTTGTTGAACTTATAGTAATGGTTGATGTAGTAATGTATTATTAGTAATAAGAAATGCTTATGGTCTTTGCAATACTTGTGCATTTATAAAACTTGTTGATCCAATGTGACTCTACTACTATAGAGTTTTGGGTCCAAATCGAAATATTTGGGGTTTGGTGGTAGCATTGATTGCACTTCTGCGATGGCACATGGCCAAACGTTGCCAGTTCTTACGAGGGTTTCTCCCTTGGTTTCTACACCAATGAAGGTTCAACTTCGTGGTTCATTCACTTGTTTTACTGTGGATGTGTTTGAGGGTTTCGTGTACTGACCTGAGCTTGGCTCATGGTCAGCACACCATATGGGTCTTGTGTGTAGATATGGCACCTGTGAAACGAAGGTAACTCATCCCTAAATCTTGCTACATTACCTGCTATTTCATTTAGATCGCTGTGATATAAACCCAAGGTTTTGACTTTCTACGGTTTGTTTGTTTTAGCAGGTATTGGTTGGTGTTTCTCTTCTATGTGGCCAGTACTTGACATTGATGGCGTCACCAATGGTAAGTTCAGAGTTTCACCATTCCTTAAACTCTCCTCTCGCCTATGTGGAGTGTACTATGGGTGTTTTTGCTTGAGGAGCTTCGTAAGCCTAGTTTGGGTTTACTGCAATAGTTTTGTGTTCCTTGAGGTCGTCGTTGGCTGGACCATTGTGAAATGTATCTTCTAGTTATTCTTAATGGACCTGGGGATAGTGTAGGGTTTTAGCCATTCGGCTCATTGTTGATCTTTGCGGAAGCTGTAATATTAATTACCCAATATAAGACTGGGGTTTATATGTCTGCATAATTTTTTTATACAAGAATCCTTGGACCTGCAAAATAGAGGAAATGGCTTACTATATGAAACTATAATTGATTGGCAGACTGTTTAGTTTCTATGTGTTCTTATGGTAAAAGTAGTTCGATTGCTGGGTTTGCTTGTTGGTTGCTTTTAAATCTGAAGTTGTCGTTTGAATACTTTATCATAGAAAATCATGGTTTTTCCATGCCTGCGTTTATTAAGAGCTGAGTTTGACTCTGTCTACCGTTTAGAAGAAGAGTAGGGAAGGTATTGGTCTCTATGTGTTCGATGAGTCTTACTACCCGAATTAAAGAAAGATGTCCTTACTAGTGTCTTAATTTTCTTTGCATGGAGTAATGGGTTATAAGTTTGGATTCCTTATGTGGCTATCGTTTACCCTATCTGTTGGAATGGATTTTCGGTTCTTAGTTATGAAATCGCTCCCAGCCACGATGTGTTGGTGGTAAGGGAGAAACCCTAGATTTGTTTTCTTACGTGCCTATGGGGATTCACTGTGCGTTTTCTGGTAGTTTCTTTTATATGAGAACCTAGAGGGATTCGATCCCTAACTTTGTGATTTTAAAATATAGTCTATTGGTGTTTTGTTAAAAGGTAAAGAGAACGCTTGTTTGGATGTGTAACTGCTTCTGTGTAAAAAAAATACGCTATTTGATTGCTTTGACTATGATTTGGTCTTCCTAGGAAAGTCAAGGAGACTCGATATCGTGACCTTTGTTTCGATGGTTAAAAGTACTATAGTTTAAATATGGGGAAAGCACTTGATGGTAATGGGGTTCGATTCATAAGAAAAGTTTGAAGTCACTTTCGTTTTAAAGGTTGACTGTTTGAATAAAAAGAAACGTAGAGATAGTGAAATGGAATGATGCCATGGTTTGAATAAGAAGAATAATAATCACTCATTTCTACTGTTAATTCTCTGTTTTGATGTGTAAGTGGCTAAGAGAAATCGCTACTGTTAATACTCTATTCTGATGTGTAAAGTGACTCAGAGAATTGATGTTTGATTTGATGTTATTGTCATTACTTAAGCACAAAGAGAATAACCATAAAAGAATTAAAAGAGAAACATAATTTATCCCCGCACTATGAATTAGCAGAACGATTCAGATCGAAGACATCATTATTGAGAAATATAATAATAAATCTAAGTTTGCTGATAGGGTGTTGTCTAGCATAGGCTAGCTTGGCTAGACCTGCTAGACCCTCCACTGGTTTCTAGGTGAAACCTCTAAGTGTTGATAATATTTATAATGAGAACACTCCTAAAGAATTTATTCTAGTTTAAATGCCTATATCTACTAAAACTAGGAAATGGAAACAATTAATACCACATACCTGGTTGCTTGGGCACTCAATCCTTTCTTGTAGAAAACCTACACACTCAAACAGTAATTAGTGCAGAGCCTGTCGTGATTAGCTAACCTATTAGGGTGATTTTGCTTAGCTGAATAACTTTGGGGCTACCGTGTTCCTCCCAACCATGATCCTACAACTGTTCCTAGTTCTGTTTGGATCCCCCCGAGCTGGATTCCAACATGCCAAAGAGATAGAGGACCTAGGGTTACTGCTAGTTCAGTTTCTTGGAGCAGATGAATTCCCTTTGATTACCATAAGAAAATTATAATGAAAAAGATAGATGATCCCCTAAACTTGGGATCTGCCCTCTTTATGTAGGGGAGTCTTGAATTATGACTGTTAGAATAATGAGATTCTTTAAATTAAATAAATAATATTTAAAAGATATTATTTAATAAATATCTAGTCTTTTTCACTAAGACTTTTTCAATGGTTTAATCTATAAGTGATTTCTGATTTAAGCTCTTCGTAATAATTACGATAACAATAATTATACTAATAAAATTTCTAATCTAGGTATTAATACATTAGTAATACTATTTATAAATGTGGTTTCCCACTAAATATTAATACTCTATTAATACTATTAAATAATGTGGCATCCCACTATGTATAAACTATATGCAATAATTAATCACATCATTAATTATTAAATATTCCTAATAATAATATTAAATCTTGTATCTTAACATGATACTTAGTTTTAACAAGTTAAGGGTAAGGCCCACTTCTTTGGATGGTCTTTCGGTAAGCTAGGATAGGCACCTCTAGTCTCTCTCTTTGCATGTCATATTCCCTCGTTTAACACAGTAGTTCCCATAGTATTTGATGATAGATTAAAGATGAATCATTTAATCAAACTAAATAAATGTGATGAAAGCAAAAGTGCTATTCAAAGTCTTTTCTAAATCAACACTTTGAGATCCAGTAACCTTGAGCATTACACTAGTGCAATTCTAGAGCCTCTGCTCAACACTAGTGCTAGAATGTGGTTGTGAGGCACATATAGAATATTTTAGTTTCCTCGGATCCAATATTTGTTTATCAAGATTGGAGTGCTCTAGGGCTTAGTCCCAACACTCAATGTACCTCACGGCTTACTCCCAGTACATAAACATTCTTCTAGTTACATCGGGGCTTTTACCCATTACGTAGGTTATATGTGTGTTTCTGAGTCCACGCTCAACACACTCATAAGTCAAATCATGTAAAATCATAGCTCTACAGATTAAGTAACAAAAGGTATATTAGGGTTTGTACCCATATCAAAGCTAGAGAACATCATTAAAACATTGGGGCCTTCTCACCTAGTATACACTCAAATAAAGAAGTCAGTCAGGGTCCATGCCCAATATGTTAATATATAAAAGAGTAAATCATAGGTGCTAGGGCTTATGCCCAATACTCAAAATAGAACATAGGTGTTGGGGCCGTGGCCCAATATAACAACAAAAATAGTTAATCCAAAATTCAGGATATTACATCCCTCCCTGCTTACAACAACATCATCCCAAACTCTCGGTGTTTCTAGGGACTAGTAATGACATCATGAAACAAGGCGGGGTATGCCTCTTTCATGGTTGTCTCATTCTCCCAAGCAGCCTCATCTGGTCCAAAGTGCCTCCATTGCACTTTCAGCTAAGTAATGGTCCTCCTCCTAAGATGCACCTCTCTCTTGTCTAGAATGTGGAGTGGTTCTGGCGTGAACTCCCCTTCGGGCTCCACCTATAATAAGGACTAATGAATAACATGTTTACTATCGTATACATATTTCTTTAATAGTGAGGCATGAAAGACATTATGAAATTTTATATGCACTGGTAAGGCTAACTCATAAGCCACTGGGCCCTTCTTGGCTAGTATTTCAAAAGGCCCACAAAATCTTGGGACTAGTTTCCCGCAACGTCCTAAGCTCAACGAGCTTCGTTTTGCCTTTATTTTTAGAAACACATGTTCACCAACTTGGTAGTCTTTGTGTTTTCTTTTCTTGTCCGCATAACTCTTTTGGCGGTCTTGTGCTTCTTTTAAGTTTAGTTGTACCTCGGAGACTAGTTGTTCCAAGTATTTTAGTAGGTCGGGCCCTAACATCAGTCTGTCTACTGGACTATCCCAAGTCATGGGTGTCTGACATTTCCTGCCGTAGAGTACCTCGAAAGGACTCATTTTAGCCGAGGTTTGATAACCGTTGTTGTATGCAAACTCTGTGAGGTGCAAGTAATCTTCCCACTTGGTGGGGTTGTTCATGACATACATCCTCAACATGTCCTCGAGGATTTGGTTTACCTTTTCTGTTTTTTCGTCGATCTGGGGATGGTACGCAGTACTGAATTGTAACTCGGTTTCCAAACCATAGAACAATGCTCTCCAGAAGTTGCTAGTGAACTTCGTGTCTCGATCGGAAATGATTGCCTTGGGTATCCCATGTAATCGAAATATCTCTTTTAAGAATATTTCTTCCATGTGAATTGCCTTATAGGTAGATTTTACCGGTATGAAGTGAGTTGCTTTAGACAGCTTGTCTACCACTACAAAGATGGAGTCGTTCAGTTTCTTACTCTTAGGTAAACTTGTAATGAATTCCATACTTATCACCTCCCATTTCCATTCTAAAATGGGTAAAGGTTGAAGTAATCCGGAGTGGTGTTGGTGTTCTGCTTTTACTAGTTGGCACTCCTGACATTTCATGATGAACATGGCAATGTCAGCTTTTAACTTAGGCCAAAAGTAATGTTTCTTGACTGCCGATATCATCTTTTGATATCCGGGATGCCCTGAATAGGGTTTCTGGTGAAACTCAGTGAGAATGTTTGATCTAATGTTTCCACTCTCTAGGATGTAGAGTGTTTCTTCGACCATAGTAGTCCTGACTCGTCTATCTTATGTTCCTTTTGTTGCTGGAATAATCTGTCTTCCTAGATCTTTGCAAGGATTTCCGTGTAGTAACAGTCACTCTTACATGTCGTTCGGATCTTGTGTTGTAAGTTTGAGTTGGTTTGACTTACTGTGACTTCATAAAGCATATGTGCTCGATATCTCAAGGCATCCACAATCTTGGTTTCCTTTCCTTTTATATGTTTCAGTTTGAAATGGTACTCACTAAGGAAGGCTAACCACCTAGACTGCATGGCATTTAATTTGGGTTGGTCGAAAAGGTATTTCAAACTCATGTTATTAGTCATCAATAGGAATTTCTTTCCCATGAGATAATGTCGCCACATCTTTAGAGCATGGATGATGGCGGCTGGTTCGAGGTCATGCGTAGGGTAGTTCTGCTCATGCTCTTTTAATTTCCTCGATTTGTAGCATATCGAAAAATTGTCTTGCATAAGGACTCCCCCAAGTCCTTCCTTGCTTCCATCCATGCAAACAATGAAGTCCCCATTGGGATCCACAATACGCAAAATCGGTGCACTAATCAGTAGTTGCTTCAACTTTTGAAAAATTTCTTCGCACTTATCCGTCCAGATAAACTTGTTTGCCTTTTTCTGCAAGGAGGTCATGGGACATGCAATCCATGAAAAGTTCTTAATGAACTTTCGGTAGTGGCCGGCTAATCCTAAGAACAATCTTATATCGAATACGCATGTAGGTGTGGGCCATTCTTCGATATCTTTGAACTTTTCGGGGTCGATGGCTATTCCCTTCTCGGAAATGATATGTCCTAAGGATTGAATCCGGGATTTGTAGAAGACGCACTTACTAAACTTGGCGTAATGCTGGTGTTCCTGTAGTATACGTAGAACAATTTGGAGATGTTCCTCATGTTACACTTCATTCCTAGAGTAGATCAAAATGTTGTCAATGAATACTAGAACGAACTTATCGAGGTATTTACTAAAGATGTTGTTCATCATGCACATAAAGTTGGTAGGTGCATTCGTCAACCCAAAGGGCATCACTACAAACTTGTAGTGGCCATAACAGGTTCGAAATGTGGCTTTGTTGATATCCTCATCACGGATTCTCACCTAATGGTATCCGGATCGCAAGTCGATCTTTGAGAAGATCTTTGCTCCTCCGACTTGGTCAAAGTTGTCGATCCTAGGGAGTGGGTAGTGGTTCTTAATGGTCATCTTGCTAAGTTGGCGGTAATCAATGCACATCCGCATCGTTCCATCTTTCTTCTTGACCAAGAGTATCGGTGCACCCCAAGGGGACACACTTGGTTGAATGTACCCTTTGTCTATTAAATCTTGTAACTGAAGCTTGAGCTCCACCAATTTTGGTGTGCTCATGCGGTATGGGGCTTTAAAAGCTGGTACTGACCTAAGTGTTAGTTCAATGGAAAAGTCTAAGTCTTGTTTGGGTGGTAATTTCGGTATTTCTTCGGGAAATACATCTTTGAACTCTACGAGGATTGGGAAGTCTTTGATCTTCTGTTCTCTATCTGTTTCTATCTTTTGGATATTGACGGCAAAGATTTTGCAACCCTTTCTGATACATTTCTTTGCTTGTAAGGTGGAGATCTGCCGTACCAATACTTTCTTAGGGATACCCTGAATCGTCTTCTGATTCCCCTAGTCATCCTTGCAGAGTAAGGATTTTTTTAAGTAGTCTAGTAGGACATGGTGTTCTTCTAACCAATCCATGTCGATAAGTACATTGTACGACCCTAGGGGTAGAATGTTTAATTCTAGCCTTGTTTAGAAACCGTTTAAGTCTATCTCTCAAGTCTTAACTAACTCGGAGACCTTTCGTTTGGTACCGATGGCTAGTTGTACTAGCCATGGTTTCTCGTGTGGCTCTCATTTCAACTTACAAGTGTCCACTAACTTAGGGGTGATATAACTTCGGTAAGTGTCGGGATCTATTAAAACTGAAACGGCAGAGTTAGAGATCTTACCCTAAATTTCCACCATGGTGGCTTGGTGATCTGGCTGTCGATCATCAAGAGTGGCATAAATTTTAGTTGCTTTACCGTTTAGTTTGTATATGGCTAGTTGGGCTTGCATTTCACTAGAGTAATTATGGACTTTGAAGTACTTATTCATTCCTAGTAGCCACTCCTCAGCCTTCTCCCCAAAGTTAATCTCTTCATCATATGTTGGCGCTCTTATCTTTCTGAATTCTCCTTGTAAGCTGTCGTCACTTTTCATCCTTTTCTTGCAAGGAGATGGTGAACGTTTGTCATTGGAAGAGCTCTTACAGTCCTCTTCCATTGATTTTGGTATGTGTTCCCCCTGTTCTTCTCCTTTAGGGATGGAAGTCCTCTTTGTGTGACTGTTTCCCTTTTTAAAAGTGTTGACTGAGAGTGTAGGCTGTCCATGGGGTTTTGCCCCTGTTAAAGTCTAAAGTAGAGCTTCATTTATGGGTTGCTTCTCTCTTATTTCCTGCATATTTTCATCTCAGAAAATTTGGAACTCTGCCTGCATATTTTGCATAGATTTCATCAAATCTGAGTTTAGTTCCTCCACCACTTCTTGCTCTCGTGGTGGTGAGTGCAAATTTCCGTGTATGCTGCTGCCCTGTTCTGCATTCATTTTCAGACAATGTCTGTACCTGAAATGTTATATAATTATAAAGAGCATAAAAATATGTTAGTTTATTTTCACATAAAACAAAAATAAAATTTAAATGTATGTTTCTGTTTACTGCGTATCGGCAGTGGGTGTTCTGTTTGTAATGAGCCCAATAGGTCACTTAGTTTTTGTAACTAAACTCTGATACCACTTTTAATGTCCCTAAAATAAATAAAAAATTTCATTACTGTAAAAACTAGTTAAGACATGGTAATTGTAAATTAACTTCAGCACTGTTAAGAGAATACTAAACCAATACTTCTTTTACGACACTTTGATGAGTCTTGGTTTTATAAGAAACATGGTCTTATTAGTTTTGTGAATCCTACAGCTTTGCGGAAGCATTGTAATGAATAGAAGTGTAAATCTATCACCATTGTCCAGTGTTTAGAGGATAATAACGTAGATCTCCTACTTATAGTTTTAAGAGTTTGTATGCATATTTATTAAAGTCTATCTGATAATTCAGGTGGGATGGACCCCTATTGGTGGTGGTTGAGGCCCATGGTGAGATGCTTGGTCTTTTCAAGGGCAAAGTACCCCAGTAGGGCTGCCGAGAGGTAGGGTGTGAGAAATGGAGACTGTTGACTTACTTAGCAAGTTTCACTAATGCATCCGATTTGTATCTATATGCAGGTGTACTTATTGCGACATTCACCTAGGGTGCTTATTACATGGTTCTAATGATTTCCAAAACCCAAAGTATGTGATGCTTTGAAGATTGACACCTTTAAAAGCTTTGGAGGTCGTTTGTGAAACTTGTTGAACTTATAGTAATGGTTGATGTACTAATGTATTATTAGTACTAAGCAATGCTTATGGTCTTTGCAATACTTGCGCGTTTATAAAACTTGTTGATCCAATGTGACTCTACTACTATAGAGTTTTGGGTCCAAATCGAAATATTTGGGGTTTCGTGGTAGCATTGATTGCACTTCTACAATGGCACATGGCCAAACGTTGCTAGTTCTGACGAGGGTTTCTCCCTTGGTTTCTACACCAACAAAGGTTCAACTTCGTGGTTCATTCACTCGTTTTACTGTGGATGTGTTTGAGGGTTTCATGTACTGATCTGAGCTTGCCTCATGGTCAACACACCATATGGGTCTTATGTGCAGATATGGCACCTACAAAATGAAGGTAAATCATCCCTAAATCTTGCTACATTACCTACTATTTCATTTAGATCGCTGTGATATAAAACCCAACATTTTGACATTGTATGGTTTGTTTGTTTTAGCAGGTATTGGTTGGTGTTTCGCTTCTATGTGGCTAGTACTCGACATTGATGGTGTCACCAATGGTAAGTTCAGAGTTTCACCATTCCTTAAACTCCCCTCTCTCCTTTGTGGAGTGTAATGTGGGTGTTTTTGCTTGAGGAGCTTCATAAGCTTGGTTTGGGTTTACTGCAATAGTTTTGTGTTCCTTGAGGTTGCCGTTGGCTGGACCATTGTGAAATGTATGTTCTGGTTATTCTTAATGGACCTGGGGATAGTGTAGGGTTTTGGCCATTCGGCTCATTTTTTATCTTTGCGGAAGTTGTAATATTAATTACCCAATATAAGACTGGGGTTTATATGTCTGCATAATTTGTTTATACAAGAATCCTTGGACCTACAAAATGGAGGAAATGGCTTATTGTATGAAACTATAATCGATTAGCACACTGTCTAGTTTCTATGTGTTCTTATGGTAAAAGTAGTTCAATTTCTGGGTTTGCTTGTTGGGGGCTTTTAAATCTAAAGTTGTCGTTCGAATACTTTATCATAGAAAATCATGGTTTTTGCATGCCTGCGTTTATTAAGAGCTGATTTTTACTCTGTCTACCGTTTAGAAGAAGAGTAGGGAAGGTATTGGTGTCTAAGTGTTCGATGAGTCTTACTACCTTAACTAAAGAAAGATGTCCTTACTGGTCTCTTCATTTTCTTTGCATGGAGTAATGGGTTATAAGTTTGGATTCCTTATGTGGCTATCGTTTACCCTGTCTATTGAAATGGATTTTCAGTTCTTAGTTATGAAATCGCTCCCAAACACGATGTGTTGGTGGGAAGGGCAAAACCCTAGTTTCATTTTCTTACGTGCCTATGGGGATTCACTGTGCGTTTTTTGGTAGTTGCTTTTATATGAGAACCTAGAGGGATTCAATCCGTAACTTTGCGTTTTGACAATACAGGCTGTAAGTGTTTTGTTAACAGGTAAAGAGAATGCTTGTTTGGATGTGTAACTACTTCTATGTAAAAACAATACGCTATTTGATTGGTTCGACTATGATTTGGTCTTCCTAGGAAATTCAAGGAGACTCGATCTCGTGACCTTTGTTTTGATGGTTAAAAGTACTATAGTTTAAATATGGGGAAATCACTTGATGGTAATGGGGTTCGATTCATAAGAAAAGTCTGATGTCACTTTTGTTTTAAAGGTTGACTGTTTGAATAAAAGGAAAAGTAGAGATAGTGAACTGGAATGATGTCATGGTTTGAATAAGCAGAATAATAATCACTCATCGGGTGATTCTACGAAGGTGGTTCACCATTTTTGGCGGATGGAAGCTAAGAATATTGTTTTTTGAACCCTCGATCGAGGTTCTAAAAGCTTGATCGAGGGTTTTAAAATACCTCGATCGATGGTTTTAAAATACCTCGATCAAGGGTTTAAATAAGACCTCGATCTAGCTTTTCAAAAGCTTGATCTAGCTTTTCAAAAGCTCGATCTAGCTTTTGGAAAACTCGATCTAGCTTTTGAAAAGCTAGATCTAGCTTTTGAAAAGCTAGATCTAGCTTTTGAAAAACAAAATAAGGCTTGTTTTAGACCCTCGATCGAGAAAATACCTCGATCGAGGTCTTGTTAAACCCTCGATTGAGGTCTTTTAAATACCTCGATCGAGGGCTTAAAAAACAGGCCGAGAGCCCTTTTCACTGCAGAATGAAAGTTTTGTCTGCCTTCCACAGAGTTAAACCATGTCATTAAATGCTCATTAATGAGCGGACTTGATACCATTGGATTCCTCAACGAATCCTCTATCTAGATAGATAAAATTTATGAATTTTTATCTTCATCCATCTTTTGTTTTTAAATTTCTACTAAAACATGCCCTAAAAAATCCTGCCGACAAATTCGATTGAGCTCAAAGATAAATCCACAACATTCAAAATACACATCCAAATGGTTTTTAAAAATACACAAGCCCTAGATAAACGCGTCCTCTTTAAAAGGGTATTTTTAGTTTTGCAAATTATGTAAAAAATCAAAAGATTTCGTGCACACACACACATGTGTGCAAAATGCGACTTAAATACTCATTGGTCAGTTTCGAAAAATAATAATAAATATAATTTTTCAAGAAAAATTAAAAGAAAAATATGTAACCCCTAGTGCATTCTGTCTAGATCATGTTCACATATTTCATTTTATAAAATTATTACTTTAACATTAAATTATTGTGCACACACACAAACTACTTGTTAATTGCTCTTCAAATTTTGTAAGTACACACGTTTCATTAAATGAAAATTCGACACGATATATGACATTGGTATATTTCAAAAAAAATGTCATTGGAAAGAAAACATAATTCTCTACATTTCGCTTTTCAACCGCATGTCAAAATTCATGTGGCAAGTATGAGTTTCGAGGGCTTCAATTTAATATGTGGGTAAAATTTATGTTTTTCACCGTCATATTTGGCCAAAACGAGTTACCCATCTTCATGGAATCACCCCATTGCTATTGTTAATTCTCTTTTTTGATGCGTAAGTGACTAAGAGAAATCACTACTGTTAATACTCTGCTCTGATGTGTAAAGTGACTCAGACAATCGATGTTTGATTTGATGCTATTGTCATTACTTAAGCACAAAGAGAATAACCATAAAAGAATTAAAAGAGAAAATAATTTATCCCTACACTACGAATTAGCAGAACAATTCAGATCGAAGACATCATTAATGAGAAATATAATAATAAATCTAAGTTTGTTGATGGGGTGTTGTCTAGCACAGGCTAGCTTGGCTAGACCTGCTAGACCCTCCATTGGTTTCTGGGTGAAACCTCTAAGTGTTGATAATATTTATAATGAGCACATTGCTGAAGAATTTATTCTAGTTTAAATGCCTATATCTACTAAAACTGGGAAATGGAAACAATTAATACCACATACCTAGTTTCTTGGGCACTCGATCCTTTCTTGTAGAAAACATGCACACTCAAACAGTAATTAGTGCAGAGCCTGTTGTGATTAGCTAACATGTTAGGGTGATTTTCCTTAGCTAGATAACTTTGGGGCTACCGTGTTCCTCCCAACCATGATCCTACAACCATTCCTGGTTCTGTATGGATCCCACTGAGCTGGATTCCAACATGCAAAAGAGATAGAGGACCTAGGCTTACTGTTGGTTTAGTTTCTTGGAGCATATGACTTCCCTTTGATTACCATCAGAAAATGATAATGAAAAAGATAGAAGATCCCCTAAACTTGGGATCTTCCCTCTTTATGTAGGGGAGTCTTGAATTATGACTGTTAGAATAATGAGTTTCTTTAAATTAAATAAATAATATTTAAAAGATATTATTTAATAAATATCTAGTCTTTTGCACTAAGACTTTTTCAATGGTTTAATCTATAAGTGATTTCTGATTTAAGCTCTTCATAATAATTATGATAACAATAATTATACTAATAATATTTCTAACCTAGGTATTCATACGTTAGTAATACTATTTATAAATGTGGCTACCAACTAAATATTAATACTCTATTAATACTATTAAATAATGTGGCATCCCACTATGTATAAACTATATGCAATTAATCACAACATTAATTATTAAATAATCCTAATAATAATATTAAAACTTGTATCTTAACATGATACTTAGTTTTAACAAGTTAAGGGTAAGGTCCAGTTCTTTGGGCGGTCTTTTGGTAAGCTAGGATAGGCACCTCTAGTCTCTCTCTTTGCATGTCAGATTCCCTCATCTAACACGGTAGTTCCCGTAGTATTTGATGATAGATAAAAGATGAATCATTTAATCAAATTAAATAAATGTGATGAAAGTAAAAGTGCTATTCAGAGTCTTTTCCGACTCAACACTTTGAGATCCAGTAACCCCGAGTGCTCTTCAAATCTTTTTAACTCAACACTCTTACATGGGCACTACGTTAGTGCAATTCCAGAGCCTCTGCTCAACACTAGTGCTAGAATGTGGTTGTGAGGCACATCTAGAATATTTAAGTTGCCTTGGATCCAGTATTCGTTTACCAAGCTTGGAGTGCTCTAGGGCATAGGCCCAACACTCAATGTACCTCAGGGCTTACTACCAGTACTTAAACATTCTTCTAGGTACATCGGGGATTATACCCAGTACAAAGGTTATATGTGTGTTTCTAAGTCCACGCTCAATACACTCAGAAGTCAAATCATGTAAAATCATAGCTCCGCATCTTAAGTAACAAAAGTTCATCTCAGTATATTAGGGTTTGTACCCATATCAAAGCTGGAGAACATCATTAAAACATTGGGGCCTTCTCGCCCAGTATACACTCAAATAAAGAAGTTAGTCACGGTCCATGCCCGATATGTCAATATATAAAAGAGTAAATCATAGGTGCTAGGTATTATGCCCAATACGCAAAATAAAACATAGGTGTTGGGGCCGTGGCCCAATATAAAAACAAAAATAGTTAGTCCAAAATTCAGGATATTACAATGCCATTTAAATGAACAAACAAGTATTCATTATTTTCCGCACAACAAATATAGCATTTAATGCTACGTTGAAATTTTTTTAAATTTTGTGAATTTTTGGGATGTTACAGAGGTCGACAGGTCAGCTCCTCTTGGCACACTTATTCCTCCTTTACCTGCAAAGCAAGCAACTCAGTATCAATATGTCATACTTCGGAAGTTATAAACATTTAAAAACACTTGTTGAGTTCAAATTGTGAGTTCTTACCTGATGAAGGGAAGCTTCGAAGTAGGAGTTAGTGGCTAGGTATGTGGGAGGCGATTTAGCATGCTATATATGGTCATTGAAGCTTTGAAAATAGTAGGTACACCTTGGGAAGCAACCAAGAAGAATGCCATTAAAACTAGGGCAAGTTTTACATGAGGAACCCTTAAAATAACCATTGGTAGAGTAGAGCTTCGGCTCTCATAACTTACAGACCAAAACAACCAAAATAATGAAGGTTCGAACAATTCAATAATACATTAAACCCTATTTACAACTTTACGATCGCACTATGCAGGTGGACGACCTAGATGCATTCTCAGGCCAGCAGTAAAATCCTGGCTACGCTATCAACTCGCAGCCAGGTTAGCACATTAAATGCATAAGCCAACCAAAGTACCAAAAGTTATTACCACAGCCGATAGCAATTATGCCTTCCAATTATTTATTGTATGACGGGCCTAGTTTTAAACTATGGTAAGTGCCCCATAACTATTAACATGCGAATGTATAAAATATTTTATATTAAACTTGCAAATCAAGGGTTACAAATCTTAGTAGGATTAATATTTGCGCATGAGGACCAAGGCTAGACCTTGGATCCTCCTTATTTTTAAACATTATTCCTAGGATGAAGGTTATACCTTGGGTCCCTTAAACTTATTACATCAATAGAACATGGGGTCAATACTATACACATGGTCTCCCCTATTTGGTGTCACTTACACATAGGAAATCTTTGTAACAAAGACCCGAACTCATCCTTAGGGCTGAGTAATTCCTTAATAAGTAAGAACAAGATAAATTATAACAAAAATATCAGCTATAGGTATGACGATATCGTCGATAATTATCCATGGATGTGCAACCCATCGAATAGCAGTTTCAAGAATTGTATAAGCGACTATTCATAGCACAACAAAATCTAATTTTGTTGCGATAACTAATACACTTCGGAAATTTAGAGATATTTTTATATTGTTATATATTTACATGTTTATAAAAAAAAATTACTTATGTATTTTTGAGTTTCATGACATAATGGTATCAGAGCATGGTTACAACACTTGGCCTGAACCGGACCAACATTGTAGCTGTTAAAACAAAAAACTAATTTTTATTTTATTTTGGGTTTGATTCTCTTACTAAACAGGAAAAGGAAGAAAACTTTATTTTTGCAAGATATTATGGAAAAATTTGGAATGCTTGTGGAAGAGGAATCTCCCCCTAGAATACCGGTGAGCAATGAAGAGGGTGAAATTTGGGTAAACCTAAATGAGAGTCGAAATGGTAACCCATCAGAGTTACAACAAACTGTTAAGGAACTAAGGTCAGAATTAAAAAGAGTTAAGGATGATAATGAACGAATTATGAAAGCACAAGAAGAACCAAAAAACATTTTGTTGGCTAAAATACACAGTAATGAAAAGGATAAAAAAAAAGAATCTAAACATGATAAGCCAAAATCTACACCTTACAAACATAAGGGAAGAAAGCTGGAATTTTCCAATCATAGGGCTGAAACTTCCAATGAGGAATCACCAAAACACCACACAGAAGAACATCAGGATTCTAGGGAAAGTAGTGACAGTCATAAAGATAAAAAGAAGTACAAAACCTAAGAAGATATTTTGGGGGAATTTAAGAAAATCAAACCTCCTATGTTTAACGGTGAAATCAAGAAAGGAGAAGAGGCAGAAGCCTAGTTGTCTGGAATGAAGAAATACCTCCCGATTTATAACTATTCTTATGAACTGAAGGAAAAAATGGCCATTTATAACCTAAGTGGAAAAGCATATATTTGGTGGCAAGATATAAAAAAAGTAAAGGTTTAAAAGAACGACATGTAATTTGGAATACCTCTAAGAAACCTTTTAAACAAAATTATCTTTCACAACAATACTATGAAGAAAACGTGAAAGAATTCTACGAGTTAAGGTTAGGTGCTATGACCATGAAATAACTCTATAGTAAATTCCTAAGTTTGCTTCGTTATTGCTTCATCATGTACCATACATAATAGATAAAAAACCAAAAATACAACGCTTTATCAGTTACTTTCCTACCATGTTTAAGGAGAAGATTGAGTATGACAATCCAAAGACACTGGAAGAAGCACTAAGAAAAGAGAATTACTAGTTGATCAGAATAAGAATAAAAGATAAAATGTACCAAATTGGAACACTAAAAGACAGGATAACTTTGATCCAAGAAAGAAGAGTAATAATAATAAATTTCAACAGATATTATGGAAATAGTTTCATAGGATATCAAGGTAGTAATTATAGAGGGTATCAAGGTCGAATTATAAAAGTTTCAAACCATAACACCGTGCAGCAAAAGAAAGAGAACCATCCACTAATTTTAATAAAAACACTGCATAGAGGGAACCCTTAAAATGTTGGGAATGTGGTGACCATAGTAATTTTTAGAGGCGAAATTTCGCCATTTGGCTATTTTTGGGGATTTTTTTCAAAAAATGAATTCGCTATTAGGTCATTTTTAGACTTTAATATCGCCTATATTTACATAAAATATGTTTTTTTATCATAATATTTTCCAAAATTTACATGTTTCAGTAGTAAACTATAGGTTTTGTATTTAATATTCGCCTACCTATCTATATCTATGTTTTTTCCAATCCAAAATAATCACCTAGAATACTATACTTAAGTGTAATATTAGAATCCTTAAAAAATACCCCGGTGGTGACCCATACTATTTTAAAAATTGTCTTGTAAGAAATAAAAACCTTTAATAATGTTCAGTCCGTTCAGGAAGTTGTTACAGTTGGAGATTTGGTGATAAGTATGCCCAGAATTAGTGCGGCATTAGAGAATTGAGAAGCAGACCATCAAGCTTCAATGGTCGATATCAAAGGTATGATAAAAATTCAACCTATTTCCATACTAATTGATCCAGGTGCAAGTTTGAGTTATCACCTAGAATTGTTGAATTATGTAAATTAGTACCAGAAAAATTTGAAAAATATTGCCTGGTACAGGTAGCCACATGTACTAAATGTAAGGTCACTAGTTATGTGAAAAACTGTGAAGTATTGATGAATGAAGTTAATACGCATGTTGATATGAATATTTTACCATTAGGTTCATATGATATGATGACAAGAATGGATTGGATGGAAAAGCACAGAGTCATGTTGAATTGTTATCAAAATTTTTTTACATTCATAGATAATACTGGAAACACAATTAAAGTAACAAGAATTCCCAGAAAAACTACAATCACAGAGATCTCAGCATTACAAACGAAGATATTTGTACGTAAGGGATGTAAAGAATTTGTTGTTTATGTAATAGATGATAAATATCAAGATAAAAAACTTAAAGTGGAAGATATACCTATCTTGAAATATTTTAAGGACATCTTTCTGGAAGAAGTCCTTGGACTACCTCAAAAAAAAGACATAGACTTTACAATCGATCTGAAACCGGGAGCGGTACCAGCATCAAAATCTCCTTAATGGATGAATATAATAGAACTTACAGAACTTAAATTATAGTTGCAATAATTAATCGATAAGAAGTACATTTGACCTAGTGTTTCCCCTTGGGGAGCACCGGTTTTATTCGTAAAGAAGAAAGACGGAACTTTAAGATTATGCATAGACTATAAACAATTAAATAAAATGACTATTAAAAATCGATATCTTTTACCCTCGATAAACGATATATTTGATCAGTTCCAAGGGGAAACAATATTTTCTAAAATAGATTGAAGGTCTGGTTACCATTAGGTATAGATCAAAGGTGAAGACATTTTTAAAACAACTTTTAGAACTCGTTATGGTTATTACGAGTTTTTCGTAATGCCATTTCGATTAACAAACACACCTGCAGCTTTTATTTGCTTAATGAATAGTATTATGAGTAACTATTTATATAAATTCGTAGTCATCTTCATCGATGATATACTGATTTATTCAAAGAATGAACAGGAACATGAAGAACACTTAAAAATAGTCCTACCGATTTTAAGAGAAAAACAACTGTTTGCTACGTTTAGCAAATGCGATTTCTTTAAAGACATAATTCAATATCTAGGACACATGGTGTCTAAAGATGGAATATCTGTCGACCCCAACCAGATTAAGGCTATCAATGAAAGGCTAGTTCTTAAAAATGTAACGGACATAAGATCATTCATGGGGATTATAGGCTACTATCGAAAGTTTATAGAAGGATTTTCTAAGATATCCTACCCCATAACTTCACTACAGAAGTGTCGCGTACCCAAATTATGAACATTTTATGTTATAAGAAAAACCTTATGTTATAGGTTATTATAAAAATTTTATGACTATTGACCTAGTGGGGTCAAGATGACTATAATTAAATTCTCAAATATTTTATTATTAATAAATAAAATAGGAGACAAATATCCCAAGGAGACTATTGAAAGAGTGTTCATTGACCCACTAGGAGGAATGAACTGGGGTGGAGAGCAAATTGACACTTGGAAGCATCATCAATGCACCTCTAGCTGTTGCAGGTGGAAAATTCCCTACATTTATGGTCATGTTCCCCAAGGAAATGGGAGTGAGCAGGTGGCTCAATAATTGAAAAAAAAACTAACCAAAGACCTAGGCAATCTATTTTTACACCCATCGAATTGGACGAGGGGGCTAATCAAGTTTTTCCTTGTGACAATTCTTAACACAGACGGAAAGAGGAATGCACAAGAGATTCGATGAGGGGAAGGATAGGGTGATTGATTGAGATAAGTCTGTTAATCTGAGTTAGTACTGCTATATGCAGAACTCAATATTGTTGAAAAGTAGAAGTCTCATTCTGGAGTATTATCAACATCACTGTTGAGTTGCAGAGGATAACATTTTCTTCCACAGAGCATTTTCATCCTAGTGGTTGAGTTAACAGGCTCATGGGTCCTAAGGAAAGTGACTTGCCTATCTTCAGGAGAAGGTTGGGAGGAACGAGCTCCCTTGGGTGTTTGTTTCCCTCTTCAGTTTTAGGTTCTTATTGTTTTATTGTTTTATTTACGTTGTTTATCTATCTCTGAAAATGTTTAAATGTATCATGAAAGCTCAGATTTGTTCCAGTTAGTATAGAAGATAATTAGGAATCTGATTATGTACTGTGATTGAAGAAATAGATTATAAATGTAGTGTGATTGAAGGAAATACTTCTCTGTATTTTTCCACACACAGTTAAGTTCCGTACTCTAGTACCGATAAGTTAATTTATAAATAGGTAAAAATGATTGAATATCAGAGTTAGAAGTTGTTGTAAAAGTTTTGTAATAGTAAAACCATTCTATATTAAATGCAGTAAAATGTTATTGATCTATTAAATAGGACCCTAATTTTTAATCATTACAAGGTAGGTAAATTTTCAGGAACTGTCTCTCATACACATTAACATTATATAACATTGCATTGCTTTATACAGAAGTAACAATCTTCGAATCAAGCTTACTCTCACAACAAACCTAGGATATATACATAGTATTATCCTTTTTATAATATGTAATAATTTAAGTACTAGTAAACAAATACTTTTTAAATGCGTACAGAAACCTTATCGAATCATAACCCTTAGTATTATAAACAAGGTATGTTGCAAACGTTAGTAGTATCATTTTCAATAGTACAGGATATTTTATAAACAAACCAAATCAAAAACTGAAAATTTTAGTATACAGAGTTTTCTATCCATGTAGAAGAGTATCCATATATATACATTTATTTATTATTAAACAATAAGCATCATGCATCGTTTCACCACAAATTATCCACCTAAAATATCTTACACAAATATTATTCAATAAACAAAAACATGCTGAGTCGTAATACTTTTATGAAGAAATATTCTATTCACATATTATCTCAACTATTAAAATATACAAGGGTTATCTAACCAGAATAACTTTAAAAATGTATCGGCCATACCAGGGTTGAAACACTGTTCTAATGTCCCTTAAAATAGCAAAAATTTGAAAAATTTTCGATACTAAATTAAACTTTTAAAGAGGTGAGGAATAATAAATTAACTTTAGCACTGATAAGTACCTACTATACCGGTATTTGATTTCTACTCTTTGAAGTGTCTTAGTTTATAAGTGTGGTTTGCTGATTATAAACTCTACGACTTTTGCTGAAGTGTTTCTTTTAAAAAGATGTATGAATTGTCGCATGTGTACGAATGTATTGAATGTAATGATGGGAATCTCCTTCTTATGGTTGTAACGGTTTGCATGCATATGTATTAAAATCTATCTGGTAATTCAGGTGGAATGGACCTTTATTGGTGGCAGTTGAAGCCCATTGTGTGATGCTTGGTCTTTTCAAAGGGCAAGGTACCCTGGAAGGGTTGCCGAGAGGTAGGGGTAAGCAAATGGAGGCTATTGTCTTACTTAGTGCTCTCACTAATGCATCCACTTCTTTTCCTGGTTTGCAGGTCTACTTACGGAGGTGCCTACTTATAGTGTCCATTTCGCAAGTTCTGCACTTAATTGATACTATTGTTTATAATGTGTGGTGGTTGTCACTTCGAAATGCTTTGTTGGAAGTTTGGAAGCCCTTGTTGACTTTACACAATACTTGGGGTCTTGGTAACACCCTTGCGTCTTAATTACTTCTTAGTCATGAGTCCCTTCACCACTATAGAGATCACGACTTGTAGTGAATGTTTGTGGTTGGTAGTTGTTGGCCCGGTTTTGCAACCAGGCTTAGTGCTATGGGCACCTGCTAACTAGTAGCAGCAGTTTCAATGTAAATAAATAACAATAAACTAATTAAACAAGACTATTCATGGATCTAAGCAAAGATATTAAGCAAATAACAAAAATAATTTAAGATCAAGAACAAGAACATATAAAATAAAGAATTTGTATTGAAAGGATGGGGCAAGCAAGTGCTTGCGGAATCAATACCTCTAATGGTGAGGTTGAATATCTCCAAGGATGAGCAACTTCCAATCTCCAATGGTCTCTTCTCCAATGTGGTTTGCAATGGCTAAAATGCTCAGGGGAGATTTCAGCAGCATAAGGATGAGATAATGGATGGATATGAAATGAGGAGCCCCTACCACCTTTTTATAGGTTTTGGTGGTGGGAAATACCATTTGTGGTTTTGTGGAAACCAAATGGTATTGACCAACATGGTTTAGGTACTTTTCCCTCCTTTTTCCTTTTTTGAATAAAAATAATATTTTAATTCCCTTTTTAATATTTTTGGGAATTTGGACCCTTTTTTAGGGTTTTTTATGATTTTCTTGGAAAAATAATCTTTTTTAATGGAAAAAGGGGTGTACTAAGGTCTTTTGGTGACCTTTTGTTGGTTTCAGAGGCTCAGATGGTGGAAAAGTGGACAAATGGGTCATGTGAATAAGGGAATGAGCTAGTGAGCACTTTTTGGGTGTTAACAGATTGCCCCCTGATGTGTGAGGGCAGGAGCTCATCGTATGGCCGATAGACATCATAGTTCTTTTGTCCTTTTTTCTGGGGTTTAGGGGAGAGAAGAGACCGGTTGGAGACTGGAGCTGCGGCCCTTGGAAGCTGCAAAAACAAAAAATATTACATGGCCTCAATATGAATGAGGTATAATCTCTGATATAGGACGAGGCGGGCATTCCCATGCTCGTATCAAGACATATACAAAACAATTAGTCCCGAGAAGGGGGATCTAATACGTAAAGAAATATACTGGTACATGATAATTGTCCAGAGGGGACATTATTGTGGGATATACTCATGATCATGGCTGATCTCAATAACTGATACATTGGAATAACTGTTGAATTGCTGAAACTGAAGGTGTCCAACATCTGTATGGACTCAATGACTATGAGTCATCTCTGAGAAATAATGTAACTGTATACTCAAGGGAGTATAAAACTAGGGTATATCTGAATACTGTCGCCATACGCAACCCGGATATGTATAGAAAAAATGTAACTGGTTGTATTCATAGTTTGAATCTCAAATGTGGAGGAGTCAGGTGGTAACCGGGGTCTTCGACTAATAACTGAACGGACCAATACCCTGTGCGAGTCTCAACGATGCGATCAAGGTGTTGAAGTCGAGCATGTGCGAAACAATCATTCGGAGAGGCACTGAGGATTCCTCTCGAAATGATTCGTAGGCACTCATCATAAATGGTAATGAGTCCAAGACACAGGGACCTCTAGGTCTATCCTCTGGAATCAATGTGGTTGTCGTCGACAGAGGGAGACCAGCAACTAACAAGGCAATGATGTTTCCTTGATAGGAGCGCGAGGTGTAGAACTGAAGTGATGTAGTACTGATGGTAGGGCTGACATACTTGTGGGGATGGGAAATAACTGGGTCAAAAAATGGGTAGACTCAAAATTCCTTTGTTCAGAGCAAGATGGCATGGTTGACCTGGCAGCGTAGGGAACTGACTTGCAGGTGTGGGGGTCATCTTTTTAGGTACTGAAGGGTATGTACTGACTCTGGGGGGGGTGAAGCTGATGGTAGCTGTTGAGAGAGTTTCAGGGTGACATACTGCAGAATACTCTGAACAAAGACGACCAAAATGGGGAAGCTGCTATGTGAGTAGACATGATGTGTTGTAGCGCCAAGAGGCACCATTCTTCCTTCTTCGTAGTTTTAATGAGCTCCAAGAAGGGATAAAAGTGTGCTCTGAAATGGTACGGTCCTGTGGATTTTGTGAGCCCAGGACGGCGCATGCTCATGGTTGTTTTCATGTTTAGAGAGTCTGAAAACGGTAAGTGGACTCTGTTGGTGTTTCTTTTTCGTAAGTTTAGTCTCCAAGGCCCGAAAAAGCATAAAATGATGCGGATGGAGAACTCTTCTAGCCGATGTGACTAGAGTATACCTTTTTCGTGATTAGTCTACAAGGTCCGGAAAAGGGATAAACTTATACCAGGTAGACGCCCTTTCAGATACGTTTAACGAGCATGAAAGGAAGCAAGATTGCTCGGCGATCTTTTCATTGTTTTAGGAGTCAGAAAAGAGCTTAACGGAAACTCCCTAAGTGCCTTTTTCGTAAAAGGGGTTGCTCGGCCCGAAAAAGGGGTAAACTTATACCGAACAAAAATGGATTGATGAGGGCGAGGAAAGGTCTCAAGCATCGTCATCTGTGCGGAAATCTGGATCCGGTGACATAAGGATTGTCAGAGACGGAGAACGGCCGATGTGGCACGCAAACCGAGGTGACGAGGGGGCATGGAAAAAATGCCCGAAAAATCTAAAGGTGAGAGCGAGAAATGATCTCAAGCATCATCACGAGCGCAGAAAACTGAATCCGGCGATATAAGGCACATCGAAAACGGAGAAAGGCCGATGTGGCACGCAAACCGAGGTGACGAGGGGGCGTGGAAAAAAAGCCTGAAAAATCTAAAGGTGAGAGCGAGAAATGATCTCGAGCGTCATCACGAGCGCGGAAAACTGAATCCAGCGATATAAGGCACGTCGAAAATGGAGAACGGCCGATGTGGCACGCAAACCGAGGCGATGAGGGGGCGTGGAAAAAATGCCCGAAAAATCTAAAGGTGAGAGCGAGAAATGATCTCGAGCGTCATCACGAGTGTGGAAAACTGAATCCGGCGATATAAGACACATCGAAAATGGAGAACGGCCGATGTGGCACGCAAACCGAGGCGATGAGTAAGGCTAAAAAATGGTCAAAAAATGGACCCCGTGAAAACAGGAAAAGGAAGGAACCTTTATGAAGTTCTCGCTGTGCTGATCCCAACGGTAACAACGATTTGAGAAATGGACTTCGTATGATACCGCAATGGTTGTTTGAAATTTGTGGAATTTCTATAAATAGGGCGTGGGGCCCAAAATGACATTTCATTGTTACGTGTGAGTTTGATAGAGCTGTCAGAGCTATTTCTCGATTTCCGGGAGATTTCACCGTTGGTTTTCGATTTAGCGAGTTGCAGGTAACTCTATTCGCCTTAACCTTGTCAATTATGTCTTTTTTGTTTGGCGGCGGGCCCCCGAAGGCCGCGAAACTCCACGTTGACTTTCCAACGTGGAACTGCGTGGGCTTCGGGGCTGAACCCGCGATGAACCGCGCGGGTTCTAGGCTCACAGTCGCGATGTTCATCGTGACTGTGAAGTAGGGACCCGCGATGTTCATCGCGAGTTCATGGGGGACAGTCGCGATGTTCATCGTGACTGTCCGGCCAAAACCCGCGATGTTCATCGCGGGTTTATTCATGGATCCCGCGATGGCCATCGCGGCTTTTTGCGGGAAAGCCGCGATGGGCATCGCGGCTTTTTGTGTAAAAGCCGCAATGGGATTTTTGTAAAAAAAAATTTTGTGCTGGGGCTAAAAATTTTTCTCTGTTTTCCTGGCAGGATGTTGCGGAGACCTCTGTCCGTGTGGCGGGAGAGGGAGATCGATGGTGATCTCATGCTGAGGATTGAGACTGATGGAGGGGTGAGACAGACCCTGGCCATGAGCGGACTCTTGAAGTTCGCTCAGATTCCTCCTATACGTTCAGTGAGGCGACTCCTGAACAAGCTCGTGCAGTGGTGGGTGCCGGCAGAGGGTGCCTTCATTATTGGTGGTGAGAGATTAGAGATCACTCTCACTGATGTATATTTTTTGACTGGGTTGCCTCGCTTGGGTGAGGTGGGTGATATCTCGCCGAGGTTGCCTCCGGGTGTAGATATGGAGGACCTCTTACAGACTTTTTGCGTGGATGATGTTGTTTTGGTAAACAGCTCTATTAGCCTGAAATTCCTACGCGAGTGGGATATGCGAGCTGTTGGTGCTTGCGTTTTGAGGATATTGGGTGCTGCTGCACCGCATCGTATGTCTGGGGGGCAGACTATGATGGTGGATTCCGTTCTACAGGGTACTTACTATGCCTGGGCGCAGATGTTCCTGGCCGGTGTCCGGAGAGATCTGGACAAGGCCATTAGAGAGGGAGGCGAGTTTTGTTACGCCTCGTTTTTATGCTGTTTTTTCTTTGAGCGGGTGCCGACCTTGCGGCCACGGGTACCCGTTCGTGCTGGGCTTCCGAGCGAGCCTCCTATGATGAGGTGGGGGCAGATGATGCCCCGTGCTGGCGGTGGTATCCGCGGCTACTTCACAGAGGATTTCTATCAGCAGTGGGAGCAGATGCCTCTGGTGATCGAGGACTATCCCTACGCCGGCATGGACTACCGGGGTGACCCAGAGATGCCTCGTGCCCCAGGACAGGCCTGGAGCTTAGACGGTATGTTTTTGTGTTTTATTCGATATTATGTCATGTGTAGTTTGATTTATCATGATGATTTTGTTATATAGTATCTAATGGTTTACTTGCTTTGTGCAGATGTGGGTCCAGTGCCACCACCTGACTATGTGGCTCGGCAGGGGCGGGCGATGGTGGTCGCTCGTCCCCCTGTACCTGTACCTCCTCCGCGTGGTGGAGGATATGCAGCCCATGGGCGAGGGGTTGGCCCTCAGGATGACGCCATAGATGGTGTTCGACGGACCTTAGCCCGGATCGTAGCTGGGCTCCCCGAGGATGGCTGGAGGGACCTTGATCGGGACATTTTACAGGGATGTCTTGGTGCGCCACCTGAGTGGCAGTCGCTTCTGTTGAGGGCAGCGGTGTTTGTGGCGAGGCATGGGGGTGGTGGACGAGATGCTCCGGCAGGGCCGACTCAGGGGAGGATATGTCTGAGGGACGATCCAGCGGGGCCGGCAGAGCGGCGAGTTCGGGGTCGTCATGACCCGGCGGGGCCGGCGAAGGAGGAGTCGGAGGAGGAGCCGGAGGATCCTAGGGATCCTGATGAGTAGATATATTGTATCTGCCCCCAAATGCTAATGAGCATATGGGGAAGCATTTTTGTACGACAGATGTATTTTTTGTATATCGGGTGCTGAGGGCACTTATGACATTTGACTATTTGATTTATATATATATGTGGATATATATTTGAGATATATTGTCGTGTATGCACGTGGATGCACATTTGTCTTTTGTATATGCCCGTGGAGGCACATGTTATGCACGTGGATGCAGTATATTTGTTGATTTATGTATGCCCGTGGAGGCACCTGTTATGCACATGGATGCATTATTTGGTTTGTTTGTTTTATGCCCGTGGAGGCACATGTTATGAACGTGGATGCAATATTGGTTTTTGTATATGCCCGTGGAGGCACATGTTTTGCACATGGATGCATTTTTTGTTTATGGATATGACATGATGTGATTGGTGTGCCAGTCGAGGACATTGTTTGCCATATTATCTGCTACACTATTGAGGTGTCTTGGGACATGTGTGAATGTAATGGATTCAAATTGTCTAACCATTTATTTAGTGCACAGGAACTTTCTGAAGAGACAGGGATCGCGTACCTGGTAATCATTGTTGAGCTGGGAAACTAGGAGTTGTGAGTCCAAGAAAACGTTGAGGTGACGTATGCTCATCTGGAGAGCAGCGGCCAGGAGACCGGTCACGGCATCGTATTCAGCTTGATTATTGGTAGCGGCACCTAAACATACTCCGTCAATGTGAATTAACTCATGTGAAGGGGAGTATATTACCCAAGCTGCGGAGGCGAGATTGGGAGACCAACGGCTTGCACCATCAGCGAAACTGACATGGCAGAGTGGAAGAGGTTCCATCTGTGGTCATGGAGAGAAAAACAAATATTTAGGTTTTTTGAAATTTTTTGTGAACAAAAAGTGTATGCCTATACTAAAATGGACGATGGTGTCCATCAGATTTTCTATGGGTAAAATCGTTTAAGGTACAACCCGTTGCATGGGTTGCGTAGGGTGTTGCCTTCTGAATCGGTCAGAATGTATGCCCCCTGCCCGAGGCAGGTGTGTATAATGTAGGGGCCTTGCCACATGGACACGAACTTTCCCTTCCTGGATTTATCATGAGCTTGATCGTAAGCGAGGACAAGGTCTCCCTCCGAAAAGGTTCTTGGGTGTACGCGTTTGTCGTAACTTAGTTTCGATCGTTTTTTAGCAGCTTCCATGTTTTGAATGGCGGTGCGCCGATCTTCATCGGCCTGCTCTAGGAGTAGTAAACGTTGCTCGATCGGGGAAGTGTCCGGTAGGAGTTCAACGGCGATATGCAAGGCTGGGATCTGACACTCAATAGGGAGGACGGATTCGACACCGTGAACTAAATGAAAAGGGGTAAAACCGGTGGCGGTTTTGGTTGAGGTGCGGTAGGCCCATAGTGCCGGGAAAAGCATGTGATGCCAATTGGATTTGTGCTTGTCTACAGTACGTTGAAGAATGGTCTTCAAAATTTTATTAATCGCTTCTACTTGGCCGTTTCCTTGGGGATAGTAAGCGGAAGAGAAATGGTGTTCAAATTTCAACATGGTTGATAATTCCTTCCAGACGGCATCTTCGAAGTGAGAGCCGTGGTCAGAGACTAGTTGCTTAGGCAATCCGAAACGAGTGATAACATGGTTGAAGAAAAACCGTGCTGCAGTGTCGGATTTGCAATTGTAGGTTGGCATGGCTTCTGCCCACTTGGTGAAATAATCTACAGCCACAATGATGTGTTTGTGACCGCCGGCTGACGGGGGGTTGCAGTCGAGGAAGTCGATGGCCCATTTGCAGAATGGTCCAACAGTGACGATTGGATGAAGGGGGGCGGGGGGGGTTCTTGCTTTGGGGGAAAATAGTTGGCAGTTCTGGCAATGCTTGACTGCGGTGATGCAATCAGTAAACAATGATGGCCAAAAATAACCGGCCCGGATGATTTTCTGGGCAGTGGCCATGCCGGAGAAATGGCCTCCGCAGGCACCGCTATGACAATCATTGAGGACTTGTTCTGCCTCACTATGGGATAGGCAGCGGCGTAAGATAGTATCAACGCTGCGTCGGTAAAGGACATCCCCAATCAGGAGGTATCGGGGGGCGTGGTGTCGTATGCGACGGCGTCCATCACGATCAATGTGTGGTCGAAATTTTTGCGTACGAAGGTAAGTCAAAATGTCTCCGTACCAAGGGTCGTCAGACGAAATGATGAAGATCTGCTCGTCAATCAGGTCCGTTTGGATAACGGGTGATGTTGAAGAGGATGGGAGGTCTGTAATGAGGTGAGCAAGCGCGAGGGCTTTGGTGCTTTTGGGAGTTCTGAAAGTGAGGTCATATTCTTGGAGGATAATGACCCATTTAGCAACACGACCTTGTAGGAGCCGCCGGGTGAGGAGATAGACCATGGGGTTGGAGTCGGCCACAACCGTGGTATGACCGAGTAGGATGTAGTGTCGCAATTTTTGTATGGAAAAGACTACAGCTAGGGCTAATCTTTCCTCGTATGGGTAACGCAGAGGTGGACCAGACAAGGTCTGGCTGACGTAATAAATCACATGCTCTTTGTGGGAGGCATCTTCTTGGACCAAAACTCCGGATACAGCATGTTCAGATGCCGAGACATAAAGGGTGAAGTCTTGAGAGAAATCCGGTGGGGATATCAAGGGGGCTTGTGTGAGAGCTTTCTTGAGGGCTTCGAATGTCGTGTTTGCTTGCTCATCCCAAACAAAGGGTATGTGGGTACGAAGTAAGCGTAAGAATCCATGGACTTTGGTGGTGTAATCAGGAACAAAGCGCCTAAGAAAATTGGACCGCCCTTGCAAGCTCTGAAGCTGCCGAAGCGTGCGAGGAGGGGGAAGTTCTAAGATGGCTTTGACTTTCAGGGGATCGACAGTGATTCCGTCTTGGGAAACAATGAAACCTAACAATCGGCCCGCCGGGATGCAAAAGACACACTTGTGTGGGTTCAAGCGGATTTTATATTTGCGACAACGCAGGAAAACTTGCCGGAGGTCGTTAAGGTGGTCTGATCATTTTCGGGAGCGAGCTGTGAGGTCGTCAAGATAGACTCGCAGGATATGGACCAAGTCATGAAAGCAATAGGTCATGGCTTGCTGGAAAGTGGCACCAGCATTTTTAAGGCCAAATGGCATGACGCGATAGGCAAAGGTGCCCCATGGGGTGGTGAATGCAGTCTTGTACTGATCCTCCTTGCGGATGTGGATCTGGTTATATCCGGAAAACCCGTCCATGAAGGATAGGACCTCATGGCCCGCACACTCATCAATGAGTTGGTCAATGAATGGCGTGGGGAAATTCTCTTTTGGACAAGCGTGGTTTAAATCACGGAAGTCAGTGCATACTCTAAGGGTGCCTTGCTTTTTGTTGACGGGAACGGGGTTCGACACCCAGGTGGTGTACGGAATAGGATAAATGAATCCTGCTTTGCGAAGTTTCTCGACCTCAGCCTTAACAGCGGGGAGATTGGAAGGGTGAATGGGTCGCTGTTTCTGACGAACAGGGGGTACTTCAGGCCATGTATCAATGTGGTGTTCAATAATGGCGGGGTCAAGACCAGGCATCTCAGTATAGGACCAAGCAAAGACATCTCGGAACTCTTGAAAGAGCTTTTTGTACGCCTGAGTTTCTGCTTGAGTGCAAGATGCGCCCAGCGAGATGAGCTCAGGTTTCTCTGGTGTTGTGGAAATGTCTATCTGTATAGTTGGGGAAATGTTGGACATGTTCCCTTCTTCAAAGGCATCGGGTGCTGGGATGGGGTCCTTTAACCAATCAACCTTAGTGGGTATGAAATCTTTCGATTCGACGGATAGCTGGTCGGATGCGGAGGATGTAGATGCTTCCGGGAGGAAGTACGAGCGATGATGCATATCATCCCAAGGGTAGTCAGGTGCAGTGAGTGTCTCCAAAATTTGCTCATCAGTATTGAAGTAGTCAGACCATAAATCAAGGGGTTCTGGTTTGAAAGTTGTTGAAATCATATAAATTGTATTGCCTTCTTCCGACGAGGATGATGGCGGGGGGTGGATCTCCTCGATGAGGGGAGGAGATATCTCTAAGTCGACGTTGTTTAACTCGTACAATGCTGCTCTATAGTCAGGTAGATCAGGACAATGGTGAGAGTAATGGCCGTAAACACTGCATATAGCACAAGGATGGCTTGTGCACAGTGATTTGTCGCGAGGCTGTAGAGGTGGCTCTAATCTGACTACTGGGATGCCGATGTCATCGTCCAACATATTCATATGCTCTTGGAGTGCTAGTAAGTGTGGGCATTGATGAGTTGGGTGGCCTATCTCATCGCATAATGAGCACTTGGGGGGAGCTCGAAACACTGGTGGGGGTTTAACTGCCTTAGGGGGTGGTATAGCAGTGTATGGTTGTGGACCTCTGCCCCCAGCGGGCTTGATAGGAGGGGGAGGATTTGTTGACGACGAAGGGATATTGAGGCTAGGAGGAGGTGTCGTTGATGACGAAGGGATTGCGACACCAGGAGGAGGTTGATTTGTGGTAACAATAGGTTGTACCGGTTGGAGGATGACGTTTGGTGTCGGCGGTCGAACGGGAGGTGGAATATACCACACAGGTAATCCCAATGTTAGCCCGGGTAGACTAAGGGTAGCCATAACCAGGGCGCTTACTACACCCGAAGGAGGAAATAGGAAGGGGATGGTGTGGATAGGTGTAACACCAATGTGACTGGGGATCAATGGTGGTTGACTACCGGATGTTTGCGTATTCTGTGAAAGAGTAGAGAGGTTTGCGACTTGGGTCTCTGGTGACGGTGGTGGAATGGCCTGGAATGAAGAGGTCATTGGTGTATCTGAATAAAGTCCGGGTCCCAAAGAAGAGACAAAGGAGGTAGTTGCACTAGAAGTTGGTTGTTCAATCATGGGAAGAACATTTTCGGGTGCTGCAGGGGCATTGGGATCATAGTAGGTGAGTTGGTCGATTTTGACCACGCGTCCCTCATGGGGGAACATCATGGTACGAAAAACGGATGAGGAAACTGCTTTCATGGCGTACATGTAACTGCGACCGAGTAAACGGTTATAATCGAGTTGGGCATTAATGACCTCAATGTCGATGAGCACAGTTTTCCCACCCAATTGGACGGGGACCTTGGGTAGTAGACCTTGAGGTTGAGCTGAGCGGACGTCATAGGCCCGCAATGCAGTGGTAGATTGTTGGAGAGCAGGGGATCCCAACTTTTGCAAAACAAACGTGGACATGACGCATGTGGAAGCACCCTCGTCGATGATACATCAATGGATGACAAGATTCCGAATAGAAACAGAAACTTGGACTGCTATGGTGGAAGGCAGACGTGGTTCGGACTGGTCCAAATCAAAGGTCATCAATTTCGAATCATTTGGGTCGATCGCCCCAATGGCGGAAAGTAAAGTCTTGCGCTGCGTAGGACAGTTTTTTAAGACTTCTAACGCAGACATGGCTGCGGGAGATTGAGCTAGGTCATCTACGATGTTTTAATTTGACGCAGCTCGTGCATTGGGGTTGTTGTTTATACGACGGAGAGGGAAACGAGGTGCTTTAGAGGCACCATCGAGTGGAATAGGTGGTATCCGTAACGTCTGATCGGTGGGATTAGCGTTAGCATCCTTATCGGTGGGGGTAGCCTCGGAGGTAGGACCATACTGGTTTCGTCGGGTTTGGATATTGACGTCGGCAGTGGACATCATTAATAAGTGGTGAGTTCCTATATCAAACATGGGTTGATCAGGAGCGGCGTAAGTGATTTGTTGTGGTTGCACGTTGCCCTGTGGGGGGGCTAACGGCTGAGTGTTCACCACCCCTTGTGTGGGAAAAGGGTTTTGTAGCACCAAAGGCTGTTGTTGAGGTGGTGGGGGGTTGGGTGGCGGCTGAGGAGCCGCCTGCCCTTGACGATGGGCGTCATTTGTCCATAGTTGTCGAGCTCGCTCCAGATGTGGGAAAGCGTGGGTATAGTGACCATAGACACCGCAAATGGAACAAGGATGGTTTGTTCGTAGATTAGCATTTTTGGCTTGCTTAGGTGGTCGATCAGTATTCTGATGAGCAGGCGCCGCGTTATTGTTTTGCGGAGGATGGGTAGGTTGTGGAGCTTGGTTACGGTTTTGATTGTTTCCACGGTTGTGTCCTCTTCCGCGGTTTGGTTGCCCACCCTGGTTGCGTTGGTTATTTTGGTATTGGGGCTGCTGTTGTTGTGCGTACACATGCCCTTGAGCATTGGGGGGATTCTGAGGAGCCGCAGGTGCGGGAGCAGGTTGCGGTGGATAGTATGCAGGTGGAGCTGGAGGTGGTCCAGTTGCCTGTTGGGGTTGTTGGTACCCCTGAGCTGGTGGAGGTGTGAGGTTAGCTGGTGCAACCGGTTGTGGGTAATGCATGGGCTGTTGTGGGAACTGCATGGGGGTCTGTACCGTAGGTTGAGCATAGTATGTAGGAGGTACATATGCTGATGGCGCTTGGCCATAACAATGTTGTGGACAAGAGGGTCCATGAACGTGATGGGTCTGGTTTGTTGGAGCATAAGAAGTTGTCGCTCCGGAACTCGATGTGGCCCTAGAAAGGTCTGGGGCGGGCATGGTGCTCACCATACTGAAAGGTTTTGCTTGCGGTGTAATTTGGCCAATAATGCCATCAGCGACATGTGATGCCCCCGGTGCGTCACCGCGTGCAGAGTCGCCTCGTGGGGCGTCCGGTATGATCGTGTATAAGTAACCCGACTGGGCGTAGATGAGATCAAACTGTTGGGCCTTGAGGATGGCCTCTTCCTCGGACTGGGGTCTTTCAGATGCTACATCCTTCGCAATGAGAGGAAGGAGGGATTTAAGTAACCAGTCTAAAAAGATTCGATCGTCTAATTTGATCTTGCATAGGCTTCGGCGCCGGCGCCAATCATGAACATGGTCAGTGATATGCGTGGCCGTGTTCTGTCTATAAGACAGTAGGATTTCGATGCCCGCATCATAGCGGACAGGTAGCTGAAAGAACTGCAGGAAGGTCGAGGCAAGGGAGGTAAATGTGGAATGCGTCCCATGGGGTTGCTCGATATACCATTTGGCTGCAGAGCCAGTGAAAGTGCTCTGTAATAAACGGAGGCGGACAGAGTCGTCCACTATGGAGTTGGAGGAACACCATAGATGGAAGGACATGATATGATTCTGTGGGTCTTCTCCTGCCTTACCCTCAAACTTAGGGATGTCAGAGGGAAGCTTAGTGGGCATATGGGGCCACGCAGGATCATGTCTGATGGGGTCATTTGTGAGCCTAGCTAAATCTGGCAGGTTCAGATTCGCCATATATGGTAGACTAGCAGATGTGGTGACTGGAACTGGGACATGCCTAGCCATAGTGGTATGGTTAACGGGTCCAGTAGCGCCTAAAGGTATGCTAGGTATGGAGGGTATATGCCCTCCGATAGGTGTAGTCTTGTATGGGCCAGCGCCTCCAAGTGCAACATGGGTTACACTTGGGTTAGGAATCGCACTAGGGATTCCTGGGATAGCATTCCCAAGTGCAACATGGGTTGCACTTGGGTTAGGAATCGTACTAGGGATTCCTGGGATAGGGTTTGTGGAAACCAAAGGGGGTATGACCCCCATGTTGGGTGTACCCATGACAGGTGGTGGCCCTGTGTTAGGCATTCCTAAATGTGGAGTGTTATCCATATTGGGCATACCCAGGGGGGTGGTTGTTGCCGTGGATGGTACTACAGCAGAAGGGTCTGCAGATGTCTGACCTATGGTAGTTGTAAATAGTGGATCAAATGGTGTTCCAGACATAATGGTGGTTGGTGGTAACTCTGTGGGGTTTTCGAATTCTACCTCCAAATCAAAGGTGAAGTGGGGTATGTCAGAATCGGATGACTGTCTAATTGATTGACGATGTGTCGAATCAAGGGATAAGGCTCTGCGTCCGTGACGTGGAGAGCCAATGGACTAAACTCTGGGAGTTCGCCCTGTAGACGGCGAGAGCGTCTAAAATTCTCAATGGTGAGAATATGTTGTTGTATAAAAAATTTGTATAAGTATCAGGTGGTGATATATATATAAAAGACTCAAAACCCTTATGCAACCAGGGGTGCAAGAAGGGGAGTGAAAAAAGAAGGCTCTCAGGCCAAAAAATCAATCCTCAGAAAAGGCACTTATTCTAGCAGCTGTGCTACAATAAGTGGAGGAATGCAACAACAGGTCAGAACACCAACACGCAAGCGGCTCCTAGAAAAAATAGGTGTAACTAGACCACAGGTAGGTTGAAATCATGCAAACACCTAATCTAAAAGTATTGTGACTCAAACAGACGATATCCTCTGCAAGGTGATGAAATCCAAGTCAGACAATATGAATGTTGAGACAACAGCTAGATATCCCCCTACCGGGAGGGACACCGGGTAATCAATCCTAAAGACAGGCTACTAGGATACTCCGTTCATGACGCGTCGAGAAAAGGTAAATCTGCCGTTTGGTCCTTTGATTGCAATATCCCAATACAGGGATATCCCGAGAACTGCGAATGGTAGCCCTTCGGTTACTGAATGGGTTTCGGTATCCCACTCAGGCTTCCGGAACCATCCTCACGACTTCAACCCTCCTAAGGGAGAGGCCTTCCCACAAACCGGTTGTGACCGCGCCAAAAAGTACTAAGAGATTTTAGCTCCCTAATTGGACAACTTCTATGTCTCAGATGTAAGAACTGAGGGGTGTTATTGGAACACCTATCCCCCCAATACTACCTAGCTACAAGAATTCTTTTAATGTTCCCCAAGTGGGGTTAAAAGTGTGTTCAAATTAAGGTACGTTTTAAGGCTTAGTTCAATTAAGTGATCGTGTGAGTGCACGTGAGGTGTTGTAAACTGAACTTGAAAAGAATTAAATGCTTTACAGGAAACTTTCAAAAAATAAAGGATTTTTCGAAAATAAAAAAGCAAATATTTATGACTTTTCACTAAAAGGAATTTAAATGCTTTTCAAAAAAAAAAACTCAAAAAATAATGGATTTTTTGGATTTATGAAAGCAAATAATAGACTTCTTTTTAAAAGAAATAAATGGATTTCTTCGTTTCAAGAAAAATTGCTAAGGGCAAGATTTTAAAGAAGTAAACAAGAAAAAATTTGAATCTAGATAAAAATGCAAAATGAGTCTTTCTTTCACTTTCTTGAAAATTTTTAAAAAGATTTCTAGATATGCACTTTTAAATAGTAAAAAAAATTTTCAAAGCTGTAAAATATGCAGAATTTAATACTGTAAAAAATGTGCTATGGGCAGAAAGTACAGTAAATTTTTTTTTTCAAAATCGGGATGGCCGAATGAAAAATTCAGCCGCGCAGGTTTTGGACGTACAGCCGCGATGGGCCGCGCGGGTTTTGGACGCACAGTCGCGATGGACCGCGCGGGTTTTGGGCGCACAGTCGCGATGGACCGCGCGGGTTTTAACCGCACAGGCGCGATGGGCAGCGCGGAAATTGGCCGCGAAGCCGCGGTGTGCAGCGCGGAAAAACGCAGAAAAGTCGCGATGGACCGCGCGACTGTCTGGGAAAAAGCCGCGGTGGACCGCGCGGAAAAGTGCAGAAAAGTCACGATGGACCGCGCGACTGTCTGGCAAAAAACTGCGAGGCGGAAGCCGTGCACGGAAACCGAGAAACGAACCCTAAAATTGAAAATTTCAGGCTGTTTATGGGGCCAAATCTCAGAGCAGCAATGGATCTGCTGTCTAAGATGGCAGATCTATGGATCTAAAGGTTAAAAAATCATAAAAAACTAAGATTAAAGGCAAAACTAGAGATCTATAGTTCAAACCAAAGCGGAGTCGCCAAAAACTGTTGGCCCGGTTTTGCAACCAGGCTTAGTGCTATGGGCACCTGCTAACTAGTAGCAGCAGTTTCAATGTAAATAAATAACAATAAACTAATTAAACAAGACTATTCATGGATCTAAGCAAAGATATTAAGCAAATAACAAAAATAATTTAAGATCAAGAAAAAGAACATATAAAATAAAGAATTTGTATTGAAAGGATGGGGCAAGCAAGTGCTTGCGGAATCAATACCTCTAATGGTGAGGTTGAATAGCTCCAAGGATGAGGAACTTCCAATCTCCAATGGTCTCTTCTCCAATGTGGTTTGCAATGGCTAAAATGCTCAGGGGAGATTTCAGCAGCATAAGGATGAGATAATGGATGGATATGAAATGAGGAGCCCCTACCACCTTTTTATAGGTTTTGGTGGTGGGAAATACCATTTGTGGTTTTGTGGAAACCAAATGGTATTGACCAACATGGTTTAGGTACTTTTCCCTCCTTTTTCCTTTTTTGAATAAAAATAATATTTTAATTCCCTTTTTAATATTTTTGGGAATTTGGACCTTTTTTGAGGGTTTTTTATGATTTTCTTGGAAAAATAATCTTTTTTAATGGAAAAAGGGGTGTACTAAGGTCTTTTGGTGACCTTTTGTTGGTTTCAGAGGCTCAGATGGTGGAAAAGTGGACAAATGGGTCATGTGAATAAGGGAATGAGCTAGTGAGCACTTTTTGGGTGTTAACAGTGGTGGCATTTAAAGCAAACCTACGAATACACATGCCAACATCTGCTAGCTAAGCTAGGGGTTTGGTCTTGGGTACTACACCATCGAGGGTTTCAATTCTTAGAGTTTGTTTGCCTCTATCTATATGTTGGATGCGTCTGAGGGTTTGGTGTTCTGACCTGAGCTTGGCTCATGGTCATCCCACCACGAAGGTTTCGTTGTGCAGAAATGGCGATAGCCGAAGGTAATATCTTCCTAGTTCTACATGCAAATTTTACATTGATAGAGACGATAATGAAATAGTTTCTGACTAAATGTTTCACTTGCTTGACAGGAAAGTGGTTTGGTCTACTTCGTCTACGTGGGTACTGGTTGATAATCAATACTTTAGACTTGGAGGTGTTGGAAACTAGTAAGTCCATAGTCCACATTAACTTATCTCCTCCTCTCGCCTCTGTGGAGTGTCTTGCATTTCCTATGAGGAACTTGTGGACTCGATTGGGTTCACTGCAACAAATTTCGAGTTCTTGGAAGTCGCCGTTTGGCTGGACTGTTGTGAAAAGATGTATCTATTGTCATTTGCAAGCCCTATAGGGTTTTAGTGAGAGGTTTTGGTTATCTGGCTCTATGTCTGAATTTTGTTGAACTCTCGATGTTGGCAATAATGCCCAAAATGAACTGGGGTTTACATTAAAGACTTATGTTTGCAAAATGTATTTGTATGGACCCTGGAATGTTCTTCTGTGTAATATTTATAAGGGTTTGGTACCCTATTTAATCTCTGCTTTTTAATTCATATGAATGTTGTATGTATCAAAGGTTTTTCGAAAGATGTTGGTTGTTATTATGACTGTTTTGATGGCACAAATCGTAACTTTGAGGCTAAAATAATACGCCTTCCATAATCTAAGATTTGGGTCTTTACTGCTACATTTCTAGTTATTTGAAGTAGGTAGAAAACAAAAGGGTCTCAAATGAAATGGTGGTGGGAATCGATCCCTATACCATCATTTATGAATAATGCTTCTTTGTATGTTATCGTGTAAAGTTGTTTGAAGAATGTTGTGTAACCTTTCTGCGTTTTAATTAAGAGTCGTAGCCCTAGATACTGTTTCGATTGACCTTTGAGAGGGTATGGGTTGTTGTACGTTTGCTATACTTGTGGCGTCTAGTAGGATAGCGGAGCCTTGGATGGGGTTTGATCCCCTGACCCATAGAATGATATGTTAACGATTTTTTATGTTGTGGACTGTTTGATTTCTGAATTGTTGAGTTTCTTTTCAAAAGTTTTGGTTGCAAGAATGAAAATGTCTGATACTAAGTTTATAAATTGTAATGCTTGGAAGATGCATTTAATTCTTTGTGATGAGTTGACTGTTGGTAATAATTGACCCTTGGAAAAGTTTTGTGGTGCTTTCATGGTAGTGGATGATTAACTTATTGAATATGGGAAAGTTTTGAGAAAGAATATGTTGTACATGCCTTCATTACTTGGTACTTTTAATTCGAAGTCTCTATTCGTTTTCCTGAAAGGGTTAGTAGTTTCGATATATCCCTAGCTAGATTTGTGATATGTTGATGTTGTAAAGTTGAAAGAGGACTCTAATAGAGACAATTATAAAAAGTAATGCGAGCAACAATCTTATCCTAGCTATACACAGATTATGGAAAACGTAATTTCAAACAATGTTTCAGGATGGAGAGGATATATATATATATATATATATATATATATATATATATATATATATAATAATGCTGCTCTAAATGGAGCGATCTAGGTGTATCTAAATATTAAGAGCAAATTTCTAGGTTATGGATTTGCTAGGATGTCTAGCATAGTATAGCTTGGCTAGACCTGCTAGACATTATACTGATCCTAGCTTCTGAGTTAATGTAATCCTAGCTTACAACAATTCTTTTTTTTGTTCCTATCAGAAAGTCTATATTTAAACAATTTTGGATGAAAGAAAAACAAGCACAAATGATGCTGGGGTAGCATCCTATGTTACTAATCTAACCTGTATTATAACTTGAAATGGAAGATTTACATTTCATACCTGGTTACTTTGTAGCTTGCTCCCTTCCTGAAGTAACTTGCACACTCAAAAAATAATTAGTGTAGAGACCTTTGAGCTAAGCTGACTTGTTAAAATGACTCCTTAGTTGGATAACTTTGGGGCTACCATGTTCCTCCCAACCTTAACCCTTGAACCGTTTCTTGGTTCTATCTAGATCCCCCCGAGCTTGGTTCCAACATGGAATGAGAGGTAGAGGCCTTAGTTCCACTACTGGTTGAGTTCTGAGAATTTCTAGGTAAGGCTGCTTCAACTTCTTGGAGCAGAATACTTTTCTTGGATTACCATAATAGAATGATAATGATCAAGAATGATGGATTACCCTCCTTGAGTAGGGACGTCTTGAATTAGGACTGCTGAAGTAATTAGTTTCTTTAAATTAAGTAATTAATAATTAAAAGATATTATTTATATAAATATCTAGTCCTCTTGAACTAGGACTTTTCCAACTGTTTAACTATAAGTGATTTTGATTTATGCTCTTAATAATAATTATAATAATTTAATAACAATAATTATAATAACAACAATTATACTAACAATAATTATACTAACAATAATTATATTTCACTTAACTATTAATACATCATTTTATAATATAAAGTAATGCATAAATCATATATACTAATTATATTCGATAATTAAATAATGGCACCATTATTATTAAAACCCTTAATAATAATATTAGCCTTGAGGCCTTTATACATGTTAGTCGTAAAAGACTATTGGTAATTATCTTTTATTTAGTTATGTGTCATCACATGATACTTCTTTTAACTTTTAAAGACAGGGTCCAATTCTTTGGATGGTCTCAGTTAGCTTTGTTAGGTACCTCTAGTCTCTCTCTTGCATGTGAGATTCCCTCATTTAACATGGTAGTTCCCGCAGTAGGTGATGATATATAAAAAGATGAATCATTTAATCAAATTAAATAAATGTGATAAAAGTAAAAGTGTTATTCAGAGTCCTTCCGACTCAACACTTTGAGATCCAGTAACCCTGAGTACTCTTCAGAGCCTTTTAACTCAACACTCTCACATGGGCATTACGCTAGTGCAATTCCAAAGCCTCTACTCAACACTAGTGCTAGAATGTGGTTGTGAGGCACATCTAGAATATTTAAGTTGCCTTGGATCCGGTATTCATTTATCAAGCTTGGAGTGTTCCAGCGCTTATGCCCAACACTCAATGAACATCGGGGCTTACTCCCAGTACATAATATTTCCTCTAGGTACATCGGGGATTTTGCCCAGTACATAGGTAATCCATGTGTTCCTTAGTCCATGTTCAACACACCATATAAGTCAATCATGTCATTCACATCATTGCACAGTATGTGTAACATCCCTTTTTTTACTAATATTTTGTTGTTTAAAATTAATGTAACATTGTAATGTTTCTGGTGAGGATCCCAAGGCCAAGGCCACACCAGTAAACCTTGTAACTCATGTGGTTTAACTCCTAATCATAGGGAACTAAAAACAATGGCACAATTGAATGGATAATTGTTTGAATCCTCCGGGGGAAAGGGTGAGACAACTAGGAAACCATGAGAGTTTTTGCTTTGTGAAGTGTCTTAGACTTTTGAAGGTGAGTGAACTTCACTTCATTCTTGAAGGATCTGCTTAAGTAGGTTGCATCATAAACTAAACAACGAGATGATTCATTCATCCATGAAAGTTTATTAAATCACCCTCATTACACCCGAGTTCAATATTATGTTTCACACATAATTATCACAACCTTATTAAGACTCCAAGGAATACACGAAGGTAACGGAATATATATATATATATATATATATATATATATATATATATATATATATATATATGCTATCTCTTCGATAAAGGGTTATTTAAATATATTGATATATATATATAGAAGTAACCTACATTATTTACATACTATTTCTTTGAAAAGAGGTTATTCTTTTATACATATAGAGAAATGCCTTCCTATACGTGATATGATGTGGTGTATCCCATGATGTTGAACCAAGTTTGTGATGCTGGGTGAAGTCATACTAATATTTTAACCGTATTAAGTATGACCCTAAGTTTGTTTATGGTTCGAGAATTCATACTTTAAACTATAGTAATTATGGTAATAAAGTGTAGTGAGTGGGGTGAGATCTACAAAGAGCGCCAACTGCTCTTTGAGTGATGTATTCAGCATCCTATGAAAAAAACTGATTTCTCTTGTGTCTACGTGTAGCTAGGGTGGAATTCCCAAGAAAAGATTGTATGGTATTGTATATTATTTCCTTAAGCTACAAAAGGGTGCATCCTGCAAGTGACTTCTCAAATCTTGGCATTAGTAAGGGAGAAGAAGGAGTGTCTTCGAGCCCAATAGATTGCGTAGAGGCTGGTTGTTTCGCTTGGACCACTGTAGTATGGAATCTTGACCGAGGTTGAATTCAGTGATTACGCGACTAGCTGTCGAAAGAGGAGGATTGGGGTTAGCCGTCATTGATGAAGATACCTCGGTAAGCCTTTGATCTGAGCGTGATATGATAAGAACACCTAAACAATGTGATCTCCGCAACCTGCATTAATTTAGTCATTATGGTTCACCTTGCAAACAGTGAGTTTGGAGTTTAGGAAAATCCCAGATTAACTGTTGATCTATGTTCATCAGCATTCTTTTTGTTATGTCAACATTGTTACTAGAAAAATGTTTTCTGGTGTGTTGTTGCATCCTGAATCCTGAGCTTGGCTCATTCCTTTCGATCGACCAAAATCATTGCTAGATGTACATTAATTTCAATTACTGAATCCTCATGTTAATACAGTGTTGTGTGTTTGGCTTTCACACTTTATATCCTTCTCTGTCGTTGAAGCAGGGCGATCCTATTGAGGATTCGATCCCTATTTTGATTTACAATCTGAGTTCTGTTTAAGTTCATTTAAGGATCCTCCTATATTTGTTATGTGTATGATGTCATAAAAGTATGAAACCCAGATTTATCTTTCCGTAAATAGATTAGACCGATATATATATATATATATACCTGTTATGGATCTCAGTAATGGTTATCCCTGGTAACGAATCACTTACATGTACGCTCATTTGGATCGCTGTATTTGGCAGAGATGCCTCTACTTTGTTATTTAGATTTCTACCTGCTAAACCTGATCTCCATATCAATAAGCTACATTTGCTTTCACATACTCTATCCATATGGTCCATTAAGGTCGTGAATCTAAAGAATGACCTCCTCACTTGTGAATTACCTAACACTGCGATCTATTTAGGGTTGCTATACATTTTAATACCTATGATAAATCGATTTGGGTGATCCCCATTATCTCGAATTGACATTAGTATAAATTGTTTGGTTCGATTGATCTTGACTTTTTTTCACTTGAAATAACTTCGCTTATTGTGAGACAACATTGGGTTGAACGATATATTCTATATCCCCGACAATCGCGATGCTAGTCGCTATTCTTTTTCTCTATTAAACCTCGTATCTATGATCTTTGCATGACTTTCGATAACCGTAGGGTTGTAAACGATGGTATTGTTAGGTTGCAGAGCAAAACCTTGTTTTCTTTATGCCAAACGGTTTCGTGTTAGATCTCATTTTACTGATCTCTGTATTCGAGATGCTGCATGAGAATTACAGTACCTTGCGAGCTTCCCGTGGAAGTCGTTATTTCCCTTTTATCGGAACTCCGAGATCTCTTGTTAGTCTAAACTACCGCTAGGAATGCAACGCTGAGCCCTTCTAGTTCAATGATTTTGGTAATTGCAGTCGGACCCTATAATTATGATAATGTTATTCAATAACTTATGTTCTAGTTAGGATGGATGTTTATATGTTTAACATTGCAAATACTTTTAATATTGGTTGGTAATACTAATTACGTTAGTATTGGTTGATATTATTACTTTTGTGGTAATCTCTTGGATGATTCCTCCAAGCTAGGGTTATGTCATTAATAGTGTTTGGTCAAAATAGTTTCACTCTTTCAAGTAAGTGTTTAGTGCAAGTATAAGCTTACTATGTATACATAGTTTTGTGATCCTTAAATAGAAAATCCGTTATATAGTAGGCACTATATCTTAATACATTTTAGATAGTGTGACATATAAAAGTGTTGAGAATTATGTGGAGTGGAGCCATCTCCTAGGTAAATAATAAAGATAATTTTGAATATATATATATATATATATATATATATATAGTTGAGAGGAAACTCTGTGGAGCATTTAAAATGATACATAGGTCCCTTGTTCTTTATGACGTCTCATACATCACTTAATTAAAGCAAAAGATAATTTATTTAATTATCTCATGTTAAAAGAGAAGCCTTGTTATAAGGTTGTATAAACTTGTATGTTGAAAAATCTCTAGATGAGAGATCCCTTGAGAAAGTGGAAAGTGAAAGCTTGCAGCATCAGTGTTGTGCAATGTATCTTCCTTTGAATAAATAATATAACCCAACCTTTGTGGACGTAGCCCAAGAGTGGGTGAACCACCTGAAATAGTCTCTCTTTGTGGGCTATTTAAATGGCTTGATGTTTCTGTATTTTCGTTAAAAGTGTTTACCGTTCATCTAGTATGTGTTATGTTTCTCTTAGTATATGCAATGTCAAATGGTGGAAAATTACGGGTTGATCCTAGAAATGCTTTCTATTTGACTTTATTCCTTATAATTAACTAACCCGTATGTATTTCTTATGTGACCCTTAGTTGTGAAGTTATTATATTATGTGTTGTATCAATGTGTCTCTTCACATAAGGGATCTCTTATGGGTCTCTTTTATATGTGCTTTAGTGTTTATCTCTTGAGGGAATTAAATAAGTACACATATTGATTACTTGTATCTTCTACCAATGCAAGCAAAACAATTCTTAACACGCCCAATTTTTCGATGAGAAGATATTTAAGCTTTTTAGTAAAATTTAAAAAAAATTACCAAATCTACTAACTCTGAAATATTGGGTATGTTACAGTATGTAATAAAAATATCATCTCAGTATATTAGGGTTTTGTACCCACATCATATGGTAAAAACATGAATCAAAACATTGGGGATTCCTTGCCCAATATATAATCAAAAAATGAAATTCAGTCATGGTCCATGCCCAATATGTGAGTCTACAAAAGAATAAATCATATGCACTAGGGATTATGCCCAATAATCAGAATAAATCATATGGGATTATGCCATATAATCAGAATAAATCAAAACATTGGGGATTCCTTGCCCAATATATAATCAAATAATGAAATTCAATCAGGGTCCATGCCCAATAAGTGAGTCTACAAATGAATAAATCATATGCACTAGGGATTATGCCCAATAACCAGAATAAATCATATGTGTTGGGGCCGTGGCCCAATATAACATCATAAAATAGTTAGTCCAAAATTCAGGATATTACATCCCTCCCTGCTTAGAACAACACCGTCCCGGTGTTTCTAGGGACTAGGATTGAAGTCATGAAACAAGGCGGGGTATGCCTCATTCATGGTGGCCTCATTCTCCCAAGTAGCCTCATCTGGTCCAAAGTGCCTCCATTGCACTTTCAGCTGAGTAATGGTCCTCTTCCTAAGCTAGACCTCTCTCTTGTCTATAATGTGGAGTGGTTTTGGCGTGAAATCCCCTTCAGGATCCACCTGTAATAAGGACCAATCACTAACATGTTTAGTATCGTATCCATATTTATTTAATAGTGAAGCATGAAAAACGTTATGAAGTTTTATATGAGCTGGTAAGGACAACTCATAAGCCACTGGGCCCTTCTTGGCTAGTATTTCGAAAGGTACACAAAACCTTGGGGCTAGTTTCCCGCAACGTCCCAAGCTCAACGAGCTTCGTTTTGCCTTTATTTTTAGAAATACATGTTCACCGACTTGGTAGTCTTTGTCCTTTATTTTATTGTCTACATAACTCTTTTGGCGGTCTTCTGCATCTTTTAAGTTCAGTTGCACCTTGGAGACTAGATGTTCCAAGTCTTTTAGTAGGTCGGGTCCTAACATAAGTCTGTCTACTGGACTGTCCCAAGTCACGGGTGTTCGACATTTCCTAACGTAGAGTACCTCGAAGGGACTCATTTTGGTAGAAGTTTGATAACCCTTGTTGTATGAGAACTCTGTGAGGTGCAAATAATCTTCCCACTTGGTGGGGTTGTTCATGACGTACATCCTCAACATGTCCTCAAGGATTTGGCTTACTCGTTCTGTTTGTCCGTTGGTTTGGGGATGGTACACGGTACTGAATTGTAACTGGGTTTCCAAACCGGAGAACAATGCACTCCATAAGATACTAGTGAAGTTCGTGTCTCGATCAGAAATGATTGCTTTGGGTATCCCGTGCAATTGAAAAATCTCTTTTAAGAATATTTCCGCGATGTGAACTGCTTTGTAGGTAGATTTCACTCGTATAAAGTGGGCTGATTTAGACAGCTTTTCTACCACTACAAATATGGAGTCATTTAGTTTCTTACTCTTGGGTAAGCCTGTAATGAAGTCCATACTTATTACCTCCCATTTCCATTCTGGAATGGGTAAAGGTTGTTAAAATTCAATATGCTAAGACAGAAAATAGCAGCATTACATTCCATTTCACAATAATAGCATATATAGGATCACTTAAGAAACAACAAGCATAGCATAAACATAAGAGACAGAGATTTATCCTGGGAAACCCTCATGGGGTAGAAAACCCAGCAAAGCTTCCTCAATATAGATGACCAGAAATATACAAAGATGAAACCCTGAGACATGATCTCCTCCTCCACAATAGCAGACCTCTCCTCCACAAGTGCACTATCCTCAAGTGAGTGAGTGTGTATCAAATGAGGAACACACCTCCTCTATTTATACACTACTCTGACATATCTTTTACACAAGTACACGTAGGCTCGTATTTAACCAATGGGTTAAATACCCCACTACAACTGACTGGGCTGAACCCTCTAGGGTGGTCTAATAACCCTTTGACCCACATAACACATACAGGGGCTGACCCCCACTGGGGAAGTCTAATAACCCGAGTTACCACATTCCGACGGAGGAATAAACATCTCCGGATATACAATAAGATCTTCACGGAGGAATGAAACATCTCCGGAATAATAAAGTACAAATATAATATTCTTTGAAGTTATAATATCTCAACACTCCCCCTTAACGAGAAGGATATTATAACAGCATATGCACGAGCAAGGAGTCATCAACATCATACATGATACATCTATAAATCATTGGAAGCTTTCTCAACATCATCAGTAACTCAAGCAGTTACTGGAACATCTTCAATACTGGAACATCAACATCTTCAGTACTGAGTCTTTATCTTCTGCAGCACTCGAACAACTACAGCAACATCAACATCTAGATCCTCACGATCATCAGCATCATCATCTCACGATCATCAGCATCATCATCACATGATCATCATCATCGTCATCAGCATCACGATCATCAGCATCGTCATCACACGATCATCAACATCGTCATCACACGATCATCAGCATCGTCATCACATGATCATCAGCATCGTCATCACACGATCATCAGCATCGTCATCACACGATCATCAACATAGTCATCACATGATCAGCAGCATCGTCATCTAGATCATCACGATCAGCAACATCGTCATCTAGATCATCACGATCAACAGCATCGTCATCTAGATCATCACGATCAACAACATCGTCATCTAGATCATCACGATCAACAACATTATCAATACAAGTATAAATATCATTAATACAAGTATCCTCATCAATACAAGTATACACATCATCAATACAAGTATCCTCATCAATACAAGTATACACAATAGCAGCATACCCTGCAACACACAAGATCCAATTACGGGATGATCAATCCCTCTCACTTTAGGACATAGGTCCAAGGATGATACAATCCTGATCCACTTACGGGATGATCAGTCCCTCTCGGTTTAAGACAACTCTCATGTCTATGGATGATGCAATCCAGATCAACTTACAGGATGATCAATCCTTATCACTTTAAGACACCTCACCATGTCTAGGGACGAGGCAATCCCAATCTATTTACAGGATGATTAGTCCTTATCACTTTAAGACATTTCACCATGTCTAGGGACGAGGCAATCCCAATCTATTTACAGGATGATTAGTCCTTATCACTTTAAGACATCTCACCATGTCTAGGGACGAGGCAATCCCAATCTATTTACAGGATGATTAGTCCTTATCACGTTAAGACATCGCACCATGTCTAGGGACGAGTCAATCCCAATCTATTTACAGGATGATTAGTCCACTCAATCTCATTTAGGACTATCCTTCCTTTCGAATTACTGGATTTACTGTCCAAGGATGATTTAATCCATTCAATTCATTTAGGACTATCCTTCCTTTCGGAATTACTGGATTTACTATCCAATGATGATTTAATCCACTCAATTCATTTAGGACTATCCTTCCTTTCAGAATTACTGGATTTACTGTCCAAGGATGATTTAATCCACTCAATTCATTTAGGACTATCCTTCCTTTCAAAATTACTGGATTTACTGTCCAAGGATGATTTAATCCATTCAATTCATTTAGTACTATCCTTCCTTTTGGAATTACTAGATTTACTGTCCAAGGATGATTTAATCCACTCAATTCATTTAGGACTATCCTTCCTTTCGAAATTACTGGATTTACTGTCCAAGGATGATTTAATCCATTCAATTCATTTAGGACTATCCTTCCTTTCCGAATTACTGGATTTACTGTCCAAGGATGATTTAATCCACTCAATTCATTTAGGACTATCCTTCCTTTCGGAATTACTGAATTTACTGTCCAAGGATGATTTAATCCACAACCATACATTTAGGACCACGTCCAATGAGGACTCAATCCTCAACCGTACATTTAGGACCACATCCAAGGATGACTCAATCCTCAACCGTACATTTAGCACCGTGTCCAAGGATGACTTAATCCTCCACCGTACATTTGGGACCACGTCCAAGGATGACTTAATCCTCAACCGTACATTTAGGACCACGTCCAAGGATGACTTAATCCTCCACCGTACATTTAGGACCACGTCCAAGGATGAATTAATCCTCCACCGTACATTTAGGACCACGTCCAAGGATGACTTAATCCTCCACCGTACATTTAGGACTACGTCCAAGGATGACTTAATCCTCCACCGTACATTTAGGACCACGTCCAAGGATGACTTAATCCTCAACCGTACATTTAGGACTACGTCCAAGGATGACTTAATCCTCAACCGTCCACCAAGGACTTCATTCTCGAAGACATACGTCTACGGCTCTTCTTTCGGACTGAAGTCCAGGGATAATCCAATCCCCTCACATGTTCACCAAGAACTTCATTCACGAAGACATACGTCTACGGCTCTTCTTTCAAACTGAAGTCCAGAGATTATCCAATCCCCTCACATGTTCACCAAGAACTTCATTCACGAAGACATACGTCTACGGCTCTTCTTTCGGACTGAAGTCCAGGGGTGATCCAATCCCCTCACATGTTCACCAAGAACTTCATTCTCGAAGACATACGTCTACGGCTCTTCTTTCGGACTGATGTCCAGGGATGATTCAATCCCCTCACATGTTCAGCAAGAACTTCATTCTCGAAGACATACGTCTATGGCTCTTCTTTCGGACTGAAGTCCAGGGATGATCCAATCCTCTCATGTCCACCAAGGACTTCATTTTCGAAGACATACATCTACGGCTCTCTTTAGAACAAGTGTTCAAGGATGATACAATCCCTCTTCTTTCTCGGAGACACTTGTCTACGGCTCACATTAGAACTTGTGTTCAAGGATGATGCAATCCTCACATGTATTCTCATCAATTACTATCGATCCTGGGAACCCATACAGAACCTGATTCACACTTCTTCTTTCATTACACCATTAAGAGAATGGTCTTATCTAGCCACTTGGAGCAAACATCTCATCATGATTCTCTTCTTCTTTCTAAGAAAATCTTCTAGCCACAAGCCTTCTATAGTGTGTTTGATTTGAAAATCTTTTTTTTTGTTTAACATCCATCGCTTGTTCAGTGTTCATCATTCATCATGATCTTTCCTACAAATCAAAATTAAGTACATGATTAGTAATACTTCATAATCATCAAATCATATTGACATGATAACCTATTATGCATACAGATATCATTTACATAGTTATGCAACTATTTTGACCAATACTTTGGCACAACACTTTTCCATATTCTGTATGCATACAGTGGCTATCTAGATACCTTCCATCTCTACCTGAACATACTATCGAGAGTGTGCACAGCACTCAGCATGTCAGCAAAGAGGTTTCATTCTAGACAAGCAACAATGGAATGTTTGTCCAACTTACCAATCATATGCATATTAGTAGTATATTGTTCAATGCTCTATGAATGTTTACACTCAGCATGATATATTCTAGGAATACAAATATGGATACAAGCAATATCATTTACTATTTCAAATAACAACTCAAATACTTATCTTTTATGTTTGTGTGGTTGCCTCCCGCTTGATCTTCTATATGTATTTTGACCTTCTATTCATTCTGTACCACTGTGCATGCTCAAGTGTGCACTAGTGTCATCCTCATGAACTCATACACAAACATACATTCATTAGTATATTCTCAAAACATTCTAATTCTAAATAATCTTGAATATGTACAGTCATGATCATTAGTATTCAGGGTTTCAAGGAAGTCTTCTTTTACTCATGCATATTCTTGTTTGATCTAGTTAGTTAAATCATCAACCAAGATAAGAGACACAATATGCATAAACCCTTGATTACTAACTTTATGAATAAGCATGTCTAATAATACCAAGTCTACTTATATAAGGGATACTAACACAAGGTAAGATTCATAGGAAACATACCTGGGTTAGTATATCTGTTTAACATACCTAATCAATATCTTCTTTGTTCTCTTCGATGATTTAGAGATCATGTGCTGGAACCTACATATCTTATAGGTTTAAGCATAATAGAACAAACTCATAAATACCTCGTAAGTAGAACCTCTATGTGATCAAAGATTATGTTGTCATGGTCATGGAACTTGATTTGTCTTTCGTGATGTACCTGAATCTTGTTAGCAGACAACATCAACCTCATACAATACCACATTGTATTAGTGCAATCATATAGCCCTAAAATATGAATGTCTTCGATCATTCACATGCATTCATACTGTTATTAGGGTGATAAGATAGTTTAATCAAGATTGTACTAATAAATAATATGAAGGCAAACACATTATGAACTTAATCAAGAATCAGATTTCAAGACATACCTGAACCTCCTTAAGTCATACCTGTCGAGACTTCTTGTAGTCTTCTTATGTAAGGCCTTAGCCTCAACTCCCCCTGAAACTTGATCTGGAGCTTGATTAGGTTTTGCTAGAGAAACCCTAAAAATTCAATCTTTGACTTTCATGCTTCTGAATGGATGGAAGGATGTGTCTTGCTGAGCTGATCAAACTAGCATACTTCACTTTTGAAATCTCCAAAATTTGACCCCTCAAAATTGCCTTCGAAACTTCTGGATCTTCTGGACAGGAACCCGAACTAGGGTTTGATGAAGCCCACCCTTCTGTCCAATCAAAAGGTTCGATCCAAGGCTCTAAACTCTTATTTTTCTGAGGAGCTTCCAGCCGTGGTTACAGACTTAAAAAATTCCAACTTTTGCTGAAGCCCTAATTTTCCATCTTTTTGATCAAAATCCCGAACTAGGGTTTGATCAAGCCCGGTATTCTACCCAACCAAAAAATTTGATCTTGGTCTCTAAATTTCGATTTTCCTGAGTAGCATTCAGCCGTGGACTCCGATTCCAAAAATTCTAACTTTCTCCGAAACCCTAAATTTCGGAAGCCATGAATAAAGGTGCTCCAAAAATAATTCTGTTTTGACAGAAATATGCACCTGATTGTTTCTGCTATAACTCTGAAATTTTTGCTCCACAGGGTCTAAAAACCTTTTTTGCAGTATCCTGACCTGTCATATTTCCATCCTGACAGGTCTGACCTCAATTGGATTTTCTGAGAGAGAGTTATGCCAAGTGTTGCAACGTGACCTGTTTATGGGATAAAACAGGAGAGCGAACTTGTACGGAATGCCACGTGTCACTATTTGAACTTCGGCCTCTAAAAATTTTTCTTGAGATTGCTAGACCTATTATCTTTCCATCCTGATAGGTCTGACCTCAATTGGACTCCTTGAGAGAGAGTTATGCCAAGTGTCGCAACGTGACCTGTTTATGGGATAAAACAGGAGAGCGAACTTGGACGGCGTGCCACGTGTCACTGGTTCACCTTCGGCCTCTGAAAATGTTTCTTGAGATAGTACAGTCTGTGTACTACCTATCACCTTTTATGATATTTCATTTGGAGCTTCGTAGCCCAACTTATGACCTTTTTTCCAAGGTCACCTGATTTTGACTGAGATCTGGAAGAGGCAGAAACCCTAACTTGTACCGATCATAACTCATAAAGTACAACGAATCTGAGGGTTCCCTTTGGACACAAGGTACCTGGGGATGTTATATTCGACCTGTGAACTTTTCAGACCCTGAACCTTCGCAAAAATGGATTTATAGCGAAAGTGCCACGATGACGGGTTTTTGCTATGTAAAACCCTAACCTTCAAATTGTCGTAAGTAAAGCAAGTGTTGTAAGTGCCATACCTTGCCTTCCTTCAGGTTAGCTCGGATACCATGTTAAAATTCAATATGCTAAGACAGAAAATAGCAGCATTACATTCCGTTTCACAATAATAGCATATACAGGATCACTGAAGAAACAACAAGCATAGCATAAACACAAGAGACAGAGATTTATCCTGGGAAACCCACATCGGGTAGAAAACCCAGCAAAGCTTCCTCAATATAGATGATCAGAAATATACAAAGATGAAACCCTGAGACATGATATCCTCCTCCACAATAGCAGACCTCTCCTCCACAAGTGCGCTATCCTCAAGTGAGTGAGTGTGTATCAAATGAGGAACACACCTCCTCTATTTATACACTACTCTGACATATCTTTTACACAAGTACACGTAGGATTGTATTTAACCAATGGGTTAAATACCCCACTACAACTGACTGGGCCGACCCCTCTAGGGTGGTCTAATAACCCTTTGACCCACATAACACATACAGGGGATGACCCCCACTGGGGAAGTCTAATAACCCGAGTTACCACATTCCGACGGAGGAATAAACATCTCCGGATATACAATAAGATCTTCACGGAGGAATGAAACATCTCCGGAATAATAAAGTACAAATATAATATTCTTTGAAGTTACAATATCTCAACAAAGGTTGAAGTAATCTCGAGGGGTGTTGGTGTTCTGCTTTGACAAATTGGCACTCTTGACATTTCGCAATAAACATTGCGATGTCAGTTTTCAGCTTAGGCCAAAAGTAATGTTTCTTTAAGATCGATATCATCTTTTGATATCTCGGGTGCCCTAAATAGGGTTTCTGGTGAAACTCATTGATAATGTTTGATCTAATATTTTCACTCTCTGGGACATAAAGTTGGTCTTTAGACCACAGTAGTCCCAATTCGTCTATCTTATATTCTCTCTTTTGTTGGAAAAATATGTCTTCTTGGATCTTTGCGAGGATTTCCATGTAATAACGGTCGCTCTTACATGCAGTTCAAATTTTGTGGTGTAAGTCTGAGTCGGTTTGGCTCACCATGACCTCGTAAAGCATATGTGCTCAATGACTCAAGGAATCCGCAATCTTGTTTTCCTTTCCTTTTATATGATTTATTTCGAAATGGTATTCACTAAGGAAGGCTAACTACCTGGCCTGCCTGGAATTTAGGTCGGGTTGATCGAAAAGATATTTCAAGCTCATGTTATTAGTCATCAATAGGAATTTATTTCCCATGAGATAATGTCGCCACATCTTCAGAGCATGGATGATGGCAGCTAGTTCGAGGTCATGAGTAGGGTAGTTCTGCTCATGTTCTTTTAGTTTTGTCGATTTGTAGCATATGGAAAAATTGTTTTGCATAAGGAATCCCTCGAGCCCTTCCTTTCTTGCATCCGTTCAAATGACAAAGTCCCCATTGGGATCCGCAATATGCAGAATTGGTGCACTAATTAGTAGTTGCTTCAACTTTTGGAAGCTTTCTTCGCACTTATCCGTCCAGATAAACTTGTTTTCCTTTTTCTATATGGCGGTCATAGGACATGCAATTTGTGAAAAGTTCTCAATGAACTTTTAGTAGTAGCCGGCTAATCCTAAGAACAATCTTATTTCGAATACGCAAGTACGTGTGGGCCATTCCTCGATTGCTTTGACCTTTTCGGGGTCGATGGCTATTCCCTTCTCGAAAATGATATGTCCTAAGTATTGAATATGGGGTTTGTAGAAATCGCACTTACTAAAATTCGTGTAAAGCTGGTGTTCCCTTAGTATCCATAAAACAATTCGGAGGTGCTCCTCGTGTTCTACTTCATTCTTGGAGTAGATCAGAATGTCATCAATAAAGACTAGAACGAACTTATCAAGGTATTTACTAAAGATGTTTTTCATCATGCACATAAAATTGGCCGATGCGTTCATCAACCCAAAGGGCATCACTACGAACTCGTAGTAACCGTAATGAGTTCGAAATGCGGTTTTATTGATTTCCTCATCAAGGATCCTCACCCGGTGGTATCTGGATCGTAAGTCGATCTTCAAGAAGATCTTTGCCCCTCCTACTTGGTCGATCCTAGGGAGTGGGTAGTAGTTCTTAATGATCATCCTGTTGATTTGGCGGTAATCGATGCACATCCACATCATTCTGTCTTTCTTCTTGACAAAGAATATCGGTGCACCCCAAGGGGACACACTAGGTCTTATGTACCCTTTGTCTATTAACTCTTGTAACTGAAGCTTGAGGTCCACTAATTTTGGGGTGCTCATGCGGTATGGGGCTTTGGAAGCTGGTACTGACCCAAACATTAGCTCAATGGAAAAGTCTCAGTCTTGTTTGGTTGGTAATCCCAGTATTTCTTCGGGGAATACATCCTTGAATTCCATGAGGATTGGGAAGTCTTCAATTTTTTGTTCCCTATCAATTTCTATGTTTTGGATATTGACAACAAAGAGTTTGCAACCTTTCCTGATACATTTCTTTGCTTGTAAGGTGGAGATCTGTCATACCGACACCTTCTTAGGGATACCCTAAATCGTCTTCTAATTCCCTTGGTCATCCCTGTAGAGTAAGGATTTGTTTAAGCAGTCTAGGAGGACATGGTGTTCTTCTAACCAATCCATGTCGATGAGTACATCGTACGACCCTAGGGGTAGAATGTTTAAATCTAACCTGGTTTGGAATCTGTTTAAGTCTATCTCACAAGTTTTAACTAACTCGGAGACCTTCCATTTGGTACTGGTGGCTAGTTGTACAAGCCACTGTTTCTCATGAGGTTCTCAGTTCAACTTACAAGCGTGCACTAACTTAGGGGATATATAACCTCGACAAGCGTCGGGATCTATTAAAACTGAAATGATAGTGTTAGAGATCTTACCCTCTATTTCCACCATGGTGGCTTGGTGATCTACCTGTCGACCATCGAGAGCGACATAAATCCTTGGTGTCTTTTCCATGTCTCCTATGGTAGGTTCTTCCTAGATGTTGTGTAAAACTCCATCTGTTTTGCTGGGATAGTCTCTGTAGTAGTGTGGCCCTTGGCATTTCCAACAAGAAAAAGTTGGTGGGACAACTTTTGTCCCTTTGTTGATTACTGGCCTGTTGATAAGTGGTGCGGGTGCACTTGGTCATGCTTGAGGTCAAATGAATCCTCTATTGGGCGAAAAATTGTTTTTATGTTTCCAATAAGGTGGAGGTCTAAAACCTGGTCCGCGGTTGTCCAAGAAGGTTCTGAACCTATCTGTATTTCTGTTGATGTTGTCATTTCTTGGTTGTCCGTGTTCATAACACAGCCTTGCTTTATGTAAGGTTATATCAAGGGTTTTGGGCATGTCAAACTCTATCTTTTCTCTAAAGTTTGGTGGTAGCCCTCCCAAGAACTGCTGAATTTTAACCTTCTCGTCTTTAATATAAGTCACATAGTGTAGCAAGTCTAAGAATTGGTTTATGAATGCTTACATAGTCAGGGAGCCCATTTTTAACTCATGAAATTATTTTATTTTCTTGTCAAAGAATCTTTCAGACATATACTTGTCTTGGAATATTCTGCTGAGAGTATCCTTGGTTATGTCTCTCATTTCGTGTCCTTTGGTGTGTTTCAAGTCCCGCCACCATCTGGCAGCTTTACCGTTCAGGTTCTATATGGCTAGTCGGGCTTGCATTTCACTGGAGTAATTGTGAACTTTGAAGTATTTATTCATCCCTAGCAGCCACTCCTCGGCCTTTTCCCCAGGGTTAATCTCTCCGTCTTATGTTGGGGCTTTTATCTTTTGAAATTCCCCTTGCAGACTGTGGTCACTTTTTCTCCTTTTCTTGCAAGGAGGTGGTGAACCTTTATCATTGGAAGAGCTCTTACATTATTCTTCCATTGATTCAGGTATGTGTTCTCCCTGCTCTTCTCCTTTAGGGTTGGAAGTCCTTTTTGTGTGACTGTTTCCCTTTTTAAAAGTGTTGACTGAGAGTGTGGCCTGTCCATGAGGCTTTGCCTTTATTAAAGTCTGAAGCAGTGCCTCATTTATGGCCTACTGTTCTCTTCTTTCTTGCATGTTTTCATCTCGAAAACTTTGGAATTCGGCCTATAGATTGTGCATGGATTTCATTAAATCTGAGTTGAGTTCCACCACAATTTCTTGCTCTCGGGGTGGAGATTTCAGATTTCCATGTATGTTGCTGCCCCCTTTGCATTCATTTTCAGATAGTGATTGTACCTAAAATGTTGTATAAGTATAAAGAGAAGAAAACCATGTTAGTTTATTTTCACATAAAACAAAATAAAATTTAAATGTATGTTTCTGTTTATTGTGTATCTATAGCGGATGTTTGTAATGAGACCAATAGGTCACATAGTTTTGTAACTGAGCTCTGATACCACTTGTAATGTCCCTAAAAACGTAAGATAAAAAAAAAATTCCTCTTCTTGCTAAATTGCCTAACATAGATTATACATTTATGAGATTTTCCTTCAGTGATGTAAAAAGTATCAGTACTTGCATTTGCCATTTCAATGTGTTAAGAAAACTTCTATCAAGGTAACTTTTATCATTCAAACTCTTGTGTGGAAATAGTTTAGGATGAACATGTGGGTGTAAGGTTTTTCCATGCCATACTACTAGCTGTCTCTATTCTTCTTACTTGATCTAGATGTATGTTTGAAATGTCAATTGTATAATGTCAATTCTCAGGCATGATGCATCTGATGAGGGAAGTTGAAACACCCTGAATCTTTGGGGTTTGATTAAGCACTCCTAGCGGAATCGCCGAGAGGTAAGGTGTGAATAGGGGAATACCTATGGACTTACTTAGTGATTATGCTAACGCCTATTTAATTGTTGTCTTCTACGCAGGTGTCCCTTGATAGCCATATGGTTGGCATCTATCCTATGTAAAACTCTAAAAGTGGAACCACCCCTTATGCAATCATGAAGGAGTTGAGAAGCTTGTTCTTGTATTAATAGCTTAAGGGTATTGCACCCACACAACTATATACATAGTTTGATAAAGAATTCGAATTGTAAGTGTTATCGTGGTAGGTGTAAGTGTTAATACCACACGTGATAGTCACGTGGCTTTGGCTAGTTGGATTAAGGCTTGAGCGAGGGTTACTTCCAAGTTTTTCCAAACCGTGACTTCATTTGGTCTGTTGGTTGCGAGGGTTTTTTTAGCTCTGTTTAAAATGGTAGCGTCTGGCCTGAGCTACGGTCATGGACAGGGTAGGGTTTGGATAACACGACTACGATGCAGAGGTCATCTCATAGGTAAATAATGTCCACACTGATACTGGTATACTTCTCCTCTCATTTCTAATTTTAAGAACTGCTTCTGACCTTAACTCGGTTTCACTTTCACTTACTAACAGGTATGATGACTCTCTGCGTGGCCAGAAGGAGAGGCAATAAGACTCACCACATATTTGGACTGGTAAGTCCTGGGTTCTTTCACCCCTTTCACCCTATCTGTCTCGGTGGTTTGGACAAGGGTTTAATAAGTTGGTAATGGGAAGATTCGTGATGCCTTTAGCTCACTTAGACTTGGAATCTCCAAAGAGGTCGCCTTTGGCTTGACCTGGTGTCTGGTACACTGTTGTAATAATAATGTGATGGGTGAATCTACTAAGGGTTTTAGCCTTGGTTGCTTTCAGCTTAACCATGCCTATGTAAATATAGGATTTGAGAGAAATATATTTATTTGTATGGAACTCGTCTTTAAGGTTTTGTAATGGATAAGAGGGCTTTTGTGATTTCTCTTCTATGATGTTTGAACATCCTTGTGAAGATACTATGGCCATTGTATTTCCTTTTACTTGTGCTTTGTCAGTCTACGAATGTTGATGAAAGTCGGGGTCTTAATTAATGGAATCCATGATAACTAAATGCTTATTAACTTTGCTTTGTCTTGTGTTTTTTTTTCCTATGGTGTAAAAGAATATATCAAGATGTATTTTTTATTATATCCTGTAGCTAGTTGTTTTGTATTTCTAAGTAGAAATCTGTAAATGTTGGTTCTTATGGTACTTCTATCAGTTGACTAGTTTATAGGGAAGGTTTCTGGCTATTGTGTGCTCTCCGAGGATTTGATACTTAGACCTGTGTTTATTAAATTTATTACGAAATGGAATTCCTACAGTTAGGCTATGAGATTACAGCTTAGATCTGTGGGTCGTTCCCATCAGAGTACTAAAAAGGTCTGTGTTTATATTTATATGAAATAGTAGCTTTCGTTTTGACTGTTGCATGTTTGATCATGATTTCTAAGGAGTAATTCGTGGTTTTGCTACAGCCTGCTAGATGTATTGAATCATGTTTTGACTTCTAGTAGCTTTTAAATAATGGGAAAACCCCAGTTCTTCCTATGTATTCTAACTTACTGTTTGCAAGGATTAATGTTTAGCTAGTCGTAGAACAATTTTTATGGTTGCTATGTATTCAATAAATTTTGTTTGATGTGATGCACCCTTTTATTGGGGATGGGGTTCGATCCATGAAACTTGGGACTAGAACCCATATTAAAAAAAATGCAGAATATTATTTGAGTTGTATGGGAGTTTATGTTTTGGAATACAATTCTCTTGTAATACTTGTTTCGTTTCTTTTTGATATAAAGTTTGACAAATGGTTAAATCACAGAGGCATTTGATAAATGAAAAGTGTAGTGCGGCTGAAAGTTTCGATGTCTGGTTTTTATTTCTATTTGGTGTTGTTCCCAGTAGGTAGTATAATAATTTTAAAGAACTAACAGTCATAGGTGAAACCCTGCCCCATGAACAGGGAAATACAATTCAAACAGAAAACATATATCTATAAACAAGAAATTATAATTACCCTAACCTAGAAGACAATATAAATTGTCTAGCAAAGGCTAGCTCGGCTAGACCCTCCACTCGGTTATGGGTAGAACCTTGAAGTTGATAATATTGGTAATGAACAATGCTCCAGTATATATTCTAATTGTAGAAGCCTAACTTTATTATAACTGGAAATTTGAAACATTAAATACTCCATACCTGACTGCTTGAGTACTTGGTCCCTTCCTATGGAAACCTAGCTGCTTGGCACTTGAATCCTTCCTGTAGTAACCTGCACACTCAACAATGGTTAATGCAGATCCTGTTGTATCTAGCTAACCTGTTAGGGTGATTTCCTTTAGTTGGATAGCTTTGGGGTTACCATGTTCCTCCCAACCATGATCCTACAACCATTCCTGGTTCTATATGGATCCCCTCGAGCTGGATTCCAACATCCAAAAGAGATAGAGGACCAACGGCTACTACTGGTTCAATTTCTTGGAGCAGAAGTTTTTCCTTTAATTACCATCAGAGAATGATAATGAAAAGATAAATAATCCCCAACTTGGGATCTGCCCTCTTTAAGTAGGGTATTCTTTAATTATGACTGTTGGAATAATTTGTTTCTTTAAATTAATAAATAATATTTAAAAGATATTATTTAATAAGTATTTAGTCTTTTTGCACTAAGACTTTTTCAATGGCTTAATCTATAAGTGATTTCTGATTTAAGCTCTTAATAATAATTATGGTAGCAATAATTATAATAATAGTAATTCTAACCTTGGTATTAATACACTATTACTATTATTTACAATCATGGTTGTCCACTAAATATTAATACTTTTATTAATATTATTAAATAATGTGGCATCCCACTATGCATAACCTATATGCAATAAATGTCTTTTATAAATAAATAATCACATCATTATTTATTACAATTCTTAATACCAATATTTAATCGTGTATGATACTTTGGTTTAACAAATTAGGGTTAAGGTCCACTTCTTTGGACGGTCTTTCGGTAGGCTTGGATAGGCACCTCTAGTCTCTCTCTTGCATGCTGGATTCCCTCGTTTAACACGGTAATTCCCGCAGTACTTAATGATAGATAAAAATGCATAATTTAATCAAATAAAATAAGTGTGATGAAACTAAAAGTGCTATTCAGAGTCCTTCTGACTCAACACTTTGAAATTTAGTAACACCGAGTGCTCTTTAGAGCCTTTTAACTCAACACTCTCACATGGTCGTTACGCTAGTGCAATTCCAGAGCCTCTGCTTAACACTAGTGCTAGAATGTGGTTGTGAGGCACTTCTAGAATATTTCAGTTGCCTCGGATCCGGTATTCGTTTATCAAGCTTGGAGTGCTCCAGGGCTTAGGCCCAACACTCAATGTACCTCAGGGCTTACTCCTAGTACATAAATATTCTTCTAGGTACATCGGGGCTTATGCCTAGTACATAGGTTACATGTGTGTTTCTGAGTCCATGCTCAACACACTCATAAGTCAAATCATGTAAAATCATAGCTTTGCACAGTAAGTAACAAAAGATCATCTTAGTATATTAGAGTTTGTACCCTTATCAAAGTTGAAGAACATCATTAAAACATTGGGGCCTTCTCTCCCAATATATACTCAAATAAAGAATTTAGTCAGGGTCCCTGCCCAATATGTCGATATACATATAAAATAATAAATCATAGGTGCTAGGGCTCATGCCCAATACTCAAAATAAACACAGGTGTTGGGGCCGTGGCCCAATATAACATCAAAATAGTTAGTCCAAAATTTGAAATATTACAGTCTTTCCGTTGGAGAGTCCACCCCCATACAAACAACCAGATACTTCTGGATATCGTGGGTGTCCCCCTCATAACAGGTGGATTCTCTATTAAACATAGATGGCTCAATGTGGAGTTTCAGTGCTCCTCCAAGGAGACCATGCCCCAAAATCTCTCTCCACTACTCGTAAATACAACCTTTGAGAGGTTAAGTATTTTAAAACCTAATTTGTTTAATAGTCATGGTCGTATTTAAATTAATACAACTTATTTTACTTAAATAAACCAAGGCTTAAACCCTTCAAGTAATTTTGTTATAAGGGAAAAAACTTAAGGTTAAGCCCTTAGTTTATCCCCAACATAATATTCTTATCTTGTTTCGATGTTTCCTTTAGTTCCTTTATACAAGCAACCTCCCCCTTATATATATATATATAACTATGTATAATTATATCTATCTATCTATCTATCTATCTATATATATTGCACTATATACTTTATCATGGTATATTAGCATAATTGCTATAATATCTTCTTTTACATTTAAAAGTGACTATATGCACTATATTCTTTATCATAGTCTATTAACATGAATGCTATGATATATATATAACCATGTATACTAGCATGTTAAACAATAATATGCATTTTACCCCAAATAACTCAAGTAATAGGTTAAGTTTACCCTTGGAGAATTCTTTTCCCCGTCGTCTTAGTCGCGTCCTAAACCTTTAGTCTACTAGGTGTATATAACCTAGCTTGTATTATAACGAATACAAAATTATTCCCAGTGTTTTTTGGTGTGCCCTTGGCCTTGAGCTCCTCATGAGAACCCATTACATAGTTTCCTTTTACAGTTAATAGGGGAAAAACAGGAGGATGTTATAGTAAGGGTGAGTACAAAGTTGTGTGAGGGAAATATCCAACTTGGTTTTCTCATTGTGTTACTAATGGAAGAGATTCCTCTACGAAGTGAGGAGTGTAATAATAAGTGAAGAGTAGAGTCCTTTAGTATAGTCCTTTATCTACATTTGGCTAATTTCCTAATTAGCTTTTTACTTGTAGTGTAGATTCATCCTATACGACCTCTTCTTGATTGGGCAGGTGTTGGGATTCTCTATCGGTCCAGCTCCTATGAAACACCTTTCCTGGTTTATCCACCCGCCTTTTTGGTTTTCAATTTACCATTCATATGCAGTCCTCTATTTGTTGCCCTACTCTTATGATGTAGACAATCAACTTTACTGGAAGTCCATACCTTATATACCTTCTGGAAGTGATTATAGCTAGTACTTACCTTAAAAGTCACTGGTACCAAGAGTCATCAATGGATGATTTATTCAATCGAGGGATGCTTTTGGTGTCTTCTCTAGTGCGGCCACTATGTATCCCAGGAAACATCTCATAAAATGTTTAGGTTTGGATATTACTAGCCCACCCTTTTATTTGATGTCCAAAAATTAATGAGAGCATGCTTTCCCACCCAGAAGCAGCTAAACTAACTCCCTTATTGGAGTAGTAGGACACCTAGACATCACCTATTGTTCAATATTCCTCACTGCTGCCCCCAAAGAGTCCGGGACATGTCTCAGTCCCAGTGTGGCTGATCATTCGAAAAGACCAGCTAAGCATCATTGACTTGGGAAGCCTTTACCTAGGCAACTACCTGATACTACGCGGGCCTTTGGATTAATTTATTGGATACCCGAGAAACATAATCTTTCAAAGAAACAACTTCTACCATGATAAATAGGGGTCGGGTTTGGCATCTCTGCCCCCTGCCCTTTTTCAACTCCTATATCGTATATAGGTGCAGATTCAAATATAAAGTATTTTGAGTTAATATAAGTTTTAGATAAGACAGATCTTGTTATGTTGTAAATCTCGGCATATGGAAATTGTGACATAAAGTTGTGGTTACAAGTATACATTTTGTTTGGGATGCAATTATAGAATTAATTATAATTGGCATATATGCATATTAATGCGTACACATATGATTAAGAAGTTGTAATTATATAAGTTCAATTATGAAAAGAGAGGATGAATATAGTGCCTTGAATATTTATAAAATGTTTAATATATTCTATACACTTATGTGGAGTTGTTGAGGAAAAAAATGGTTAGAAGATATGTTATTTTGTAAAAAATAAAATTAAAGCTTCTATTTCATTGTTTAACTTGTATGCATTGGAAGAGATAGTTTTAGATGTGTAAACTCCATTTCCTTAATAGAGATGGTTTATGGTATATGTCTAAATTAGTTCAGTTGACATGCAGTTAATGGTTATTTAAACATTCAATGCATGGAAGATATAGACCTCGAGTTCAATTATATTAATAGCCAATGGCTACGTAGCAATATATTGTTTTAGAAATATTTTACTCAATTCCTTACTTAACAAGCATTTAAAAGTTATAGTCTATGGGTATTTTAATGATATACCTGAGAGGTCAAAGAAATATTCATGAAGAGAAAAAAATTTATGTTGTGATTTTTCAGGTACGTTTCAATGCTAAGCAAGAACACTTTCATTTCTTCACAGCGATTGTACTAAGGTAAAAGTGTTTGATTGATAAGTACCATAGTCTTGTAATAATGTTATGTAAGAAGTATGCGAGTGAAATTAATATGAAATTATATGCATCCAAAAAATAGCTGAGGGGATATTAGTTTGTTACAGGTTATGTAAGGAATATGATGATCAAAAAATATTGCAAAGGTTTGAATTATGATCAAAGTTTAAGAATGAACATATAAGTGATTATAGGGTTAAATACCAAAGCATACGAAATGCAATAATCATTGGTATATAGTTGATTTTGAAGTGGATCAAAAGTTTATTTACCCAATAAGTGGATTTATTGTTGATATTATAACAATATGATGTTGCTCCTAACTATTTGTGAAGTTGTGATAGATTGAGAGGACCTGGTGATGGCAATAAATAATGGAGACATGATGAGAACCAAGTTTATGTGTTTCAATTAGTTAAATGTTGTGATTGATAGTAAATACTAATTAATATCGTCATTATTATTGATCCATGAATGGGGAAAGACAATATAGAGATTGAAAAACAACAAGTTGATGATTTAGCCCCGATATGTAAAGTAATTTTCCTGGACTCAAGCAAGATATCTTGAGTAGAAAATAAATTAATTTCCTGGACTCAAACAAGTGAGCTTGAGTGGGAAAGAGTGAGGGAAGGTGATCATCAATTGCAAGACTTAGACAAACTAAATTAAAAATAACATCACGGAATAGGATGTCATTTGAAGTTTTTGAGGATGAAATCTTTTGACTGAAAATCAAAAGAGGAGTAATCTCAAAGGCTTAAATCCTATAAGACCACTTTTAATTTGATGACAGTTCTAAAGGGAGAGCTTTGTGTTCAACAAAGAGTTGTTGAAGTCTTTCACCGCCATTGTTTAATAATGGGACATAGGGGTAAAAGCTACCAAGTAAATTGATTGTTAGCTTCCCTAATGTTTAAGTATGATCTATGCAAATATTACCGTAGGTAATGAAAAAATCATCCAAAGATGAGGGTGAATGTCAAGTTTTCGGTTTAGTTTCCAAAAAATATCTGATATAACACTATTAACCTATGACTGAAGGATATGTCCATAGCAAGTTAAAGACTAGCTAAGAGAATTATCATTCGAGAGTTAAAATGAAAGATGGTCCTCCAGAAGTTAAGTAAATTGTTGTTTTACCTATGCATTATTTTTTTTATATTGGAAATGATCATACACATGTATGTATATGTTTTATGTTGTGTTGTGGTGATAAGAGCACATGTGTTGAAAAATAAAAGACTTGAAAAGTTTCCATGAAAAACAACAATAGTATGTTGCAAAGGAAATTCTTACTTATGTTCTTATTGAATTTGAAAAAATCATGTTATGCATATGTTACACTGAAAATTTAGGAAGACCTTGTATAGGTTGTGTAAATGGAAGGTTATGAAAGGAACATGAACAATAACAACATGCAGGAAGTGTAGAGGATCAAAGATGATTAAAAGTGGAAGATAAAGATCCAAAAAGTTATAGTCATATCTTTAGTTGCTAAGGTCTTCCAAAAAGAAATCAGATAAGTACATTTTTAATAAATTAAGTTATCCAAAGTTTCGTAAGATTCCACTCTTGATTATGGAGATAATATATGGATGTATTCATTGTATTGTTTAAGATGGTGATTTTAATGAGGAAAATGGTCCTTTTATGATTGAAGTAGTCTTGACTATAGATTATTGTTTTGAATGTTATTGTGGAAAAATAAATGATATCTTAATATCATTTATGTATTTAGGAAAGATGAATTATCTCGAGTAATTATGTATTATGTGGTTAATATTACCCTATTTGAAGAATTTGCATAACCCATAATTTTCCCTTGAGCTTTATAAAGTTGATACTAATTGAGAGTATTAAAAAGGAGTTAATTCAAGCTTGTTTAGTTCTTTGTCAAATATGTGGAAAAGTAAGTTCTTGTTATATTTCTTAAACAATTATTGGTTTACTAAATAATATTGGATGTAAATCGAAGAAATCAATGCATGTTTATATAGAGCTATATGGAACATATACTGAGTTATATGGAACATATACCACTTTCAATTATTAGTGCATTAAAGTTGATGACGGTTACATTGTGGTCAAGGATCAAGTATTTAGAAAACAATTAACCAAGTAGTTGAAAAGGTTATAAGGTCAAGAGTCTAAAAAATTTCCATCATAAGGTTATTGGAATTGAACTACATGTTTTCTCATATGAAATTCCCCGGTAGCCTATTATCTTGCACTTCCTCCTTATATAAAAGTTCATAATGTTTTTCATGTTTCATTATTAAAAAGATATGCACATGATGCTACTCATATCATTGATTGGGGTGTGATTCAAGTAGGTCCCGAGGGTGAGTTACAAGGAATTTATGCTACGAAATTGAGTCATCACTCAAATAAAAGTGCACTAGAATCACTTCAGGCATGAGAAGGCGACATGGGAAATGGAGGATCGAATGCGAACAGTATATCCTTCCACGTTCTTGAATAAGCAAGAAAAATATGAATAAAGAACACCGAGGACAATGTTAAAAATAGGGGGGGGGGAATGTAATACCCCCAAGACTTTTTGATTATTTCTGATTAAATATTTTTGAAATACTTTCAAAATAATGATTTGTAAAAAGAGTTATAAAATCTCAAATACTCACATGTGATGTGAGTGAATATTTTGCACAACAATTATTATTTCAATTTTAATAAAAAGAAAGACACTTGCAGCAACCAATTGAAAGAGGGGACACCACCATGAGACAATGAACAAGTGTATAGCAAGAAAGAGATTTTGTATCAATCAAAAACAAGTCAAAAGCCCATCAAATAGACAAGATCCACAATTATAGGACTCTAGATATTGCTTGAGATGGCACAAGACCTATGCAAAAACTATATATTAGTGCATTGAGAAGATAGAGGATGTTGTGTAGTGCACTGAGAGATTGCTTATATGAGGGAAAACTGTTGAGTATTTCTCCATTTCTATTGAAAGTCCATCATTAAATATGTTACAGACTCTTGGAGAGAGTGTTGCATTCATATTTTTTTAGCTAGTTTAGTTGTTCATGGTGGTGATCCAACCCGGGGGTTAAGTGGGACGAGTTGTGAGACTGTCCTCTTCTATAGTTGGGAGGAACTGAGTTTCTAAGTGTTTTTCCCCATTTTTTTCAAGGAAGTAAATTTTATTTTGTGTGTGCTTAATAATGTTATCATTGACATAAAATATTTTGCTTAGATGTTTACTACTGATCTGCCATCAATGGCAGGTTTTATTTTCATGGTTTTTGTTTATATTAGATTAAAGAAATGAGTGATAACTAAAGTAGATTACAGTAGCATCGTTTATTTTTCTATTTCAGCCCCGACGCTTATCTATTTAAGCCTCGCCACAACGCATGCATAATATTGAATTTTACGCGGATAAAATTTTCAACAGAAAATATTCAAATGTCTATGAGATGGAAATGTCATTGACAACTCTGGCATCACCAAAGATAATTCCTAGAATCCCATAAAATAATTTTGATACCCTCATCCCATCTCGTTGGAAACCATTAACGCTTGGGTAACTTGGTCAATATCGATATTAAAAAGGCGACTATCATTTTCTTTCAGTTGAAACATCCAAAAAATCTTCTAAACTTTCAAAATCATTAATCTCATCTTCTGTCCTCGAAAAACAATTAACGCTAACACTTACTTGCTCTATTAAAATACACATGTCACCAATTTTTCACTTCTCTAAATGGGATTTAGAAATTAGCATTGATATAGCTTAATTTGTAAATTGAAATTTAATAATTTCAAAATTGATAGAATATTATAGCTTTGTTTTTCTAAGATGATTATAAATTGGTTTAAAACTTAATTTTATTGAAAAACAAAAAAAATACCCTTTAATCCAAGCCTCCAAAATGTCCCAAAGTTGAAAAATATATATGATTAGAGTCGACAATTTTCATCTGTATCTCTATAATACCATATAACACTACCGTTGTCCACTGTCTTCCAATATCGCTCGGTATTTGTAGGAAAATGTTTGCCTCATCAGGTACATACTGGGGGTTGTTCGATAAAATTCGGAGAGACATCGGAGTGCTAAGTCATAGTTTTCCAGAAACGTGTCAATGCCATATCATTAAGTAGGTTAAGAATATTTCTTTAATTTATTGGTAGGGAATTAGTTGCTTTACATATTTTCACCTTATTGTATTTATCATCTTCCGTTTACATTTAGATAATTAATTTATACCAAAAAAAATTGTATACAATAAACATACCTACTTGATTTTAAAATTGAAAAATAACGTTGATTTTTATTTTTTTCTAATTCTACACAATTTTTTGCTAAAATCAAATTAACTTTTGGCCAAACCTCAAGCCAAATTGAGGAGCCGATGAACTCAACGTTCCATGCTCAATTGTTGTGATGCGCATAGATATATAAATAAATAAGGCACCTCATACAAATGTTATTTTATAACTCATTCCATATACATAGGTAAATAAACCATCTTATATAACCGTTATGAGGATGACTACTATAAATCAATAAACCACTTCATCATTATAAATCAATAAACCACTTCATCATTTGTTACAATTGTTATTTGTTAAGAGGATAACCAATATATTCCGTTATACTTAAATAACAATGTAATAAATAGGTGCAAATTGTTTTTTAAAGTGTAAATGTTGAAAAAGTTTAATTTATTTAATTTGTGTAGTTTTATATATATATCTTTATAAATGTTTTAAATCTAATTTGACTGGACATGTTGTTTTTATATGTGTGGTTATGGTTAATATGTGTGGTTATGATTATGGTTAATATATGCCAATCAAGTAATATCAACTACATTTAAAAATGTGGATATTGCTAGTGATATGTCTATTTTATAATATGCACAAAACTATCAAAACTGAATTTCAAAAACCTTTAAATCTATATATGTAGACAAATCTAAAAAGTTTCACTTCTAAATTGGGGAAATGAAGTATCTAAGAAAACAAGAATCGACAAAATAAAATTCAATGGCCTCCAGCTTTTTCTCCAAGGGAACCGAGGCGTGCCAAGAGGCACGTTTGTCAAAACTGTCTCGATGATGTTTTTTGAGTACACAACCGGAACAAACACCATCGTTGGAAGATACCATTGGAAGACCTATCATCATATTGTCTTTACATAGTTGTTGCAATGAGCAATAATTTAAGTGACCAAATCGCTCATGCCAAAGTTTGCTCAAGTTATCACTATGAGCAACAAAAACTGAAGGGAAAGGTGATGACCCAAAGTTGTTAAACTTGTATAACCTGGTAATATCTTCAACAATTTCAGTAGCTAGGACCTGTTGAGGATCTTTAAAATCATTGATTACAACTTGGTGAGGTGTAAAGGTCACAGTTTTACCTTCACCAAAATGAGTGATGTGATAAACTGATCACAAATTGCAGGAAATTCTTGGAACACATAGTACATCACTAAAACGACCATTATCTACTGGAACTGTTCCATCTCCTACAACACTTAGAGATCTATCATCACCAACAAATATTTGTTTAGTGTTACATTCATGCATAGTAGAAAAGATGGCTTGTTCCTTAGCCATATGATAAGATGCTCCAGAATCAATGAGCCATTCATTTGAAGTAGAAGAAGAAGATGCATTATAAGAATAACCAGAAGCACAAAGTGCATGTCCATGAGAGGCAGATTCTGAAGGCAAATCTAGGCTGATGTGGTGCTTCTTCATTGCTGCTTCTAAGGCTGCCATCTTCTTGAAACACTTAGATTCATTATGATTATCTTTCCTGCAATAGTTGCAATGACGCTCAGTCTTCTTGCCTTTTGGCTTGGATCCTTTGTCATTTTTTAAAGAAGGGGCTGACTAAGAGGGTTTTGGACCCTTGTTTGACTTATTATTGTGAAAATTTTGTTTCTCGGGAGGCTTGGACTTTTCTTTTTGTTGGGACAATAAGGATTTCCTGGATGTATCTGCATTGTTGATTATTCCAAGATGAATGAGTTTATCTTGATCTCTAATCAGGGAATCACAAAAGGATTCAAGACTAGGCTCTTGATAGCTAGCTGCATTCAAGGATTCTTTCATGGAGTAAAATGTAGATACAAAAACAGAATATGCAGGTCCAAGTTTGGAAACAATATAATAAATGCATTGTTTGTCTTCCCTCTTAATCTTACATTCTGCACATAAGAGTTTAAGAGTTTTCTACTTAGATAAATAATCTTGAATGCATGAAAAGTCACTTGGATTTAAAGAAATCAACTCATTTTTGAGTTGGTGACCTCGAATTTCATTGTGTTTACTAAACACAGATTCCAACTTGTCCCAAGCAGCATCAGGTTCATTAATTCCAAATATATGGAATCGCAAATCAGTAGAGATTGACATCCCAATCAATCCACGAGCTTCGTCACATCTGTTTTCCCATTTTATTTTCTTATCATCATTAGTGGGTTCTGTTTCTTTCCCTGAGGTAATTCTGAAAAGTCCTCTACTTTGTAGAACATCCTCCATATGAGATTTCCATGAGAAATAGTTGGAATTGTTAAGTAGAATATCACAAGGGGCGGCCATATTTGTAAATTAATAGCTGTAAAAGTAGAAACCAATAGTCTGGATGGGAAGAGCTCGAAAAAATAGGCGTTTTAAAAAAAAACAGCACTGAAAACTGACTCTGTATAATGAAGTTACGCTTGAACAAAGAAACTATTGAAGATGTCCCCAATAGTGATGTGGCAGCTAGAGAATGTCTAGCAAAAAAAAGAACCCCCCTCTTCCCAAGATAAACCTTTTGACAATCACTTTACAAGAAAGTTGCTTTAAGTGAACCACTTTTGTAAAATAAGTGATTTCACTTTTACAATGATATTACTATTAAATAGTGCAACAATAAAAAAAAACTTAAGTGACTCACTTGTATTTTTATTTTTTATTATTTAAGTGAGATGCACTTTTACAATAAAGTAACTTGAAAATATAAATTGCATGCACTTTTTCTTTTAAAAATAACTTCCTAAGACTTGAACTCAGGACCTAATACGGAATAAAGCAACTTTGAACCAAGTGAGCTAGATTAAAAGGCATGTAAAATATGGGAATGAGGAAGAGGTTTTTTTTTTTTAACTCTTCTTGCTCGATTTGCGTGCTTGCCCTTTTTCCTGCAAAACACACCTCAAATCGAAATAGTTTTTTTTTTTTCACCTTCTGGAGTTAGATCTCGTTAGCTTGCTCGAAAATTCTATGTTTTCTCTCTGTGTCTGATTTGCCGAGATCACGCAATGTGCATCGCAAAGAGCATACGCAGGCGAGAAAAACCCTTTCCCTTTCTGTTTCTGATTTGCCGAGATCGCTCAAGGTGCATGGAAAAGAGCATATATAGACGGGAAAGAAACAATCCAAACCCAAAAAAAATATAACAGTAAAAAATGATAAAATATGAGATTTTTTTTCTTTTAAAAACATAAAATAAAAAAAATGCGTCACTGTAACATTATACCTTCAGATCTGATGAAATACGCGTTTCTGGATCAACCGGAAACTGTTTTCGATCAAACAAAAATTATTTCCCAATGGAAACGGCGCTCCGGACGCAATGAAACACCTCCCACAGCCCAGAAATGCAAAAAAATACCAGAACCAAAAATCCTTTCACGTTTCGGCAACAACAGTTCAATATCTAGATCATAATCGGAAGCGACTCTTCATAAAAGCTCTGATACCATGTTCGGGTACACAGGTTACTACCAAAGGACCAAACACCAAGAACAACCACTTCACACAAACAGATCATAGATCAACACACCGATGTTTTGACGTGGTTTAAACCTTCTTGAGGGAAACACTCCATGGCCTCGGCCAAATAGCTTCTATGGGACAATTTATTATGCAAAGAAAGAAAGTTACAAATGAGCTTCTCATAATCGATCAACTAAACAATGACCCTCCATGCTCTTTAAATAAAGATCATGGACCAATTGGGTGTTAAGCTATGGATCAAGGTTAGGTATGATCTTAGAGAAGTTGAGCTGTCGAATCACTCTATGTCGGGAACATATTGTGACTGTCAGATTAAGTATTTACAAATGCATACTAATGCATACTAAAGAAACACATTATCCCTAATGGATATATTACACAAGTTGATCTTAACTAACTCCTAAGTGTCTAAATATCCTAACAAAAATGTGTGCAGGCCTTGGAACATCACATCAATATAGACAAGACACATGGAAGTATGACCAGGACAGGTGTTAGTATGGATGCAGATGCGGTAGGATGACTGGGCAGTACATATGTGATGTATTAGGATGACATGGAAGGAAGTTGATGTGGTAGGGTCATATGGCACTAATGACATGGCATGATTACATGGACACCATACCATGTGTTCTAATTAGATTCCACCACGTTGTAGGCCATATTTTCCAAAGGAATTGTCAACTTTGTAATAGTCAAGCAAGTGGATCGAACTACTGACCTTGTTGCCAACAACCCAACATTCTACAGTTGTACCACTAGATGTCCCTTGTAATGGATATGATGGGATAAATATTTAAGGCATAATATTGTTTATATTCCATGGAAAAATCCTATCAGGTGGGTTTGAACCCTGACCTCTGTGCAAACAACACAATTTTTAGCCAAGGTGCCATTGGATTTCATTGTGAATAGAAGTAGTAATCATTTTATTCGAATTTGTTCAGATTTGCATATCCGACAAAATCACGCCCAAATCATGGATTGAACCCACGACTTTCAACATATAATCCCAGTGCTCTACCATTGCAATATAGTGCACATGTTCGCAGAATGCATAGAGAGAATTGATAATGAAGTTGAATGCTGCAACTATATATATGGAGGAAATGAGCCATTTTTCATCCTTTTCAGAGTGGGAAGAGATGGGGACCTTTCCCCATAGTTGTTTGATGAATTCCTAGTGAGGCCAAATACATTTTCTTGCATGTTGTATATCCATTGAAATGTCATTTCGCATTTGGAGTTCTCTGCATTATATTAATGGAGCAGTTGCGTGGTTGAAGCAAGCCCAGAGATGTAGCCTAAGATGGGTGAACTATGTTATCAACCTTCTTGTCTTGTCTCTTTATTCTTTCTGCTATGTTTTTCTTCAATTTAACCTTTCAGTATTATTTAAGCTTTATGACTTAAATTAAGTACATCCACACTTAAAATTATTTGCAAACAATGTTAATGGATTTCGGATCAAGTTTTGTATTCGAGAAAGTTTGATAGGATTTTTTTTTGAAGAGAAGGTTGCAAAAGGAGGCAATGATGGGAAAATATTTGAGTGAGCAAGACTTCGAGACCTTGAAGAGATTAAACAATAGATAAAGGAAGATAATTCTGAATTGAGAAGGTTAATGCGAGTCTTTAAGGATGAGAAGAAAAAGTTGCATCTTGAATTGAAAGACAATGATGAAATTTTATAAAAGTTTCAGAAATTTTAAACAATGGAGGACAAAGAAGAATCTACCATGCCAAGAATACTATCTTCTACCATGGATTCACAATCTGTCCTTGAGGTATGTAGTGTAACTGAGTCATCATTTTCCCTTTCTTCCCATCAAAAGATAGACGCCTCTTTGTGCGAATATGGGAAGTATACTCACGGCATTGGTTTTAAGCTACTAACTACGATGGGTTATGATGGGAAGGGTATTGAAATTAATGGCCAAGGAATGGATAATCCCATAGAGATTGTGGAAAAACCTTACTATGCAATTTTGCGATATGGAAAAGGAGAAGTTGAAGGATGCTCCAAGGTCGTTGAAGCAATCAATTCTTCAAGAGAAGGGTCTAATCCATTACATAAATACATTATACAAAGAAAAGGCACATCACTTTATCAGAGTGACAAAGAATGCAAGGTATATCGAATAAGAGGTGAACATCCTAAAGGAGTGGACATAGTTTCTTCTCGACTAACTTGCAACATGAACTGCCATGAAAGGTATAATAAACTGGATTATTCCAATTTATTCTTTCTTTATAAGAAGAATAGTTGTGGTAAACATGGTTTATGGTATAATTCTCCATGTACGTTTTGCAGATTACATAACCATTGTGTTTCCAAATGTTGGAAGAGAAAATCCTTGTACAAGAATCTCATTCCTACCAAGAAGGAGGAAAGATGTAAAGACCACTCTCGAAAACTAAATGTGGAGCATGGAAAGAAGGATTTGCAGTAAAAGGATTATTGCACTCATTGCAATATGAGTGGTCATTGGATTGATAGATGCTGGAAACATCATCCATAGATTTTTCTAATGTAGGGAAAGAAATTTGTGCATACACCCGTGAAGAAATAGGTTGCAGATGAAAGAGTTGGTCAAGCACCAGTAATCCAAGAGGAGAAATCCAAAAAGGAGAATCCATTATCCGAGTTTGGTAAGAAATGGGTAGCACATCTCAAAATATGTTTGCTTCCATTGTTGTAAACCTCACATGTTGTGTGTGAGACGCCTAGAAGGGAAAATTGTAAAATTCATGATCTGTTATAACATCACTTATACGCAACATAATTTTTTATGTTTTTGAAAGTGTACAAATTAGAGAGAGAAGTCAAAACATGTATGTAGACTCTTGGTGGGACAAAAGTTTAGTTTTGTGGGGAGGTTTGATATAGGTGGATCCTTGATCGAAAAAAAAAATGAATTTCTCAAATTCTGATGAAAATATAATCATGTTGAATATGTTGATGAGAGATTTCCAACTATGTTTGAATGAGGTCAAATGGACATCGTATGAGAAAGTTATGGTGTTATGAAGTTTTGGAAAAATAGGAAAAAATGTGTGTAGGCCCTAACATGTTGCATCACTAGAGATAGGACATGTGGAAGTGTGGCTAGGAAAAGTGGCAATATGGATGTTGGCATGGTAGTTTGATTGGTAAGTATGAATGTGATGTGGTAGGATGAACTGGAAGGAATTCGATGTGGCAGGGTGATGTGGCACCTATTGGAGTGGAATGGTTACATGGCCACTATTTGGGGAAATAAGAGGTCTACACATGACATGCCATATTTTCCAAAAAGTGTCTTTATCAACTTCGAAAAAATCAAGCATGTTGATCGAACCCCTGACCTTGTGGCCAATAGTCTAACATTCTACCGTTGTACCATCAGATGTCCGTTGTAATGAATATGATGGGATAATTATTTAAGGTGTAATATTGTTTATATTCATTGAAAAAATACTATTAATTGGGTTTGAAGCCCCGACCTACATGCTAACAACACAATGTTTTAGGAAACATGCCATGTGATCTCATTGTGAATGGAAGAAAGAATCAGTTTATTTGAATTTGTTCAGATTTGCTTATCGCAGATAATCACACCCAAATCATGGATTGAACCCATGAATTCCAACATATCATCCCAACGCTCTACCATTGAACCATAGTTCATATGTTTTCACAATGCACATAGAGAATTGCTAATGAAGTTGAATGTTGTAACTGTGTATATGGAGGAAATGAGACATTTTTTAGCCTTTTGAGAGTGGGAAAAGACGAGAACCTTTCCCCATAGTTGTTTGTTGACTTCCTAGTGAGTACAAAGGAATTTTATTAGATCAAAGATACATTGTAATGCCATTAATAATTTGGAGTTCTTTGTATCATATTAATGGAGTGGTTTTTCCATTGAAGCAGGCCCGAAGACCTAGCCCAAGGTGGGTGAACTCCATTATAAACCTTCTTGTCTTGTCTCTTTATTATTTTTTCTACGTTTTTATTCAATTCAAATTTTCAAGTATGATTTAAGCTCTATGATTTAAATTAAGTCCTTTCACACTTAAAATTATTTGCAAATAAAGTCAATGGGTTTCAGATTAATTGCGGAATTTGCCGAGGTGAAAGAGATGCCTTTCTTTGACATTCTAATGGGCATGTAACTATTATTGATGGATACACTGGACCCATTCAACAATTTTGGTTTCCTTATTATCCTTGATTTGAATTGGTGTGGATGATTTCTTTCCAGAATAACATCTTGAATTTGTGTCCTTGCACCATAGAGGTATCCAGATAGGAGAGGCAACGATGCTTTTGGGATGTTATTGCTTCTTCTAAGTACAAGGACCCTATGCAAAGGTTTTGGACTTCTTTGTGATATGATGTTCACCTTTAGAGGCAATTGTGAAGAGGGAAAATTTCTGAGTGTGGGATATTATCATCCTGCATTGCTTGGTTGAGGTCAAAGAGACTGCGATAGGTGCAATTGTATCTAGTATTCGATGCACCCAAAGTGACAATGAAACTAAAAATCTTGGACGCATAAATAACATGATTCTTCCACTTATATGGTTGTACTAAAATAACATCACAAACTTTGAGTGGGGCCACATCATAGAGTACCTCATATTTGAAAGGATTGATTCCTATGGTGGACATCAGAGATGACTGACATGGATATCATGTGCTTGGCTTGACCAATTGATGGTGTAAGGATCGTGGGTTCGGTGTTGTCATTAGTAAAAATATCTTGATGAATTTTGTTTAGATCAGGTTCTTTTGGATACTACTATAGACAACAAAATGTAGGTGGATTCCCTTGACCAACATTTGTGAGTGGAATTGGTGCTTGATTTCCTATGACCCTTCTGGTTCCTTTGGTTGAATATGTGTGGTAGCGACGATGACACTAGGTTCTACATCAATGATATGCTTCCCCTTGTATGCAATTTTTCCATTGGGTTTTGAATCCGAATCGGAACCAGGATCTGATTTTGAAGCTTTGATCTGGGCCAACAATGAGTCCTTTGAGAGACATTCATCCCTGTTTTTCCAGGGGATTTTGAGGAACTTACACGACTTTCTAGTGTCCTTTTTAAGATTCCCATTACTCTTCTTGGAATAATCACCTTGAGGTTAGTTATCCTTGTTTTGTGACTCTTGGCTATTTTTTCCAAGCTTTTGCTACGGTGAATTTATAGGCCCAAAATGATACTTATTCTTTTGCTGAAATTTCCGATCTATTTTGATAACATACCGATAAGCATCTCCTAATGAAGAGATATCCAGGAATTACATCTATGTTCAAATGTACCAATGAAGGCCACTATGATATTTCAAAACCATGTACAACTTGGACTCTCTGATACCCATATTTGTACATAAGGTATGAAAGTATTTGGTGTACTCTAGCACTGCTTGGTCCCTCTCTTGATGCAGAGTGGTCCATTTTGTGTACTGGTCATGGTAGTTTACCAAAGGGTAATATTGTTCCTTAATGACATCCATAAAATAGGACTTAGTGGGATCAACCCCAAAGATTTCAGACACCTCTGTTAATTTTTTATCACAGTAAGTGTCCCACAAATGTTTGACATGGGGGACAACTTTAAGGAGCAGAAAGGTGATATTTTCCCTGTTGGAAAAATTGTGGAAAGTGAAATACCATTATAGTAGAATCAACCATTTAACTAGGGAATCAACAACAATATGGCCTTCAAATAAAAGAATAGCAAAGTTAAGTCATACCTTGAAGGATGTGGCTCCTCTGAAGTGACTCCTTGATGATCCCTCTGTTGCTGTAGGGATCCATCGAAGGGTTTGGGAAAAAATTTCCATCATCTTGTTCCTATTTTGCACGAGGGCTTCAGGACATATGGAATAGTGAGGTAAGGAGAAGGAAGGAATAATAGAGAGAAAGAGGGGAAAGCGTAATTACATATATATAATGAAGAATGACTAGCAGCACAATCCCCTTCTACTTTTATCCTTTTCTCGCATCACTCACACACACACAAACAAACACACACATATAAATCCAGTAAGTAGTTTCATATAAACCCAGTAAAACTGGAGAGTTAATCCCTTTCTTGCATCGAGGAAGGGGATCGCAAAAGCTGTCAATTTAGACATATGTCCTCATCCTAAATAGATTGATAGGATATCCTTCTCTATCTTATCTCTTTTCCTCAATCATGGGAGTCTCTTTGGAAATCTGAGGGCAGTCTTTCCCAAGCTCAACTAGTTCAATACCGAGTTGTCTATATCCCGACCTTGTTGAGGACATGCATGGAGAAATAAGGAAAGAGTAGGATGCTTTGATACCAATGGAATGGATTTATGTGAGAATAAAATGAAATATCATATATAAAACCACATACAAATATATATTGCAAGGAACACAATGATACAATAAAATCACATTCTATTAAATGAATGAAATAGAACAAATTGTAAAATAAAAGCAGCTGGAAAGGTGGTAGCTATATCTCTAAGAAGAGATGTGGAAAACACACTCACATGTGACAACCTGATTACAAAAGTAGGCTCAAGGGCCTTTTTATCATATTCATGAGGTAAAATACCCTAAATATATGAAAACCTAACTCTAGCAGATGAACCGTAAAAGGGTTTGTGGGCCCCAAGGTGGTTAGTTTAGGTGTCAACTTCTTGGGGGCATAAATTTTGCATACAATCTCCATTTAGGTTGTTTTTTAGCTCATTGGAATGGTATAGAAAAGAATAACACATTATGGACATCCAAAATACCTTTGGATATGTTTGGATTTATATGTCACCAGAAAAATCCATTTAAGGCCTCAAAATGGCCTTGGATGTTTTGGGTCCAAAAAGCTATAAAATATGCCAAACTAGAAAAAATATTTTGAGCTAGTGGAATAGGTGGTTGGATCATGATATCCATATAAACTAGTCTTCTAACTCGAAAACTAGTAAAAAATACCAAACTGGAGGAGTTGTTTTGAGCCAGTGGAATATGTGGGTGGTCATCGATACCCATTTGGATCAGTCCTCCCACCTTAAGAGGAAATTGTCTCTATTACGTCAAGTCCCTTATCATATGGCCACTTATGCATTTAGTTGAGGTCCTGGTGAGCCATTTTCTTAGGTGAAAAGGATTATTGTTGATCAATGTCTTTGACCCATTCAACAATTTTGGTTTACTTATTTTCCTTGGTTTAAACATGTGTGGATGATTTATTTCTGGAGGAGAACCTTTAAAAAGTGGCCTTACACCGTAGAGGTACTCAAATAACTGAGGAAACAATTCCTTTGTGTTCTTATTGTTTCTACTGAGTAGAGGAACCCTATGCATAGGTTGTGGAGGTCTTTGTGATCTCATGTTCACCTTCAAAGGAAATTATAAAGAGGGAAAATTTTCGAGTGTGGGATATTATATTCTTGCACTACTTGTTTGAGGTCAGAGTGACTGTGGTAGGTGCAACTGTCTCTGGTATCCGATAAAACTATCCTCCAAAAGTGATCAAGACACAACAAAGCCATGACTCATAAACAGTATGACACTTCCTCATATATGGTTGTCTTAAAATAACATCACAAACTTCAAGTTGGGCCACATAACATAGTACCTCATATTTGAAAGGATTGATGCCATATGGTAGATGACATTGATGGATGACAAATTAACCTTGTCGTTTGCTTAGCCAACCGATGGTGTATAGATATGTGTGTGGTGTTCTCGATATTTCCAATAACTTGATGTCTTTTGATTAGACAATTTTTTTTTGGATTTCATTGTCAACAAAAAAATGTAGATGGATTCCCTTCACCCACATTTGTGAGTGGAAGAGGCGCTCATATTCATCTAATCCTTGTAGTTCCTCGATAAATATGTGTGGTAGAGATTGTAATATCTCAAATTTTGACTAACTATTTCTGATGTTATATATTTGGCTTAAAGCCCCAACACATATGATTTGTTTTAATTATTGGGCATAAGACCTAGTGCACATGATTCATTTCTTTTATAGATTTGCATATTGGGCGTGGACCCTGACTGATGCATTATTGTTATATATTGGGAAAGAAATCCCTAATGAATTGATTATGTTTTGTTATGTGAATTGGGTAGAAAACCCTAATATACTCAGATGACCTTTTGTCACATACTGTGTAGAGTTATGATTTACATGATTAACCACTTATATTATGAAACGAGAACAAAACACAGTTCTTGTTTTTCTCTCTCCTAATTTTAGTAGCTATTTTTAGCTCCATTTGAAAATGGGGTGATACCAGTATCACACATTTTCATTAAGTTGTTGTTTTTACCTTCATCTGAAAAAGTGATGCTACTGGTAGGACCCTTATTTTTTTTAGAGATAAATTTACAACTTTTTTGAAACCCCATCGAGTTTTCTTGCAATAAAAACCATAAATTGACCATGAATTGAAAATTTGGTGTTTTTGGTAGCAATCAACTCTTAATTGAGGGCTGAGGTTTTCATATTAAGTAATGACCTTAGTTGGTTGACGATTGGATGATTCTTGGAGAATGGAACACTCCCTGCAAACCCTAGCAATGTCTTGTGCGGTCGCTGGTCCTTACGGCCGTCGGGTCTCCTCAAGGAAGCCGTCGCCTCTGCCTGAGTTTCCTCCTTTTGGCCCATGCTCATTGCCGAGTGTTTCCCCTAGTCCATGCCGAGCTCTGCCAAGATGACAACGAGGAGATGGAGAGTACGGGGCCAACCCCTGTGATTGAAGCTTCTTTGGCCCTTTTGGGTTTCAACAGGGACATGAGTGCTACGACTTGCTTTGCAGATGGATCCCTTCCGTTGGCGCTCCTTGCATTCTCTCCGCCACCATGCTTGTTAATGCAACCTCCTGCTCGGATGGAGTTCTCGAAGGAGGCTGATCACAGGTTCACCGTAAATCAAACAACCGAGAGACGAACCAAAGCCACTGAGATTCCTCTAGATCCTGCATCTTTTTTGATTTTTGTAAGATCTCTAAAGGGTTTATCTCTCTACTTGTGAGTGACCCACCTTCACTCTGTTCTAGAGCTGCAATGATTGATTCAACAGGTTGAAGGAACCCCTCATTGGCTGCAGCGGCTTATCTATGCAGGGTGGCAACTCTCAGACCACCGGCTAATTAACAGGATTTGGATCTCTAAGGACGCTTGCATTTCCATGGTGGTAAGCCTGTGAGGTGGTAACAACAAACCCTCGTCTTCTCAGTACAAGACCTTCAAGGAGGCAACGCAGGCAGGGCTCTCTCCCACTGTTGGTTCGGTTCAGACCTCTCACCCTGTCTACATAGTGGACAAAATCGATTTTGTTCCCTTTGTGGAGATCTCTCAGCCGGAATTCATCGAGAAAATCACCCTGTTCAAGTAGCATACCCTCATCTGTAGGTTCAATGGGTTATGGCAAAAAACTAAGGATCTCCTCAGGTGGATAGAGTCAAATTGGACCAGGTGTCCTCAGTTATCGTTGTGCTCTAAAGGTTTCTTTTTAGTAATGTTTTTCTGTCAAGAAGACCTTCTAACTGTTATGAGCAAGGGGCCTTGGTTCTAGGGGTCTGCAGGGCTCTTCTTAACCCCCCCGGTTTCCTGAGTTCGACCCTTTAACCATGGTAGTGATGAAGGTGCCCATCTGGGTTCGTTTGCCAAACTTACCTATCCATTTCTGGACTCTTTCGGTCTTCGAAGGGATTGGTAACGCTCTGGTCTGCTTCTTATCTTATGATGACTCTCGCTTTGCACAGGGTCTTTTCAACTTTGCCCGTGTCTGCACCTCCATTGACATCAGTTCAGGCCTATCGGACATGATCAACCTGAATGTTGGAAGCTCCACCTGGTCTCAAGCCTTGGACTATGAAAACACAGCCTTCAGGTGTCGGATCTGTAGATAAACAGGACACCACCATAATGCTTGCTCGCAATGGAAGCCCCAACACCTCAAGATTATGAAGGCTCACAAAGCCAAACACTGGCAACCCGGGACGCCCCCCGCAGGATGAAGATGACCAAAGTGATCAGGTGGAGGAAGAAACACTTGTAGCCAACTAGGAGCAGAGTTCTACTCCACCTCCCCTCGAGGTGAACATGCCTCTTCAAGAAGACCAAAGCACAAAAAGTGGCCCTCCACAAGGGAAAAAAAGATATAATGATTTTTCCTCTTCAGACTCTGATAGGGAACTCCACTGTGAGACCGATGATGCGATGCAATTGGCCTTAGTGGCCCTAGATTCAAGGGGTTGGATACAAGTCAAGAAAAAATAAGGGAAAAAGGGTAAATCTGAGAATCAGCCCATATCAGGGCATTGATTTTCTTCTTTGTTATCTCCTTGTCATAGCTTTTCTGTTTCTCTTTGCCAGCTCGGCTGTGTGTTCTAAGCTCTTCTTTTGGCTGTTAGCCTTTCGTTTCCACCTCACTTTGCCTTCGAGCAGGTAGCGATGTATAGTATTGTATCTTTATTCTCTTTTTGGCAATTTAAGGTTCCTATCTTACAAAAAAAAAAAAAACTCTTAATCGAGATCTAAAATTACATCTTGATTGATGTTGTTTTCTTAACAACCGATGTCATTGCAACGAATAAGCCAAAATCAATCTCCGACTCTAAAATAAGTATTACAAATAGCATTCATTTCCTTTATAAAGTTTCATTTTCCTCAATTTTGTTTATTTTTTATTTTTAAATAAAAAATTTAAAAATAAAAATAAAAAAAGAAATAAACCTTTAAAAAAACATGTTAATTAGAAAAAAAAACCTAAAGAAAAACTAACAAAAACAAAAATTAAATAATCAAAAGTTAAAATTTAAATAATAAAAAACCAAAACCTTAAAACACTAAATAAAAAGGTTAAAAAAAAAATTACAAAAACAATTAAAAAAACAATAAAAAAATACAATATAGTATTAAAAAAATTAAAACGGGGAGAGAGGATGGGAGGCGCGATACTCATCCTCTCCCCTTTCCGCCACCCTCCTGCCACCACTAAGCCTTCTCCCTCCCCTCCACTCCACTCCACTAAACCTCCGCCCTCCACTCCACTCCCCTAATCTACACTACTCCCCTAATCTACACTTCCCCACTCTACGCTCTCTTCCTACCCCACTCCCCTAACCTACCCGATCCTACACCCCTTCACATTAAACTACCCACACCCATTCCTCAACCCTTTAATTAGCATACTACTTTAGGGACTTAGTTTTATATTTTAGTTTGGAGTTTTTGTTTTTTTTTGTTTTTTTATTATTTAATCTTTAGTTTTTTTTAGAGTTTGGTTATTTGAGTTTTGACTTTTTTGGTTTTTTATTATTTAATGTTTAGTTTTTAGAGTGTGTTTTTTTTTTTTATTTAATTTTTTGTGTTGGTGTTTTGTAATATTTGGAAGAGTTTGAATATGTTTAATAAAATTAATAAAATGATTTAATAATATGTGTAAGTTTAATGTTTTTTATATAATGGTATTTTTGCATTGTTTATAAAAATTAAAAATTTTGAAATATTGTTTTATATGTTTTTTTGGAGTTTTTTTTTTTTTAATTTATAAATATTGTTTTAAAAGTGTTTTTTATTGTGTTTTTTTTTTCTATTTTGTTTTGTTTTCAACTATTTTAATTGTGTTTTTTTTTTTTTTTTTTTGTATTTTTAAATATTTATATCAATTTTTTTTTTCAAAATTTGTTTATTTAGGTTTTATTAGAGATTAAAGAAAAAGAAAGTAAATTTTTTAGGTAATGGTTTCGAAGCTCTGTAATTGCACTCTAACAAAAAAAGGTGACATTGGTGGCACCTCTTTACAATTTTGGGGGTGATTTTAGGGTTTTGATTTCAATGGCACAGATTGTTCAAACAAGGTTTTACACAATATGGGATTTTAACCCTGAATAAAAATGAGGGTGATTCTAGGAGATTCTAGGAGAGCCACTTTTTAATTTGGGGGTTGATTTAGGGTTTCGATTTCAACTACACTTCCCATGGTTACCAAAAAGTTGAAATTTTAGCCCTGAAACGAAGCATGGTGCTACCAGTATCACTTATTTTCGATTTAGGGTTTTTTTTTATGTTTCTTACGCAAAAATATGAGTTTTGTGGTTAGAGCTCTCGTTCTTTGTATATAGTTATCATTTCATAGTATAAGTGGTTGATTGACTTATATGGTGTGTTGAGTGTGGAATCAAGAACACACGGATGAACTACGTACTTGGCATAAGACCCGATGTACCTAGAGGAGTTTATTATGTACTGGGTGTAAGCCCTGATGTACATTGAGTGTTGGGAAGGAGTCCTCGTGCACTCCAAGATTGATAAATGAATACCGAATCCGAGGCCATTATACATTCTAGATGTGCTTCACAACCACATTCTAGTACTAGTGTTGAGCAGGATGTTATGGAATTGCACTAGCGTAATGCCCATGTGAAGAGTGTTGAGTTAAAGCTCTGAAGAGCACTCGGGGTTACTTGATTTTAAAAGTGTTGAGTCAAGAAGACTTTGAATAACACTTCTATTCATCACAATTATTTAAATTGGTTAGATGAATCATTTTCCTGTCTATCATCAAGTACTGTAGAAACTGCCATTTTAAACGAGGGAATCCAACATGCAAGAGAGAGGCCTAGAGGTACCTAACCAAGCCAACTATCCAAGCCTACCAAAAGAACCGTCCAACGAGTTGGACCTTGTATTTAATGTTTAAAAGAAGTATTATGGTATATACATAAATAAATCAAAGAAAATTACCATAACTAAACTAGTGAATAATTAAATTTAATTATTCTTACGTGAATAACATGCATAAATGCTATGCATAAGACAGCTCTCCAAGTTGATATTATTATTATTAGTATCAATAATAATAATATTATTACTTTTTTAAAAGAAAAATGTTTCTTATATATAAATATATTTATTGCATAGAGGTTATGCATAAAAAGGACTCTCACATTATTACACTATTAATATTGTTAATAGTATTATTATTTGTATTGTTCAATTTAGTAATAATATATAACTAATATCACTATTATTTATAAAATAACTTACAGTTACATCTAGTTAACAAAGTAAAAACTCCTAGATGAACTAGGAGTAAATAATTAGTGAAATATCTTTTAAAGATATTACAATTCAAATTAATCTAAAATATTATTATTTCAACAGCTATAATCTGTCCAAAACAGAATTCACCTATAAAAAGAGGGTAGATCCCAAAAGAAGGGTATCTTTTCCTATTATCATTCTCTTATGGTAACAGAGGAGAAACTCTCTGCATAATTGTAGCATCCTACCAAAATTTTACAGATATGATCAGCAAGCTACCTTAGGACCACTACTTCTATTTACATGTTGGAACTAGCTCTGGGGGAACTAGATAGGACAAGGAATGGTCTAAGGGTCATGGTTTGGAGGAACATGGTAGTTCCAAGGTTATCCAGTTAAGACTATTCTACAGGTCAGCCAGATTTACCCAGTTGTTTCCATTAACTAGTGTTTCAGTGTGCAGGTCCTGCAAAGAAGGATTTAACTGCAAGAACCAGGTATGACCTAAGAATTCCCATATAGTTTAATTTAAATATAGGAATTTAAGATAGGTTTTATTATGTAGCAAATTATGTTTCTGAACCTTATAATTTCATTTCTTTTTTGTCATGGAGTAAGGGCCTATTGGCATGGAGTCTCAGGTTTACATTCCTAGGCCAACATTTAATTCATTAGCTTTCTAATTCGTGTAAAGCATTCTGCCCTAATATTTCAGAAGTCTAGCAGGGCTAGCTTTGCTAGCCTATGCTAGACAACTTTCTTGTTTCAGTTAAAGTAATTGGAACCCCAAAATTTTAATTGAATTATATCATAGTTTTTAAACCCTATTAGCTGAAATCGCTTTTATCCTTCTAAACTCGATAACTGCACTACAGAGTTATCTATCTTAATTTGTATTAATTAAGCTAGAGTTTAATTTGTTCTTTTTATTTTCTTGGAACCAAGCAAAACCAATAATAGCAAAACGTAGAACCAGGTATCGAAACCCTCTTTCCAGGTCAAACCAAAACGCATTACATCATATCTAAGTCCATTATTTTCTTTCAACATATTCCTTCCAGGATCGTTACCATCATCCAAACCAAATAGACTACTACAAGAATTAACTACTGTAGACAAAGCAAATAGAAAAATACAAGTTCTCTATCTGAGAGTTCCAGAATCTAAATATTCTCAACAGCAATTCCAACTACACACATAAAAAATAGATTACATAAAACAAAGCAAAGGGGAATTAATGCAGGCCCAACTTCTCTCCATTATAGCCACCAAACGTAGACATTAGGAGCATAGAGTGTTTCAAATCCTAGTTTAAGAAATTCGACTGTACATATAAATCTCAGGCCTACGACTTTACTCTCTCGATTTTCTCTTTAACCATAGCGGGTTCTCTTATTTGCTAACAGAAATCGAACCCAAGACTTAGCAAGACCACACTTCGACATTTAGATCCGGAAGGCTTTCATTCACCAAGTTAAAAACAAAAGCCTCCACGGGGAAACATTTTGTACAAGAAAAACTACCCTATCAACAAACGAGGGTATACAACAAGTATTAGAGGTTCTTACCTACTAAAAACGCAGAGACATACTCTTCCATAGACTTTTGTATATACAGTAAAAAAAACGTAGATAAAAGAGCTATTCCTTCAGTAACAAAACAAACACATCGAAACCCTAGATCCATGGAGATCATTCATTGCACATCAAAACGAAAATGTAGACACTAAGAACTAACCATACATGGTTAATAGAAAATGCAGGCATGTATCCAAGTGACATTATTTCTAGTCCAAACCCAAATATACACGAATGCAACTAGTTTTTCCCCACTAGAAAGCTTTAAATGACTTGGCTTTTCCACATTAGTCAAACTACTGTATCAAACAGAAAACCCTCAAGGGTTATCCCCATCTCAAGCAAACATATAACATCGTCTTTCTTCCAGACTCTTGGTCAAGCCAAAGGAGACCTATGGGAACTTCAAATAAATTATAATGAACCAAAAAATGGGGTCCTAAACACATTGATCACCAGGGCCCTAAGAATTTCTGATAAAGACCACATAGATGCTGAGAAGGAGCACTTACGCACAGTCTTCCTAAGTAACAGATACAACCTAGCTCAAATTAACAAAGCCGTTGCAAAAATTGAAAACCACGAGAATAAACCTAAGGTTTCACCCAAAGAAAGCAGGGTGGGAGATCACAAGGAATTCCTTCCATACAAGGAGTCACAGACAAGATAGCCAAACACCTGAAAAAGAAAAACATTGAGTCAGTGTTCTCACCACCTAATAGCATTGGAAAGCTCCTAAAATTAGTTAAAGACCCCATAGGCCCACAACTAAAAAAGGGAGTTTATGAGATTCCTTGTGATTGTGAGCAAGCTTACATTCATGAAACTGGCAGATCCATTAAAACAAGGGTTAAGGAACACTGCGCAGATATTCGTCTAGATCGAACCCACAAATCTACCCTAGCTAAACAATCCCATGACACAAAGCACAAAATTAGGATTGAGGACATGAAGATATTAGCTCAAGCTGATAATTGGTCCAAAAGAAGAATCAGGGAGGCAATTGAGATAGTTAAGAACCCCAATTGCTTGAATAGGGATGATGGCTTGACCATTAGTAGAACTTGGCTTCCTAACCTCACAAAATAAACTAAGTCCATAACTAACTCTAATAAAGATTTGAACCTTGAATTAAAATATTAATTTTATATGATATTAAACATTTTTGAATTAATTTAAAACTTTAAACGTCTACTTATTAATTAATAAAACTCTAAGCCCTTTAGTTAAAAACTTTGGCATTAAAAAAATATAATTAATTTAATTCTTAACCTAATTAACTAAAATATAATAAACTTAAAATTCCTTTCAACTTAGAAACTCTACCATTTAAAACCTTAAAAATGTTATTACTTGGTAAATTTAATTATAATAAAACCCTAACCCTATTCCTTTTTTAATTAAAGAGAGTACTTATCAATTAATTTGAATCTCATTATTAGAACCTTTCAAATTTAATGTAACAATGCTAATCAAACTAAATAATTATTAAAATTACTTATTAATAACTTAATAAATTAATTAATAATAATCATTTAACAACTCTAACAAAACTTAATAATTATTTAAAATTATTTATTACCAACTAAAAATTAATTAAGAATATTTAAATTAATACCAATTAATAAATTTTATTATAATTTTCTAACTAATTTCATTAAAATTAATTAATATTATTCCTTAGCTAAAAAATTTAATACTTTTAATATAATTAAATTCTATCTTACAATTTATTAATTAATATTAATTAAAAAACTTAAATTATTTATCTTTGTTATTAATAAAAAACTTTAGAAAACGAAGAAAACCTAAAAACTTTATCTAATCAAACAAACAACTATTATTAAAACTAGACATTAAAATCAATACAAACTAAAACTATTAAAATTAGAACAAATTTGATCTACAAAAAACCTAGAGTCGGCTCCTAAACCTTTTGACTATTCCATATAAATAATTGATGAGGGAGGGAGAAGACCTTCTCAGGCATCGCTAATCTCTTGATGATGAGCCAAGAATGGCTCAAAACGTTGACAACATGAATTTACCTACCACAGATTCTCCACAAGATGCCATTAATTCCCACCGCGGATTCTTAGCTATTTTAATTTACCTTACTTTATTTGATGTTGGTAGTATATTTAGTAAGATGATTTTTTTTTTAATTTTTACTACTTTTAGGGACATTACAAGTAGTATCAGAGGCCAACTACAATACTAAGTGACCTATTCGGCTCATTACAAAAAGAAACATCCATTGTAGATATTCATGAACCAAAAATATACATTTATAATTTTATTCTATATATGTTGATGAACTAACATATTTATGTTCTTGACATTTATACAACATTGTAAGTACAAGCACCTCCTAAATATGAATACAGAAAATGACAGCAACATACATGGAAATTTGAACTCACCACCACGAGAGCAAGAAATTGTGGTGGAACTAAACTCAAAATTAATGAAATCTATACAACAGTTGCAAAATGAGTTGCAGAGTTTTAAGGATGACAATATGCAAGAAAGGCGGGAACAACAAGCCATAAATGAAGCTCTACTTTAGAGCATAACAGGGGAAAAACCCCACAGATAGCCCACATTCTCAGCAAATACATTTAAAGGGAGAAACTGTCACACAAAGAAATCTACTAGTCCTAAACAAGAGGAACAAGAAGAACACATACCTGAATCAATGGAAGAGGACTGTAAGAGCTCTTCCAACGATGACGGTTCACCACCTCCTTGCAAGAAAAGGAGGAAGAATGATGACAGTCTACAAGGAAAATTCCAAAAAATCAAATCCCCAACATATGATATCTGCCTTACAAGAAAAGAATTGTGTGAGGAAGGGTTGTAAACTCTTTGCAGTAAACATTCGAACCATAGAAGTTGATAGAGAACAGAAAATCGAAGACTTCCCAGTCCTTGTAGAGTTCAAGGATGTGTTTCCAGAGGAAATACCCGGGCTACCTCCCAAACGGTACCTAGACTTCTCCATATAATTAATGTTAATTTTCGAGCATTAATTCAACATACTCTAGGATATTAACTGAGAGAATAACATGTACATCATATCAAGCATATCAATCACAACAAGCAATCACATGAGACAATAAACACACAGAGTTTCCTTGGGGAAAACCATAAAGGTGAAAAACCCCAATAACTTCCTCAGAGATATATAGAGCAATGATACAAAACCCAAGCATAAGAGATAGTCTCCTAGCAGCAGCTTCTCCTCCTCCACTAGTGCACCACTCTCCAATGACAGTATGAGTGAGAAAGTGAATGATCAAATAGAGTGCCTCCAGCACTCTATTTATACTTGACTTGAATTTCCTAATAACCTTTACTAGGTTGGCCTCAACTTAACCACATAAAATAATGCTGACAGGACCGACCCCCAATAGGGTGGTCTAATAACCCTTTAACCTGCATGACTGATATAGGGCTGACCCCGTCAAGGTGGTCTAATAACCCATCAAGTATAAGTTACGAGACTTACAATATAAATGACGACACTTTCGTATAGAGGAATAATAACATCTCTATAGGAATACAATATAAATATGTGAAATACATTCCGAAGTTACAAATACATCAACAGTCCCTCTTAACTAGGAAGGTATTTCTCGACACAGATATCCTAGCACAAGTCTTCTTCTCTGGATCATCGTCATCGTCACTGCTGTTGCTATCTCAATCAATCTCTGATCTACTCATCATAGGAAGTTCTACAGAGCCAGCCCTTTTTCATACTGGATGTAGGCCCACCACCTGTAGGTCTTCATCATCTACAGAGCCAACACTTTTTCATGCTGGATGTAAGCCTAGCCTCCATGTAGGTCTTCAACATCTCTCTTAGCAAGCCATCAAGTAGGTACATCCTAGGACTAATTATACTACCTCTGCAAAACCTGTAAGATCTCTCAGGACTGATTACACTGCCTCTGCAAAACCTGGAAGAGAATCTCAGGTCTAATCATATGCCTCTATAAAACCTATGTACCATACTGTCACATCATCATCTTTAGATCATCGTCATAGTCCACGGAGCACAACCCAGATGCACACACACAACACTTACACTCACAGGTATGGAAGGACTTTCCTCTAACCATCTGAGAAAGGCTCAGCACTTACACTCATTAGCATGGAAGGACTTTCGTCTGACCATATGGGAAAGGCTCACAACACTTACATCAATGATCATGGAAGGACTTTCCTCTGACCATGTCGGAATAGCTACAACAATTACATCACGACCATGGAAGGACTTTCCTCTGACCATGTCAGAAAAGCTTGGCAATTACATCATGACTATGGAAGGAATTTCCTCTGACCATGTTAGAAGAGCCACGCCCAACTCTTACATCTCGCCATGGAAGGACTTTCCTCTAACCATGTGAGAATGGCCCAACCCTTACATATCCCCATAGAAGGACTTTCCTCTAACTATGTGAGAATGGCTTCACCCAGCCCTTAGATTTCACCATGGAAGGACTTTCCTCTAACCATGTGAAAATGGCCCAGCCCTTACATCTCACCATCGAAGGACTTTCCTCTAACCATGTGAGAATGGCCCTGTGTGCATCTATGTCTCCAGACTCTTCACTTCCCCTTGGAAGGTACCTCAATCTGAAGTACACCAAGTCTCCCTCTGGAGTATTCAAACTTCACTCTAGCCAGCGGCTTGGTCAACAAATCGGCTATCTTCTCGTCCATCGCAACATACAGGAACTTCACTACTCCTCTCTGCACCATATCCTTGATATAGTGATACTTGATCTTAATGTGCTTCGACTTGTTATGGAACACTGGGTTCTCCAACAACTTCACACAACATTAGTTGTCACAATATATACAAGTAGCACTTAGCTGGAGATCAAACAAATCAGACAGTAGCTTCCTAAGCCATACTACCTCACAACTAGCCGAATAAGCTGTGACATACTCTACTTCGGCTGTGCTTAGTGCCACATAGGAATGCTTCCTGCTAAACCAAGAGATCATACCTGATCCCATACTGAAGTAGCACCCCGAAGTGCTCTTCCGATGAATGGCGCTGCCTGCCCAATCCGAATCAACATAACCCTCCAAGTTAAACTTTTGATTCACCTCATAGTTGATCCCATAGTCAAATGTACCCTTCAGGTACCTTAGAATATGCTTTGCATCTATCAGGTGAACATGTCTCGGATCTGTCAAGTACTGGCTCAAAGTGTTCACTGCAAAGAATATATCTAGTCTCGTATTCGTCATGTACATCAAGGACCCAATCAGCTGACGATACATCATAGCATCAATCGGCTCAGATGAAGCATCACACAGAAGCTTCAGGTTCGATACCATAGGTGTGGCCATGGCCTTGCAGTCCATCATCCCAAACCTCTTCAGGATCTCTACTGCATACTTCCCTTGTCCAAGGAAGATTCCATCTACACTCTGCCACACCTCCATTCCAAGAAAGTAGTGCATCATACCCAAGTCCTTCATCTTGAACTCAGTAGCAAGCTTCATCTTCGTGTCGGCAATCAATCTATCCTCACCTGTTACAAACAGGTCATCCACATACAATAGTAGTATCACTGGATTGCCTTCCTCAACCTTGTAGTAAATGTTGGAATCCACTTTACTCTTGGTAAATCCAAAACTAGATAGGAATCCATCTATCCTTCCATACTAGGTCCTGGGTGCCTGTTTCAAACCATACAGGGCTTTCTTCAATTTACACACATGTGACTCTCGGTCATGTGTCTCAAACCCGAGTGGCTATTCCACATACACTTCCTCTTCAACTACACCATTCAGGAAAGTTGTCTTGACATCCATCTGGTGTACCTTCCATTTCATCACTGCAGCCAGAGCAAGTACTGATCTAATGGAAGTGTATCTGGCCACAGGAGCAAAAGTCTCTTCATAATCAATCCCTTCTTTCTAGGAGAAGCCACGAGCTACAAACCTTGCTTTATATTTCTCTATGCTACCATCCGCAGCATGCTTGCTCTTATAGATCCACTTGGAAGTCATAACAAACTTCCCATCTGGTCTTGGGACCACATCCCAAACATCATTCTTCATGATCAAGTCGTATTCCTCGATGACGACATTCTTCCATTATTGCATCCCGAATCCTGGGGACTTTAGATTCTTCAATATCTTCAGTAGATAGTTTTTCATTGCTGGAACAAATGTTGTAGTCCTTATTTTGTAGGTGATTGTACACGATCTTTCCTACAAGTCAAATTGAATTGCATGATTAGAAACTTCTCATAGTTTACAGAACAAAGTCTTACACATAAAGAAATATGTCATACAGTCATGCAATTATTTTAGCCAATGCTTTAATACAACATTTATTCATATCCCGTAACTTTCTAAATGCCTTCCAATCTCTATCAGAACATTGTTAAGAGTGTGCACAACTCCCAACATGTCAACAAAGAGGTTTCATTCTAGACAAGTAGCAATGGAATGTTGTACAGCGCCATAGGCCACTTACCCATTACATGCATATTAGAAGTATATTGTTCATTAATGCAATTATTCTAATATGCATAGTACACAACCTAAGTCTAGGAACATAAGTATATACATTATTGAACAGTATTATATAAACAATCAAATATACAAGAAATGACAATTCAAATACTTATCTTTGTTTGTTTGTTGGGTGGACTCCCTCTCAATCTTTGTTTCCTTGTAGGAACTACTGGATTGTGCTCCCTCTTGATCTTTGCTTCCTGGATTACATGTCCTTGAACTTATATCCATCATCGATCACTATGCATGCTTACTAGTATCATCATTGTTTTATCCTCGAGATCTCATACATAATCATACATTCATTAGTATAATCTTAAAAACAAAATAATCTTAAACATGTATAGTCATGAATATTTCAAACATAGATAATAAGCATTAGTATTCAAGGTTTCAGGGAGTACTTCTTTTACTTATGCATATTCTTATTTGACCAAGGAACTCTTCTGGTTAGTCATATCATCAATCAAGGTAAGAGACATAATATGCATAAACCCTAGATTACTCAAACTTGTAACTTAATGAGTAGTCATTATCAATCATACAAAACTATAAGATCCTTACATAGGGTAGTATTCTAACTTGATATAGGAAAAATATACCTGGTCATCATATTTGCTAGTTATGGCTAGCAATGTTTTCTTGTTCTCTTCAATGACCTGTATAACTCATAATTTAACCACTGTAGAACCAAATTAAATACATACCTCTATATGATCCATGACTACGGATGAGTCTTTGTCTTCATGTCACCATGGTCTTGATATAGGAATTGATTTGTACCTTCATGTTAGCGGATAACATTCTATAAGTCATACCTGTCAGATTGCTTGTAGTAGTTGTTGTTGTTGTTCCTTTTGTTCTTAGGACAATCTAAGGAAACATGTCATCTCCTTAGTATGTGCTGTGAGAGCTTGACCTTCATTCCCCATCTTTTCTTTTCGAGCTATAATCAGAGCTTCTTCCCGTGAGCATTCTTCTCACAGCCTGTTGAAAGAGATAAGTTTCTTCCTAGCACAAATTCTTTGGATGAAGGAATCCCATGACCTAGGAACGCCATTAAGAGTGGTCATTACCACTTCTCCATTCTCTATAACTTCTCCCACAGCTTCAAGTTGTTCTTTTATCTGGGAGACCCTTGAGAAATAAAACTGCATGGTCTCCGCATTCTGGAACTTGATATTCTTCAATTGATTCCTCAAGGTCATCTTCCGATTTATATTCTTCCCTTCAAATAGCTTGTTCAAGGAATCAAACATCTCCTTACGTGTCTTCAGAGATGACACATGTGGCACGAGATGGTTTTTGATAGAATCAGCAATGATATGTTTAGCCTTGACTAAGTTCCTCTTGTGTAAGGCCTCAGTCTCTTCTCCCTTTGGGACAGGAACCCCTTCACTTATGTAGCTATCCAACTCACTCTCTTCTAGAATTAACTGAATCATATACTTCCATGCTCAGAAGTTATCAGCCCCTTCAAGCTTATCCTCAAGCTTGGTGTGGTGAGACATATTAAAGAGGACTTCAAATTAAATAGAAAAGATTTAGGTCTTACCACTTGATTTGCAGAAATATGGATCTGGAGCTGGATTAGGGTTTGTTAGAGAAACCCTAAAAGTTTAAACTTTGAATTTCAAACTTCTGAAAGGATAGAAAGATGCGCCTTGATGAGCTGATCAAGCTGGTATACTCAGAATTTGAAAACTGGAAAGTTTCACCCCTCAAATTTTCTTTTCAAACTTTTGGATTCACTAGGGAGGATCTTGAATTAGGGTTTGATTTTTTTGGAGCTTCACCCATCCAAAATATTCGATCTTGATATCTAAACTTCAATTTTTCAAAGGATCTTCCAGCCATGGTCTCAGATTTCAGAAATTTCAAATTTTTGCAGAAGCCCTATTTTTCGGCTTCACTAGACAGGACCCCAAACTAGGGTTTGATTTTCCTGGAGCTTCACCCAACCAAAATGCTTGATCCAAAGCTCTAAACTTCAATTTGTCCAAGGAGCTTCCAGCCATGGTATTAGATTTCAAAAATTCCTATTTTTGTGGAAACCCTAATTTTTAGGGCCAAAAATGAAAGTGACCAGAATTGAATTATGATTAGATAGAAAGATGTGACTTGTTGAGGAGAGTCAATCTATCCTACTGAATTTCCAAAATCTGTGGAGAGAAACCCAAAAACAAGAAGGCCTAGCTTCTGCAACTGCACAGTGTCTTCTTTTCAGGTTAGCTCTGATACCATGTTAATTTTTGAGCATTAATTCAACATACTCTAGGATCTTAACTGAGAGAATAACATGTACAACATATCAAGCATATCAATCACAACAAGCAATCACATGAGACAAAAGACACACAGAGTTTTCTTGGGGAAAACAATAAAGGTGAAAAATCCCAATAACTTCCTCAGAGATAGATAGAGCAATGATACAAAACCCAAGCATAAGAGATAGTCTCCTAGCAGTAGCTTCTCCTCCTCCACTAGTGCGCCACTCTCCAATGAGAGTATGAGTGAGAAAGTGAATGATCAAATAGAGTGCCTCCTGCACTCTATTTATACTTGACTTGACTTTCCTAATAATCTTTACTAGGTGAGCCTCAACTTAACCACATAACATAGTGCTGACAAGGCCGAACCCCAATAGGGTGGTCTAATAACCCTATAAACCACATGAATTATACAGGGTTGACCCCATCAAGGTGGTCTAATAACCCATCAAATATAAGTTACGACACTTACAATATAAATGAAGACACTTCTGTATAGAGGAATAATAACATCTCTATAGGAATACAATATACATATGTGAAATACATTCCAAAATTATAATACATCAACAATTAACACCCAGTTTCGTACCCATTTCAAAAGCCCCTTACCACATGAGTCCGCTCGAACTGGTGGAACTCAAGCTTCAATGACAAGAGTTGATCGAGAAAGGTTATATCTGACCCAATGTGTCTCCCTGGGGAGCACCGATACTCTTTGTCAAGAAGAAGGACGGGACGATGCAGATGTGCATCGATTACCGCTAGCTCAACAGGTTGACCATCAAGAACCGATACCCACTCCCTAGAATTGATGACCTATTTGATCAAGTCAGAGGAGCAAAGATCTTCTCAAAGATTGACCTACGATCCGGATATCACCAGGTGAGAATCCGTGATGAGAACATCAATAATACTGCATTTCAAGCCCAATACAACCATTACGAGTTTGTGGTCATGCCTTTCAGACTGACTAACGCACCTGCCAACTTTATGTACATGATGAACAATGTCTTTAGTAAATACCTAGACAAGTTCTTTCTAGTTTTCATCGACGACATTCTGATCTACTCCAGGAATGAAGAAGAACACGAAGAACACCTCTGGATAGTATTACGAATACTACGAGAACACTAATTGTATGCTAAGTTTAGCAAGTGTGATTTCTACAAACCCCGGATAGAGTACCTAGGGAACATCATCTCGGAGAAGGGGATAACAGTTGACCCCAAGAAGATTAAAGCCATAGAAGAATGGCCTACCCCCACATGCGTAACCAACATAAGATCATTCTTAGGGTTATCCAAGTACTACCGAAAGTTCATTGAGAACTTCTCTCGAGTTGCTTGTCCTATGACAGCCTTATAGAAGAAAAAAAACAAATTTCTTTGGATGATAAAATGCGAGGAAAGTTTCCAAAAGTTAAAAAAACTTTTGACTAGGGTGCCCATCCTACGGATTGTAGATCACGATGGGGACTTCGTGGTTTGCACAGATGCAAGAAAGGAAGGGATCGGTGGAGTCCTTATGCAAAATGACTTCGCTATCTATTACGATTCAAGGAAGTTAAAGGGACACGAACAGAACTACCCCACACATGATCTTGAACTAGTCACCATTATCCACGCCTTGAATATGTGGAGGCACTATCTTATGGGAAAGAAGTTCCAATTATAGACGGACAACATGAGCCTAAAGTACGTATTTGACCAACCAGACCTAAATGCCAAACATGCCAAGTGGCTAGCCTTCATTACTGAGTACCACATCGAACTAAAACACATAAAGGGAAAGGAGAACAAGATCCCCGATGCTTTAAGTCGATGGTACCATATGATATATGAGGTGACCGTGAGTCAAACCAACTCAAATTTACACCACCGAATTAGGATGGCATGTCAAAGTGACCGGTTCTATGTCGAGATCCTTAAGAAGATATAAGAGGATAGGTTATTCCAACAATAAAAGGAGTATAAGATAGATGAATCAGGACTGCTGTGGTCAAAATAAAGACTTTATGTTCCAAAAAATGGAGACATTAGATCTAACATCCTCACATAACTCCATCAGAAACCCTATTCAAGGCACCCTGAGTATCAAAAGATGATATAGGCGGTAAAGAAACATTTCTTTTGGCCTAAGTTGAAAGCCGGAATTCCTTTGTTCATCGCCATGAGTGCCAACTGGTCAAAGCAGAACACCAACACCCCTCCGATTTACTACAACCTTTACCCATTTCAGAGTGGAAGTGGGAGGTCATCAGCATGGATTTCATCACGGGTTTACCCAAAAGTAAGAGGCAGAATGACTCCATCTTCATAGTAGTAGACAAGTTATCCAAGGTAGCACATTTTATACCTATAAAGTCTACCTACAAAGCCGTTCACATCGTGGAGATCTTCCTGAAGGAGATATTTCGATTGCATGGGATACCCAAGGCAATCATTTTCGATCGAGACACGAAATTCACTAGCAACTTCTGGAGGGCATTATTCTCCGTTTTGGAGACCCAACTACAATTCAGTACCACGTACCATCCCCAAACAGACAGACAAACGGAATGAGTAAACCAAATCCTTGAGGATATGCTAAGGATGTATGTCATGAACAACCCCACCAAGTGGGAAGATTATTTGCACCTCACAGATTTTTCCTACAACAATGGATACCAAACCTCTACCAAGATGAGCCCTTTCAAGGTACTTTATGGCAGGAAGTGTCGGACACCTATGACTTGGGATACTCCAGTAGATAGACTTATGCTAGGCCCCGATTTACTAAAAGACTTGGGGCAGCTAGTCTCCAAGGTACAAACAAACTTGAAGGAGGCACAAGACCACCAAAAGAGTTATGTGGATAAGAAAAGAAAAGACAAAGACTACCAGGTCGGCGAACATGTCTTCCTAAAAGTAAAGGCAAAACGAAGCTCTTTGAGATTAGGACGATGCGGGAAACTGACCCCCAGGTTTTGTGGACCTTTTGAGATACTGGCCAAGAAGGGCCCAATAGCATATGAGTTAGCTTTACCAGCTCATGTCAAAGTTCATAATGTTTTTTGTGCATCTTTATCAAATAAATATGTATATGATACTAAACATGTGATTGATTGGTCCTTGTTACAGGTGGAGCCTAAAGGGGAGTTCATGCTATAACCGCTCCACATCCTAGACAAGAGAGAGGTGCAACTTAAAGGAAGGACCATCACCCAATTGAAAGTGCAATGGAGGCACTTCGAACTAGAGGAGGCTACTTGGGAAAATGAGGCAACCATAAAAGAGGCATACCCTGCCTTATTTCATGACTTTATTTCTATCCCCTAGAACACCGGGAGGGTGTTGTTCTAAGCGGGGAGGGATGTAATATCTCGAATTTTGACTAACTATTTCTGATGTTGAATATTGGGCTTAAATCCCCAACACATATGATTTGTTTTTATTATTGGGCATAAGCCCTAGTGAACATGATTCATTTCTTTTATAGATTTGCATATTGGGCGTGGGCCCTGACGGATGCATTATTGTTATATATTGGGTAAGAAATCCCTAATGGATTGATGATGTTTTGTTATGTGAATTGGGTACAAAACCCTAATATACTGAGATAACCTTTTGTTACATACTGTGCAGAGTTATGATTTACATGATTGACTTATATGGTGTGTTGAGCATGGACTGAGGAACACACAGATGAACTACATACTGGGAATAAGCCTCGATGTACCTAGAGGATTTTATTATGTACTGGATGTAAGCCCCGATGTACATTGAGTGTTGGGAAGGATACCTAGAGCACTCCAAGCTTGATAAATGAATAGCGGATCCGAGGCCATTATACATTCTAGATGTGCTTCACAACCACATTCTAGTACTAGTGTTGAGCAGGATGCTCTGGAATTGCACTAGCGTAAAGCCCATGTGAAGAGTGTTGAGTTAAAGTTCTGAAGAGCACTCAGGGTTACTTGATTTTAAAAGTGTTGAGTCGAGAAGACTCTGAATAGCACTTCTATTCATCAAAATTATTTAAATTAGTTAAATGAATAATTTTCCTATCTATCATCAAGTACTGCGGAAACTACCATGTTAAACGAGGGAATCCAACATGCAAGAGAGAGGCCTAGAGATACCTAACCAAGCCAACTATCCAAGCCTACCAAATGAACCGTCCAATGATTTGGACCTTGTACTTAATGTTTAAAAGAAGTATTATGATATATACATAAAAAAAATCAAAGAAAATTACCATAAATAAACTATTCAATAATTAAATTTAATTATTATTATGTGAATAACATGCATAAAGGCTATGCATAAGATAGCTCTCCAAGTTGATATTATTATTATTAGTATCAATAATAATATTATTATTACTTTCTTAAAAGAAAAACGTTTCTTATATATAACTATATTTATTGCATAGAGGTTATGCATAAAAAGGACTCTCACATTATTACACTATTAATATTGTTAATAGTATTATTATTTGTATTGTTCAATTTAGCAATAATATATAACTAATATTATTATTATTTATAAAATAACTTAAAGTTACATCTAATTAACAAAGTAAAAACTCCTAGATGAACTAGGAGTAAATAATTAGTGAAATATCTTTTAAAGATATTACAATTCAAATTAAATTAAAATATTATTATTTCAAGAGCTATAATCCGTCCAAAACAGAATTTGCCTATAAAAAGAGGGTAGATCCCAAAAGAAGGGTATCTTTTCCTATTATCATTCTCTTATGGTAATAGAGGAGAAACTCTCTGCAGAATTGTAGCAGCCTACCAAAATTTTACATATTTGATCAGCAAGCTACCTTAGGACCTCTACTCCTCTTTGCATGTTGGAACCAGCTCCAAGGGACCCATATAGGACCAGGCATGGTCTAAGGGTCATGGTGGGGAGGTACATGGTAGTTACAAGGTTATTGAGTTAAGACTATCCTACAGGTCAACCAGATTTATCCAGTTGTTTCCATTAACTAGTGTTTGGGTGTGCAGGTGCTACAAAGAAAGATTCAGCTGCAAGAACTAGGTATGAACTAAGATTGCCCATATAGTTTAAGTTAAATCTAGGAATTTAAGATAGGTTTTATTATACAGCAAATTATGTTTCTGAACCTTATAATTTCATTTCTTTTCTGTCATGGAGTAAGGGCCAATTGGCATGGACTCTCAGGTTTACATTCCCAGGACAACATTTAATTCATTAGCTCTGTAATTCGTGTAAAGCATTCTGCCCTAATATTTCAGTAGTCTAGCAGGGCTAGCTTTGCTAGCCTGTACTAGACAACTTTCTTGTCTCAATTAAAGTAATTAGAAGTACGAACTTTTAATTGACTTATATCAGAGCCTTTAAACCCTATTAGCTGAAATCGCCTTTATCCTTCTAAACTCGATAACTGTACTACAGAGTTATCTATCTTAATTTGTATTAATTAAGCTAGAGTTTAATTTGTTCTTTTTATTTTCTTGGAACCAAGCAAAACCTGTAATAGCAAAATGTAGAACCAGGTATCGAAACCCTCTGCCCACTTTTTAAACAACATGAAATCGCAGACTTAAGTTTGGACACTTTAAACAACCACAACATTGATTGTCTTTCCAGGTCAAACAAAAACGCATTACATCATATCTAAGTCTAGTATTTTATTTCAACATCTTCCTTCTAGGATCGTTACCATCATCAAAACCAAATAGACTACTACAGGAATTAACTACCGTAGACAAAACGAATAGAGAAATACGAGTTGTCTATCTGAGAGTTCCAGAATCTAAATCTTCTCAACATTAATTCCAACTACACATGTACAAGATAGATTGCATAAAACAAAGCGAAGGGGGGTTAATGCAGTCCCATCTCCTTTCCATTATAGCCACCAAACACAGACATCAGGAGTAGAGAGTGTTTCAAACCCTAGTTTAAGAAATTCGACTGTACATATAAATCTCAGGCCTACGACTTTACTCTCTTGATTTTCTCTTTAACCATAGTGGGTTCTATTATTTGCTAACAGAAATCGAACCCAAGACTGAGCAAGACCACACTTCATCATTTAGATATGGAAGGCTTTCATTCACCAAGTTAAAAACAAAATCCACCACGAGCCAACATTTTGTATAAGCAAAACTACCCTATCAACAAACGAGAGTATACAACCAGTATTAGAGGTTCCTACCTACAAAAAAAATAGAGACAGACTCTTCCATAGACTTTTGCATATACAGTAAAAAAACGTAGATAAAAGAGCTATCCTTCAGTAACAAAACAAACACATCGAAACCCTAGATCCATGGAGATCATTCGTTGCACATCAAAACGAAAACGTAGAGTCTAAGAACTAACCATACATGCTCAATAGAAAACGCAGGCATTTATCCAAGTGACATTATTTCCAGTCCAAACCCAAATATACACAAACGCAACCAGTTTTTCCCCATTAGAAAGCTTTAAACGACTTGGCTTTGCCACATTAGTCAAACTACTGTATCAAACATAAAACCCTCAAGGGTTATCCCCATCTCAAGCAAAAATACAACATCGTCTTCCTTCCAGACTCTTGGTCAAGCCAAAGGTGACCTATGGGAACTTCAAATAAATTATAATGAGCCAAGGGGCATCACGAAGTTCCATCCTTAAAGAAACTAAACAGTACTCTCCCCCATAGCTGCGATAGGAAGGGACGAGGGTTGGAAAGACCTGGACTTACATTTCTTTTATGCCAAAACATAGTTTCAGTCACCTAGCAACACCCAACACTAAGAGCACCATCCTCCTCTACCTGTCAGTAAAACCACATAAAAGCAAACCATAAGTCAATGTTGAGGAGAAACGAAAGCATACAAATTAGATGAGTAAAATCCTTAAGCTACAGGAAAGAAACTACCTGTTGGTGAGCTGCAATAGTTTTCCCTTCCCTCATGATGAAGACCGCAAGGGAACTGACCATGAGCATAGCTCAGGTCAGAGCCATCCCAACACTGATGCAGCCAGGAGCCACACTTGGCCAGGTGACCACAAAAATGACCAAACGTGAAAGTGAAAAGTAGGGAAAATCCATAGTGCCCAACTAGCCACATGGCCACGTGAATTTCACATGTGAACATTTAATACTTCAACAAACCCCTCTAATATTTCAACAAACTACCCTTATGGTATAGTCAAGTCATGAAAGTAGATTATGCCATTCACCATGTCGAAGATTTATTTCCTTGCTAAAGTCTTAGTCCATTTCTCATAACTTTAGATATAGTTTAGGATTTTCACTTTAGGTAGAGGCCATGTTCTAATACCTGCAAAACACATTGCAGATGAAATGGATTAGCAAATTTTGCTAAGTAAGCCAGAAATCCCCATTACTCACCCCTTACCTCTCAGTAGTTTCGCCGACAGTTTGAATAGCAACATCAAGGTTTCCGAAGGACTCATCCTCCCTCACCAAGTCCATTAGGCCTAGAATAATGATGTAAACCAGTTTAAAACATATAACGGAAACTAATGTGCATTTAGGACTTTAAAAGCAAGGTACTTAAAGAAAAAGCACTAAGACTGTCAAACTAAACTATTTATTACTTATCACTGCTTCCGCAAGATATATAACTTTTGAGACTAATCTTCTTAGAACCTAGTCTCCATGACATCACACATAAAGTATCAACTCAAACTTCTTAGTACTGAAGTTAATTTACCTCAGTACCTACAGGAAAGATGATTTTTTTGAATTTTTACTACTTTTAGGGACATTACAAAGATGATGACACTACTTTTAGCATCAACGATCTGCTTCCCCTTGTCTGCGAATCTGACATTAGGTTCAAAATCAAAATCGGAACTAAGATCTAATTCTGAATCTTTGATCTCGACCACAAATGACTGCTTTGACCAACATTCATCAATGTTGTGCCAAGGATTTTGTTCAATGTGCACAACTTTTCACTGTTCTTATTAACCTTCCCATTACCCTTGTATGGGTTTTGCTAAGGTTGGTTATCCTTCTTTTGTGACTCTAGGATGCCTTTCCCATGCTTCTACTGCAACTTATTTTCAATCCCAAATCCCATGTATTATTTTGTTCAAAGTTCTCCTCTATTTTGACAACATACAGAGAAGCGGTTCCCACTAAAAATATTTCCAGGAAATCCACCTGTGTCCAGATGTCTTGATGTAGGCAATTGTGATATTTCAAAACAAGGAGTTGCTCGGACTCTTTGATATCAAATTTTTTTCACAAGGTATGCAATTGGTTGGTGTACTCTAACATAACTTGGTCTAGGGTATTTTGTAAGGATTATAAAAGTATACTTAAGTATAGTATTGTAGGCGATTATTTTGGATTGAAAAGAACATAAATATAGATTGGTAGGCGAATATTAAATATGAAACATATAATTTACTACTAAAACTTGTAAATTTTGGCGAATATTATGATAAAAAACATATTTTATGTAAATATAGGCAATATTAGAGACTAAAAATGACCAAATAGCGAATTTATTTTTTGAAAAAAGGCCGCAAAAATAGCGAATTGGAAAATTTTCGCCCCTAAAAATTTCCCTGACTTGGTCCCTCTCTTGATGCAAAATGGTCCATTTTGTGTGTTGGTCGTCATAGTTTCCGATAGGGTAATTTTGTTCCTTAATGGCATCTATAAAAGAATCCCAAGTGGGACCAACCTCAAACATTTCAGACAACTTTGATAAGTTTTTCTCACAATAAGTTTCCCCCTAGTTTTTGACATGGGGGATAACCTTAAGGAGTGCAAAGGTGATATCTTCCCTGTCGGAAAAATTGTGGACGTAGAAATACCCTTCTAGTAGGATAAACCATTTGTCTAGGCCATCAACATCGATATAGAATTCAAATAAAGTAATATTAAAGTTAACTTATACTTTGAAGGGTGTGTCTCCTCCAAAGTGATTGCTCAATGATCCCTCCGTTGCTACTGGAATTCATCAAAGGATTTGGGAGAAATTGTCCATCATCTCATTCCTATGTCGTGTGAAAGATTCCTTGAGAAAAAACTTGACATGATCTCCATCTCGATATTCTCTCTTTTTCTCAGCCATGGGAGGTTATTTGGGATGCCAAGGGAAGTCTTTCTCAAGCTCAATTAGTTCAATATTGAACTGTTTTTATCCCAATGTAATTGGGAACATGGATGGAGAAATAATGAAATAGTAGGTTGCTATGATACCATTGATCTAGATTTATGTGAGAAAAAACTGAAATATTATATATAAAACCAATTACATAGATATATTGCAAGGAACACAACGATATGGTAAATTAGTATTCTATTAAATGAATGAAATAGAACAGACATTAAAATAAAATCAGCTAGAATGGTGGTAGCTATATCTCTAAGAAGAGATATGGCATCTACACTCATTCATGAGAAGATGATTACTAAAGGAGGTCAAAGGTCCTTTTTATCGTAAGCATGAAGGAAGAAACCCTAAACATCAAAAAACCTAACCCTAGGGGAAGAACCATAAATTTAAAGGTGTGTGGGCCCTGAGGTGGTTAGTTGAGGTGTCAACTTCTTAGGGGCATGACTTTTGCAGACAGTATCTGTTGAATGTGTTCAGTAGCTCATTGGAAAGGTATAAATGAGAAGAACACATTTTGGATGTCTATACTTCCTTTAACTATTCCCTGACTGTCGTGTCACCAAAAATCGTTGTTTAAGGCCTCAAAATAGTCCCAAAAGTTTTCAATCCGAAAAACTGTAAAAATTACCAAACTGGAAAAAAATTTGAGCCAGTGGAGTAGGTGGCTAGCTTCCAATATCCATCTAGACCAATCCAATGACTTGAAAACCCATAAAAACTTCCAATCTAGAAAACAAATTTAAGCTAGTGGAATAGGTGGGTGGTCACCAATGCCCATTTGGATGACTAATATAGTTTTTGCGATGATATAGTGACAAATCATGCATAAGTAGAAGACCTAGGGAATATTCTGAGAGTAGTGGTGATATGGAATCAATGACTTGGAAATGTGGGTTAACAATGTTTGAAAATTTTGCATGACCAGGGTATGCTCTATGGGATTAAGTCTTGTAATTTAGATTTGTGAGTGCTATATTATTGGTAAACATAAGCGATTTTGGTATACTACAAGGTCTAGTAAAATTTCAGACCTTTTTCAACTTATTCATTATGATATATTTGGACTAGTCCTTTCTTAGTCTATAAATGGCACAAGATATTTTCTATCTTTTATAGATGATTATTCTCGAAGAGCATGTGTGTATATTCTGAAAAATAATTTAGAATCCCTTGAGAAATTTAAGGAGTTCAAGGCACAAATAGAGAAAAGATAGAGAAAAAAATTTCCATGTCTTATCTCAAATAATGGAGGAGAGTGTTAACACACAAAAATTGTTCACTAGCTCATCTCCCTAGTCACATAACCCATTTGCCCACTTTTCCTACATTTTTGGCCTCCAAAACCTCCAAAAACCGCAAATTGGTAATAAAATGGGTAAAAGATCAGTATTTCCCTCAATTAATGAAAATCCTCCAAAAAGGTTAAAAACCCACCAAAAAGGGTCCAAAATCCCCAAAGAAGAAAAAGAAAAAGGAAAAAGTCAAAAAAAAAAAAAAAAAGAGGGAAAACTCAAAATACCACTAGCGAATACTATTGTTTTCCCAAAACCATGGGTCAATACTCCACCACCCAAAATCGTTATAAAAAGGTGATGGAGCCCCACCATTTCACACACACCCATAATCACTCTTCATACCCTTATTGTTCCAAAATTTATACAGCACTTTAGCCTACCATTTCAAGCTTTTGCGCCCATCTAGTTGAATCTTGGCCACCCATTGAGAATTTGGAGAAGAGAAAGGAACTCTGGAGACCCAACATGCTACTCTTTGTACTGCTGCAAGGGCCCCCATCACCTCATCTTCTGAGGTAACCATTACTGCAAACCCTTGTTTTCATATAATATAAAAAACACAAGTTTCATTCATGGGTTCCTGTTGATCTATCACTTTATTGCAGTAGTTAGATTTATTTTATGTTTCTTATTTCCACATATCATTTGCTTATTATCTAGTTTTTATCCATTGTTATGAACTGCTACTAAGTGTTCCTGAATCCTTAGTAGGTGCTCTTTAGAATGACCTGGTGTGAAAACACTAGCTATAGAGAGTATTTCTCTAATGAATCTGATAAATTTTGTACATAAGAAAGAATTAATCACCATAAGATTTCTCTATATACTCAACACCAAAATCGTATGGCTTGTCATATGATGCACACAATCATGGAATGAGTATGAAGCATGCCCAACACAATTGGATAATGGATTATGGGTAGAGGATATTAACACAGTTGTGTATTTGATTAACATAACACATATGACTGTGTTGGATGGACATATTCTTGAGGATGTTTCATGTGGTAATCGAGTTGATTATTCCCATTTGTGTATCTTTGGTTGTGATGCATTTTCCCATGTTCCTAACTAAAATGGGTCTAATATTTACCTAATTTGAAGGAAATGTGTTTTCTTCAATTATGATAATTGAGTAAAGGGGTATAGACTATGTGATCCTACTAATGATAAGGAAATTGTTTTCCAAGATTTTATGTAATGCCCCAAAAATGACTGTGGACCTTAAGGGCACCTATCGAGTGACCCGGCTGAAAAAAAAAATCGATAAAGTGGTCTCTTGAGCCTTGATATGCCTTAAATGATTGAGGAAAACCTGAAGATGTGAATGATGACAATAATTGATTATGAGTTAGTGAAATAAATGTTGTATGAGGAATTGGATAGTTGATGAAAACGAATAATTACGTGTTGCTAAATGGTTATCTTTGATTGTGAAAAATGTGTTATATGTACATATAGATGATGTTTAATGATTAGCTGTATGAGTAATTATGTTGTCACGTCCCCTCCCATTCTACCAGCTAGATGGAGAGGATTGTGAGGTTAAATTGGGCATCCAGCCCCATACATTATACAGAAACATTCAAATTTAATTGAAAAAACATATACATATGAAAATGCATAACAGACGTGATGCTAAACTGGGCGTCTAGCCCCATGAAACTTGTAACCATAAGCATTCACAGAATATAACACAGACGTATGGAAATGTATGATTTTAAGAAAATCACAACGGAAGTAAATTCATTTAACCCATCTACATACATTCATAATATTCATCAAATGGTAACTGCAATTTAACACAAGAGGATACTTATCTTATATGAAAGTAGTTCCACGCAACTGGCTATGCAACTGCAACGTTCCACCCAACCGTAGGCCAGGGTGCTCCTCAATCTCTCAGCACCACTGCGACCCCCAAGTTGGGCATGATCTCTACAAGGAACCAGGGAACAACAGACTCACACATCGCCAAGCATACACTAAGATGAGCCAAGCCAATCTGCAATTGGGTTTATCAGGCTGCTAGGACATGGAAGGGAAGAATTGCTAAGCTAGTGAGCTCCAGCATAGATCCAGGGATAACCTTGCAAGATCTATCTAACTTGGTACCCACAATGCCTACAAACCCAGCACAAGGAAGTATTCTTTTCACTGCTATACAGTCTCTCAAGCCATACCTTCCCTATCTAGTGCTCTCAGGGCATGCATAGAAGAGTAACCAAAGCCCTCTTGATCTTCTTGAGAGGTTGTCTCCCCCACTAGGTTTATCAAGCCACTTCTGTCCACTACCACTCCAAAACTTCAATTCACAGGTTCAAACCAAAAACGAGGATGCACACAACAGCAGAACACAATTATGGGGCAAGACAAAACATTTTTACAGTGAGATGCATGAGATGGGGTTTCAGCTCACTCAGAAAAACGTGGAAACCCACAAAAACGAAATGGGAAGTTGGGGAACAACCCAGGGAATCCCAATCTGTTTTTAGAAAAACGTCCCTGGACACTCGGGGGCAAAAACGACCTCCATACAGTCCCCAAAACGTGGCCCTTCTCTCCCAGGCTACTGCATATGCAAAAACGAACTCCCAGGCATGGAGAAATGCAGGATTTGGATGAAAAACGTGTAGGGAAAGACCCAACTAGCTCCAACTGCGTGAATGAATCAAGAATCCCCATTCAGAATGGCTTTGGGCACCATTTCGTGGGTGTTTCCTTTCCCAACAAGCAAAAACACGAATTTCTAGGTTGATGGCTTGCCCATGCACGAAATTGGCTGCCATACTTCTTCATTTCCAAGGCAATAACTGACCCAACCAATCTTTGGGAGAATTAAATGATTGGGTGCATGAGACAAAATGGGTAGTTGGTGGTTTATGGGTTTCCCCATTGACACATGGATTAATACCATTGGCTCAAGGGTTTAAATAATTTGCCTCCCTATTCCTTGTAGAATCATGCCCCATCTCTTTGTTGCATTGCATAGCTAGTTGTGGGTATTTTTCATTAAAATTCATATTTACATGATGTCTCATTTACATTGTGCCCATCTAGCACAAGAGTCATAAGCATCTAGTTTAGTTGCCGATACATAAACGCTAAATCAATGGTGGGGCCTTGGCCTTGAGCTCCTCACCATGATTAAATATCAGTATTTACATCATTTACAAAGGGGGGCAAAATGGGGACGTGACATATGTGATGAGAACAAAAGAAGTACGTATTGACAAAATGCCTTGCTAATTAGAAGAATGTATAATGTGATGTGTAAACTATAAATGCTTAATGATTAGTGAGTTCATGAACTTAATTATGATGAAACAGAACATGACTATTAATATGTGTTTTTGAGAAATGAGTGTAGCGACAAGTGAAATGGTTCACCGAAAGACACACAAAGGAATTGAAGGGTCATAGCGTATGGATAAATCACACATGGGGAGTTCGATGACGATTTTGACTTCCGACGGAATTCCACGCATGAGTAGAGAAGCACTGATTCACTTACTCAGGGGAAGCGTGACGTCATGTGATGTGGACCACGATGAAGTTGGTCACGTATGAGTTGGGGGGCGCACAGTAAGAACGGACTTAGTCCTCAGCGCCAATAGTCCCCAATAGCATGTAGACGGAGGATTGAACGTAACGGAGCCTAAATCCCTACATGAATTTCCCGCAAGTCAAATGAAAAGATATCGAAAGAAGAACTCGACGATGTGGTACCTTGTCAAGAAATAGAGAGGATGGACGTAAGGACCCGACGATGTGGTACCTTTCCGATAATGGATACAATGGATGAATAAACCCGACGGAGTGGTACCATGTCAAAACATGAGCATAAAGGACAGATGAGCCCAATGGTGTGTCACCTAGGTCCTAGAAGGGATTAATTGGTAAACTTTATGCATAAAAACCATATAAAATGGCATTTAGAACACTTACTCATGAAGATACATTTTAGCATTAAAAATAATAGAAATAATTATTTCTAGGCATTTGCACATGAAAATATGTTTTAGTGCTTAAAATAATATAAATAATTATTTTAGGAGCAAAATGGAATCCTAAGCTTGAGATTTTAGTTAACACCACATGCACCCACAAAATAGAATTTAGAGTGAAGCATCTTAGAGACAAACTTCAGTAAATTTAGGAAAGTAGGTGCATTCTTCTAGAAAACTTGACAATTGGATATGTGAGATAAATTACTTTTTGAATATTAAGAAATTGAGTATTTTGCATGAAGAGACACATGTCGCAAGAGATTTTCCTGTTTAAGGAAGGATTTGGGAATGGGTAAACGACCCAATTTTTGGATGGTTATCGTAATCTCTAAAAAGTGAGTGACTTGCTGCTATTTTGGTTTGGCTATAAATTCTTGTGGGGGGGGGGGGACCCATTTAGGATTTTTTCAAATTGTGTGTGTGAGCTCTATGACCAGAAGCTCGAGGGTGGCTATGCGACTAAAAGCATAAACCTATGGTTGAGTGGCGAAGCTAACAGTTGTTTCACCGATGGTTAATCAATCTTTGTTGGAGGGATCCTATGGAAGACATGGTCGATAATGCACAAGCTGGATCGGATTAACGATAACTTCTCCTTTGACAGTGGTCACGACCTACCGTCGAAAGGTTATGGTTTTGTCTATATTTGCTAAGTTATTCAGTTAATTTATTTTATTTCTCTAGTAATTATGGTATCTAATCTATTTTGTATCAAGTTGTTGAGTTTCAGGTTCAGTTCGTGAGGACCCTACAGGAGGGATCCCTACATTTTATTTTAAAGAAAAATGCATGCAAAGGAAGGAGGTACAATGAACACTTGATAATTTACCTATTGAAATATAAATGAGTGAAGAAGAAAATGAAGGTTCCGATTAGCATGAAGAAAAATAGGTTGAACAAGCATAAGCATGAATATATACACATGCCAAAAAGATGCCCAAAAACGTATTCTCCTAATTTTCAATCTTCTTTTTCTTTTTTAACCAATGATGGTTAACCAAGTTCATATTAGGAATCTAGAGAATCTGAGAATGAATATGAATGGATGAAATACATAGACAAATAGATGAAATAAATAAACAAGAACTTAACATGGGAATTCCTTCATCTCTCAGTGGGAAGAAAGATTGTTGGAACCAAGTGGGTGCATAAAGTAAATAAGAACAATGATGGGTTGTTGGAACTTTATAAATATCGTTTGGTGGAAGAAGGTTATGTGCATAAGTCTGGTATATATTTTAATGAAATATTCTCTCAAATTGTGAAGCTTACTAATGTAATGGTTTTACTTGAACTTGCAACAACACAAGATTTAGAGTTGCAGTAATTGCATGTAAAACTACTTTCTTGCATCCTAATCCCAAGGAAGAAATTTATATGGATCATCTTGAGGTCTATAAAGAAAGAGGGAATTGAAATTTGGTTTTGAAAGTGAAGAAATATCTTTAGGGATTGAAATAGACACTAAGGAAGTGGTGCAAAAAATTTGACACCTTCATGAAGAGCCAAGGTTTAAGGAGAAGTGAAGCTGACCATTGTGCATATCATAAGAGGTTTGATTATTGAAATTTTATTATCTTGATATTGTATGTTGGTGATAAACTGGTTGTAGGCCCCATCACTAATAAAATCATTGATCTTAAGGATCGATTTTATAGTATAGTTGAAATGAAGGATTTATGAGTAGTAACTCAAAATCGAGGTATGAAGATACACACAGACAAAACATGTAGGAAGACCTTGTTATGTCAAAATTCATATGTAGAAAGTATTCTATAGTGCTTGAATATGCATAGTTAAAAATAAGTCAGCAACCCACTTTTTGCACACTTCAAGTTGTCCACCGCATAGTGTCCTAGCATGGAAGCATAGAAGAGAAGCATGTATCATGTACCATATTCATTAGAAATAGGGAACCGACTTTTCACCATGGTAAGCACCAAACCAGATTAGTATTCCCAAGAAATGGGATTCGTTATCTCATTCATGGTGAATCTACGTTAAGAGATAATTAAGGGACACTTCAAATGTTTTTATTTTCTACATATTTACAAAAAAAAAATTCATATATTAATTTTGTTGGACAAAAAGATGGATGGAAGTCTATTGTAATATGTAATTCCACACTTATTAGTTGATCTATATATTAGACATTTAAGTTGCAACCAGTGTCATCCTTATCAACCACTCAAGTAGAAGATGTGGCATTAGTTGAGTAAATTAAAGTGGCAATATGGCTAGACTAATTAATGGATGGATTCAATATGATGAAAGGAAGGATCACTTTTCATTATAGCATTCAAATTTCTATTCATTTAGTGAATAATACATTATTTCATGATCTCACAAAACATATTGATATGAAGTACCATTTCATAAGGAATGTAGTGGAAGAATGTAGGATCATATTGGAGAAAACTGATACTAGTAAGAATACTATAGATATATTACAAATATAGTGATAATAGAGAAGTTTTAATGGTGAAAATACTCGATGGGATTGATTAAAATGTGATGACAATAACACTCATCAATGGCATCTGAGTGGAAAACATGGGAAATTAACTCCCTGTATATAAAATTCAAGTGGGAGAAGGTTAGGAGATGATACCAATATCCAAAAATATAAAAAATTTCTATAGAGTACTACATGACTATCATATCATGTGATTTATATGCATTGATCCCACACATCAAGGAGAGGGGGAGGGTTTGTGGATCCCCCAAGTAAATAATTTATAAAACCTTCTACCGTATTTTGATTCTTTCTGGAATTGTCATATGTGTTGTATAAAAGGAAAGTTAACACTAGAATTGTAACACAAGAGAAAAGAAAGCATTCTAAGGTTTTTCCAAGTAATAATAAAATATCATTTTTTTCGTTCACCATGGTTTTATCTATCCATTAAAGGGTTTCCATGTAAATATCATGTTCTATTTTTACTGTTCTTTGCTTCAATTTTATTTTTATTTTTCTAACATTATGTTACCCTAACCTAATCCATAAATTAAGTTTTTCTACTGCATCTCTTTCACATGATCTCCCTTTCAAGAAATCCCCACAACACTTATTCCTCTAAATATGTAGAGCCCATTTTGTAAATTGTAGACCAAGAAAACAATAGTGTTCTCATTGTAGCGCTCAAAATAAAACCTAGGGAGTCCACCTCCACATTTCATCTTGACATTATAATATTATTACCTAAGTATGGAAAAAATATGCACATACATGTTCTAGATTATGGCATAGCCAGCCTTAAAATATACTTCCAAACATTCCCAACTATTATGAATAACAATGTATCCTTCTTGTAGCTGGTAAACATTTAGGGGAACAAACTCAAGATTGCTGGAAATCTCACAAATATTGAACCTAGTTATATGTAGTGCTAAATGAATAATAGGCTACCAGTAGGCACTTATCATCATAAATACATGGGAGTCCTTATGACAGGCATTGAGAGAGTGATTTTATCCATCAAGTTGTTTATCAAAATTAAGGTGAAAATGATTGTAGTTACAACAAGATCCATGGACTTATTGAAGTGTTCACCAAGATCTACTTCTAGCATAATATTAGATATCCTTAACAACTACATTTGATTGAGTTTAATTCTTTTTTTCTTACTATTTTCATAATGAAGTAGCTATATTTAAGATCACAATTATGGACCAAGAATTTATTTGTGTCCTATTCATTGAGAAAACAAATGTCAAGAAACCTATTTTTTAACCCTTCCTAAATTATATGCTTAACTCGTTTTGAAACCCTAACCCTCACATTACATGTTGTTGAAACACTAACCCTATAAATAACACTAACACCTTCAATTTCACAAGCATGCCTCCATACTCTATAATAAATTCATATATCCCCAACCCTAACCCTATTTATTCCCATCCTCTATGATGGTGCTACTATCACAAGATTTGAACTCATGATGTCACGAATTATTAATTATCACAATGGAATTCCTAATACAAATCTTTATTTTATGATGAAAAATCCACTAACTTTGATAAAGACCATTCCTCCTTTAAGCTTCTATGATTTATGAAAGTGATTCACTTTGAAAACCTATTGAAACTGATCCCTCATTACTAATGATGACACATTCCCTGTCACACCAAACAACAACTCATATGCCTTTATCTACCACTCCTTTAGGATTTTTGAAGGAGGGTCTGCTACCATAGGTTCTCTCTTGTGTTGTGTTACTCTTGTTTTGGATTATACATACCACTAGACATCCTACAGTATTTCCTCTAACATGCATAAACCCTACATCCTCCACCCTAACTCTTCACTTTGGGACTATGTTATTATCTCTTGGGATCTCTAGAAGCCACCATATACTACAAATACTCTCTAAAATATTGCATCACGTTTCCTATGTGTACATCATCCTCCTCAACCCTTATTAAATTTTTATTTGTCTCAACCTCCTAAGATATATGTCACCCTATCATGATAATCAATTAGGGTTATCTATTGCAACTCTTCCTAAATGAATCCTCACAACACATATTCTTCTAAATATGTATATCCCAATTTGTAAAGTGTAGTCCAAGAGATTTACAGTGCAACAATATGTGCGCTCAAGTAATGATTTATGGACACCTATAGTTCATCAAAATAATATATTACTCCACCATCTGTTACACCAAAATATCACTACCATGAGTCAGGTGTCATCCCCATGCCTTCATCCCTGAAGTGCCTTGACTTGGATGTTAGAAGAGAGGTAGATTTCCCTACCATTTGACCTTTTCTAGTAACTCTAACACACCCTGCTTTCTAGCAAGGGGCTTCAGACCTAAGGTGGCACACTATGCAACTTAGAAAAATGCGCCACTGGCACAGTTTGTCCTTGTACATCGTGCAATGATCTAGCTCTGGCACAAGTTGTATTTGAGCAAGATGCGTCAGAGTTGGTTTAAATGGAGAAATGGGAGTTAAAGTGACTTATCGAAGCTTGGTGATGTGGAGGATCATCCCTAAACATGTGGTGAGGTGTCTTTCAGTTCCCTAACCTATTGGTATGATCCATTAGATCTCTCCCCTAAATATCCATCCTACTCTATCCATCCAAACCTACAAATATAACCTCTCTCTCCATTGAGAAGGGGGAAGGATTATGAACCTTCATGCTGGTGGAATTCAGTCAGAACATTCTTCTTCATCCATAATAAGTCAGGAGGATTTGGATCTTTGAGGCAAGATCATCCATGTTGGAGTCGTGACATCGAAGCTTTGGTTGTAACTCCCCTCACTTTTTATCTGCTGCAATTTACATTAATATAAACATATTTCCATAAATGTGTCATGTCTTGTGATATCATTTATGATTTGCTTCTTCGACTGCTTATCTAGTTAGATTCATAGATATATGCTTTGACGTAGTTTGCTTGTTTCCATCTCTTCTATCTTGTTTTGCAGCCGTAGATCGAAGGATTGAAAGCAAATCAAGCAAAGAGAAAGGGATTGTGATAACCAGGTAATTCATCTATCCTACAATCTAATCTAACTAGGAAGGATTTTATGTTGTGTATTCTTTTGTGCTATATCTATACCATTTAGGTTTAGAGAGATCCATTTCTATCTGCGTTAACAGATTGTATACACACAAAAATGGTGACTGTACTGGGGACAAATATCTTATGTTTTTATTGTTTATCAATTTTTGACTTGTATCTTTCATTTTGTTACATTTTGATTGATTTGGCCTCCCACCTCCATTCCTCCCATTAGATCCATCCACCAATGAGTTTCTAGGTTTAATCAGACTCTACCTAGGGTAAATATCACCTCAATTGTCTTTTATTCTTGAAGCATTTTTTATTTTTTGTGCTTTGGATCTTTCCTGATGCACCTGGCCTGTGTACTCCCTGCGTCTAATGCATTTCCATGGTTAGAAACCCGTGCCACTGATTCCATATGTCTACTTGTAACCCGCGTCTTTGGCGCTCACTTACTATTTGCAGAGTGCATATATGGACTATTTGACGCCTTGATACATACCTGTAGAGTGCGTTGATCTGTGTTTCCTTGCACTTGGTATGAATAATTCTTCAAGTTAAATTTTTATCTCATTTTCTAAGTTCTATAGTTTGTCCCTTGTAGTCACAAACACCTTGGATACTACATTTTCCCTTTCTTGGCTTGATTTCGAAGTTTGAGTGTTGATTGGAGCCTTTGCACATCAAGCGAGTGTTTTGGTAGCCATGGGAAATTTCAATCCCACGTCGATCAGCTCAGTCTTGTAGCTCTTGATCATTACATCAGATTTACCCGATCTGACTTCCCAGCGCTTTTTTTTCTATTTGTTGTGATTTTTTGTTTCGATTTTGTGTGTGTTTGAGTGTTTTTTGAGCTTTGGGTGATCACTTTTCTTTGGGAATTTCCAACTTAGTTTATCTGGTCGTGATGCAGTCTTTGATTTTCTGAGTATTAGATCTAAAGAATGTTGTAATTCTCAGATCCATCATGAGTATTTGAGTAGGAAAACAAACTTTTTATTATCTTCATTTCGAGTTTGATTCTTGAAATCATTGGGAATAGTTTTCATGCTTTGGGATGAACGTTGAAAAATATTTGGAAAGCTTAAAAGGCTATCTTGTAGTTTCTTGGTTATGATAACTTGTTCGTCATTTGTTGGAAAGTTATAAGCTCATTTGAGTTTTTACAAAGCATTGCTAAAGACTGCAAATTTTTACTTTTTGGTTTTCCTTCACTTTTTAGATCATTGTTTCGAAAATTAGAGATTATTCCATTTGAAAATTAAATTCTTCTTTCCATGCTTCGTCAATTCCTTTAACTTGAAAAGAGAAAAAGAAAATCATTTACAATTTGGTGTTTGTTATTTTATGATCTTTCTTGGCATAGTGAAGAGAGTGCTTCATTTTTCTTTTTGACTGATTTTGAAGTATAGGGGTACTTGTCTATTTTTACCATTGTAAACTAAGGAATTTATCCTTACCATAGATAGATTTCATCGAAAAGAAAAAGAAAATATTTTCATTTTGCATATAACTTAGGTGTACATTCTTTTTAAATTCCTATCTACACCTCATGCATTCACCTAACCGCGAAAAATAAAATTTACCGGTAGTGTTAGGTCAAAACTGTATAGAAACTTTTGTGTTAGATTAGATACGCGCTCCGACGTCTTTAAGCATGGAAGCTATCATTATTTGCCTACACTTCATCCTGGGGGCTTGCATTTATTCCATGTACCAACCGGTATATCGAACGGCCTTTCACGTACCCTTGGGTATATTGAAAGTTACTTCACGTACTCGATAGTATATCCAAAGGATCATGTCGTACGTTTTTGCATTAGACAACACCACTACGAATTTGAGCTCCCATGTACCTTGAGTATATCAGGATACCTTCTAGGATTCCTGTAACCATCTGAGCTAACCTATTGGCCATCTTGGTGTTGAAATACACCGATAAAGGCACTCGGAAAGCTACTACCCACGTGCTTTAGGTAGTCGAGTTATATGGTCAAGGGTACGGTCCTAATCCTCCCTAGTTAGTGCTCTGAAAGATTGGGACGAGTATAACTATTCAAACCTGTGGTATATCACGAGTTTCACCGCCTTGACAATCCTGCGAGGTCCCATACCATTGAATCTAGACCTATCACATAAGTTTTCTTGTGGCTTTAGCTTGTGTAGATATTGGATTTCATTTTTCCTTTTTGTAGAACACACTTAGGATAAATTTTGGTTCGGTTACACTAGCCGATCAACCTTTGAGAAGATCCCAAAGGATTTTGAGTTTTCCTCCTGAATATCCCCTTAACCAGGAGGAGAACTCGGGGGAAAGAATGGATCAACCTACTACATCTAGGTCACATGAGGAAGATACCTCCACCTTATAGTGGGGAATGAACTATTCGTCTCCCCCCAATCCACCTATCTATGAACCCACAAGACCTTTGAAAGTGGAACAACCTACCTCATATGACACATCCTTCCATCATTCAAGGGAGGGAAATCCTAGATCTACAGATTGGGTTTTCAGTCAGCCCCAAGATGAACCTATATCAATAGTGTTTGGTTCATCCACATCTTTTTCGAACACGTCTCTAGGCCGACATGTCGTCGATTTTGGGTCACTTCCCATGGAAGAAACCATACCTCGTCGATGGGTTCCAAACGATGAGTTTCTTGCACCACTCTATGAGCACATGAACCATTTATGCATGACTGGAGAACACATTAGACGTCAAAGTCTCTCACCTCAAGAAAGTATCCCAGGAGTACCCATCTTTCAATATTCTGCTTTACACTCTTTATCGTTTGCTTCACCGGAAACATCCATATCTAACATGACCACTTATGAACCAGGTCAACCCTGGTTCCCTACGAGTGCACCTCGAAATCAGGCCACTGGTTCTATACCTCCTATGACCCCAACCTTTGAAGGGGAACCTTGAACCTATGTTAACTATGGGACATTAACTCCACCTCCCCCACCTCAAAATTCGAGGGGAGGATATAATCTACCTGTTAGTCTACAACTAGGCGGAAGTAATCCTTTAGTTAGTATTCAACCCTTTGTTATGGGTCGAACCATCAATAGTGGTCAACATTTGGTCACCGGGCACATTCCAGTATGTGGACAACTTTTGGCTGGGGGGAAACCCCTGGCTGGGGGGCCTAACTTGACTGGGGGTCATCACCAAATCGAAATTCATACCATGAGTGAAGGATACACTTCACATCCAATTTATAGTATGGTTGGAATTCCTCTTCCAACCATGGGACAACCCACATGGACACATCATATAGGGGGCATCCATTTCGACCCAACCCCCATGGGGACACATTTTTCCAGGACATAATAACCCTAATATTTGACAAAACTATCAAGGAACGATTTTTCCTGGATTAACCTACCTTGGAAACCCGAATACCCCATGGGGCCACCATAATGTCCCACCGACCGAACCTCCGGCCCGCCGACTACCCCCACCACCTCCACCAGCTGTCCCACCACCTCCACCACCACAACCACCACCCCCTTTTGGAGGAGGAGGACCCTGGCCTTACAACAACGTACGACCCCATTCTAGAGGAGGAAGACCCCCTCCTTACGGTGGAGACCACCCCATTCAGGAGGAGGATGAACCCCACCCTACGACGGAGGACTTCCCTAGTCTACAGGGGGAGGGACCCCATCTTCTGGTGGAGGACAGTAACGCCCCATATTTTGAATTAGCATGTTTATCACTTAGACACCTTGCACTTTATTCGCTTATTATCTGTTGGACTCAGCTAGACTGAGTGAATTATATTTTCGGCATGTTAGTTCTGATTATATGCTTTTGCTATATTTGTGATGTTACTATGCTTATGTAGATACTATGATTATGATGTTATAATGTTACCATTCTCATGATGTTATTATGTTTATGCGGTTACTATGTTGCAGTTATCATGAGATTCTTTTATTTCATAATGACAGTGTATGTTTAAATTGTCATCCTTGATGAAATATGATATATATATGTGTGATGTAGTACGTGGATACCAACCCATGATGTGATAGGTTCAAAGATTTTATGTAAATAAATTAAATGATGTTGATAATATGGATCAGTTGATGATCAAATGGAAATATTTGTTATGTATGTATGGTTGCAAAGTGCTAATCCACAGGACACAGGGGCTATGTAATAGCCGGATATGTGATATGAAGTATGGTGTAGTACCTATTTTACAAAGAGCCTTGTTTACCAAAGTTGATGATACGATGACACGGAACAATAATATCGATATCAACACAGTATGGTTTTGATAGGGTATAGACCTAGGATGTTTAGAGGGATGGATGTATGTTCCACCCTATGTTTCTATAATACCCGAGGTCATGGGAGGGCTGTGCTACGACACGCTCCCCAAGTTGTTGTGATGACGATGGTCAGATTCCTGCTAGGAGAGGCTAGATTTGCTAGTTAGCCGACGCTACCACTCTCAGGTTCTATGTAGCCAGGTGAGTATAACCGACATCCACTTTTGTACTAGTAGAGGAAGGATAGGGAGGATGAGGACGTAGGTTAGGATGGGAGGATATGTTAGTATTGTTGAGGGTTGGGTATCCCTTGATCCTGACTTAGTAGTAGTAGGTACCTCTTCCTTGAAAATAATTGATTGATTAATTATTAAGAATATGAAAATATAATGATGCAATCATTTGATTGTTAATTGTTAAATGACTTGAAGATACGAAAATGCTTATGTTGAATGTATGTTTGTTATGTCTGCATGAATGATTTTGATTCCGTACTGATTTTGTTATGTCTTGGTCTAGTAGTATTAGTAATATAAAATAAAAATAAAAATTTTACACATTTAAATTTGGGGATCCAAACCTGCATCCCTACGTAGATGCCGTAAACCTTCTCGCTGATGAACTCCAAAAACATATGGAATCTGGACATCACCTCCAGTGCTGGTCTCGAGTTATATATATACACAAATAATACTGCATGAACAGTCCCCCCTACAACTTTTGGGATGGGGATAAACCCTATCAACACCATAAAGCTCGAAATATGATCAGCGTAGCGGCCTTCCGGGCACAGCAGGATACCGCTCCTTCCCGTTCTGAAATTACAGAGTCTATGTCGAGAAGGAATTATTTTTTCTCCTTTCATGATATCTTCTTCCATTCAAGCTGCTTTCCTCGGCCTGCCACTCTAAGCCTTTCTTCTGGGAGGTTGCTTAAGTGGCTCCCATGAAGACGTTTGCAACTTTACTTTACTACTGTTCATGGCATGAAATCTCTGAGAGGAAGGAAAATTTCGACCGGTATAAAGAGCCGAGAGGATGCCGGGGTGTTGGCAGATGAAGGAGGAAGGGTCAAAGCCGATCTTGTTGTCCACTGTTGTCTAGTGTTGTAGAGCAGAACCTTTAGGAAAAGGAAGGGAAATGATGCGCACCCTTGAGATTGACCCTATTTAGGGTTTTCTCTCCACATGGTTGTGGGCTGCATGAAGAGGCCGCGTGGTCTTGATGCGTAGTCCCTCCTTTCATGGCGATCGACTGAGAGATGAGACCATGTGACCTTAGGGCCTTCCGGGTTACTTTAAAGGTCCAGTATTCTAGACTTATTCATCACCACCTAACTAACAAGTATCATCAAAACCATGGTAAGAGCCCACGATGGAGCATGATATGCACAACACGTCGAACTCAACCTCCCGCTCAAATAATTCAAATTTAAAATATTTTTTTATTTTATTTTTTTATTATATTTTTTTTATTTTTCTTCTTATAGGATTGTAATAACATATGATGTGATAAAAATTAATTTATATATATCTATATACTATTAATTCCTTTGTTTTGTTTGTTATAATAAATGGTTTTACAAATTCAAAATTACTTTATACATGGTTGTAATAATGTGTGTTTTGATGACATAAATTTATTTATATATATATATATTTGGTTGTGTTATAATAAATGTTTTACAAATTCAAAATTATTTTAGATGGTTTGCATAAATATATATTTTATTGAAATTTAATTTCAAATTTAAATTTTAAAATTTGAGCAAGGCTAATCATAGCTATGATTAAGGGATGCTCAATAAATTTTAAATTGTATGGTTGCATAACATTAGGTATTAGACATAACGTTACAATTAATCGTAACGTTAATGTCTAAGAATGAAATAAAATTAATGCTTAAACCATAACTTTAAGTAGTAAGACACAAAATGCCCTTTTGCTGAGACTTCAACTCCTAGTAAAAGGGATGAGACATACCCGAAATCTCAAAAACAAGACACTATTGAGATCAGCGTGACGAGCTGAACACTAGAACACTAAATTTACTATATGACAAATCATTTGAATGAAATGACGTAAGTTTAAATTGATAATAAATGTAGTAAGGACATGATAGGGTGTCCGCAAATTGTGGAGTAGCCGCCTCTAACAAGATAATAACCTTTTTAAGAAATCTAAAAATCAATAATGCCTAACCCACAGTCTAAAATAGAAATAAAGTACTCTGAAATTTGTAAATAACGACTATGTCTAATGAGTAGTAGTGCATTGCCCAAGGTTGAAAGATGATGAAATTATGTATTGTTGAGAACGGTAGTCACGAAAACCTTGTAACCGATAATTGTTCTCCTAATTTAATTAATGTTATAGTACTTTTGGTTATAATAGATACAAAATGCTTATTACCGCTAGGGTAATAATCGTGTATGACCTCAGGATTTGATGATGTGGATCTTCTTTCCCCTGCAAGACATATGCTAACCTTAATGATCCTTGGTAGTCTCTTGTGGAGTGTTGATGTATATGTAACTTCGGAATGTATTTCACATATATGTATATTGTATTCCTATAGAGATGGTATTATTCCTCTATAAGGAAGTGTCGTCATTTATATTGTAAGTGTCATAACTTATACTTGATGGGTTATTAGACCACCTTATTTGGGGTCGGCCCTGTATAAGTCATGTGGGTCAAAGGGTTATTAGACCACCCTATTGGGGGTCGGCCCACTCAGCATTATGTTATGTGGCTAAGTTAGAGCCGACATGAGTTAGGTAAAAAGGCAAGTCAAGTCAAGTATAAATAGAGTGCGGGAGGCACTCTATTTGTTAACTCACTTCTCACACATGCTCTCAAGGAGGAGAGGCGCACTTATGGAGGAGGAGGATTGCTGCTAGGTTATGGCTATCTCTCTTGGTTGGTTGTATCATTGCTCTATCTATCTCTGAGGAAGTTATTGGGGTTTTTCACCTTTATGGTTTTCCCCAAGTAAATCTTTGTGTCTCTTGTGTGCTTGCATTATTGTCTCCATGATTGATATGCTGTAGATATGCTGTACATGTTGTTCTCTCAGTTAAGATGCTAGATCATATTGAAGTAAATTCAGAAAATTTAACATGGTATCAGAGCTAGCCTGAAAGAAGGCATGATATGGCATGTATGACACTTGTTGCACTTACGATGCTAGGGCTTGATATAGCAAAAACCAGTCATCGTAGAACTTTCGCTATAAATCCGTTTTGGCGAAGTTTTCGGATCTGAAATTGTTACAGGCCGAAGCTAAGATCTCCAGGTACCTTGTGTCCAAAGGACAACCTCTAATTCGTTGTACTTTGTGATTTATGATCTGTGCAATATAGGGTTTCTGCCTCTTCCAGATCTGAGTCAAAATCAGGTGACCTTGGGAAAAAGGTCATAACTTGGGCTAGGGAGCTCCAAATGAAATTTCGTAAAAAGTGACAGGTAGTAAACAGTCTGTACTATCTCAGAAAACTTTTTCAGAGGCCGAAGTTGAACCAGTGACACGTGGAACGCCGTACAAGTTCGCTCTACTATTTTATCCCATAAACAGGTCACGTTGCGACACTTGGCATAACTCTCTCTCAGAAAATCCAATTGAGGTCAGACCTGTCAGGATGGAAAGATAACAGGCTGAGCTATCTCAGAAAACGTTTTCAGAGGCCGAAGTTCAAACAGTGACACGTGGCACGCCGTACAAGTTCGCTCTTCTGTTTTATCCCAAAACAGGTCACGTTGCGACATTTGGCATAACTCTCTCTCAGAGAATCCAATTGAGGTCAGACCTATCAGGATGGAAAGGTAACAGGCCAGGCTATCTCAGGATACTTTTTTCAGACCCTGGGGATCAAAAATTTCGGCGTTACACCAGAAACAATCAGGTACATATTTCTGTCAAAACAGAATTATTTTTTGGTACCTTCATTCATGGCTTCCGGAATTTAGGGCTTTGGAGAAAGTTGGAATTTTTGTAATCGGAGACCACGGCTGAATGCTACTCATCAAAATAAAAATTTAGAGACCAAAATCAGAATTTTTGGTTGGGCAGAAGGCCGGGCTTGATCAGACCCTAGTTCGGGACTTTGATCAGGAAAGTGGAAAATTAGGGCTTCTGTAAAAATGAGAATTTTTGAAATCTGAGACCACGGCTGGAAGCTCCTCAGAAAAATAGAAGCTTAGAGCTTTGGATCAAACCTTTTGATTGGGAAAAAGAGTGGGATTCATCAAACCCCAGTTCAGGGTCACGTCCAGTGAATCCGGAAGTTTCAAAGGCAAAATTGAGGAGTGAAACTTTGCAGTTTTCAAATTATGAATATACCAATTTGATCAGCTCATCAAGGTGCATATTTCTATCCTTTCGGAAGTTTGAAATTCAAAGTTTGAATTTTTGGGGTTTCTCTGACAAACCCATATCCAGCTCCAGCTCCAGTTCTTGCAAATCAAGTGGATTGGGTTAATCCTAGAAGAAGATGGATTGGTCACCTGCATAAGTGAAGAAGTTCCTGTTTCAGAGGGAGATGAGGCTAAGGCCTTATATAAGAAGATTACAAGCGATCTCGACAGGTATGACTCATCGAGGTATGTTTCGATATTTGTCCATGATTAAGTTTATGGTATGTTTGTATTCATGTTATTACGGTTAGTACAATTTTGATCTTTGATTTGTCGTATCACCTTAACAAAATTATGAATGCATAATAGAAGATATTCATTGGTTAGGGTGTTGACACTTATGATTGTACTAATGCATTATGATGTTGTATGAGGTTTATGTTGTCTACTAACAAGAAAGATACACCAAGAAAGACAAATCATGTTCTGGTCCAAGAACATATGATCATGATAACATGAGGACAAAGATTCATCCATTGCCATGGATCTCATAGAAGATCCATTCTCGAGGTATGTATAACTTGGTTTTATAATGGTTAACTTATGAGACATGCAGGTTACTAGCACAAGTCACTAAAGAGAACCAGAAGACATTATGCGGGTATGTTAGACATAAATAGCTAGCATGCTAATCCAGGTATGTTTTTCCTATATCAAGCTAGAATCCTACCTTGTGTTAGGATCTTATACTGTTGTTGATAATGATTATTCATGAAGTCATAGGTTTGAATAATCATGGTTGGATGTATTTTTTGTTCTTATCTTGATCGATGATTCAACTAACCTGAAGAGTCATAGGTTTGAGTAATTACAGGTTTAGACATGTCATGATTTGACTAACCATAAAATCCTACATAAACCTTGAATGCTAATGCTTATTATTTCTGTTTGAAATGATCATGACTATACATGCTTGAGATTATTGTGTTTTAATAGTATACTAATGAATGTATGATTTTATATGAGATCACAAGGATAACACATTCATGATACTAATAAGCATGCATAGGGACTAAGGATGAATATGCAAGTTCAAGGACAGGTAATCCAGGAAGCAAAGATCAAGAGGGAGCACACTCCAGTTGTTCCTGCAAAGAAAGCAAAGGAGCACACTTCAGTAGCTTCTGCAAGGAGCATATATTCAGAGGGAGTTGAACATCTTTCTACAAAGGTGTAGAAGAAGCTACTTCAGATTATGACTCCAGTATCTCCCGTAAAGAAGCAAAGACTCAGAGGGAGTCCACCCAATGAACAAACAAAGATAAGTATTTTAATTATCATTTCTTACATATGTGTTTGTTTAATTAAAATTGTTCAATGATGTATATGCTCATGTTCCTAGACTTAGGATATGTATTGTGCATATTAGAATAGTTGCATTAATGAACAGTATACTACTAATATACATGGGTAAGTGGCCTATGGCACTGTACAACATTCCATTGCTATTTATCTAGAATGAAACCTCTTTGCTGACATGTTGGGAGTTGTGCACACTCTTAACAATGTTCTGGTAGAGATTGGAAGGCATCTAGAAAGTTACGGAATATGGATAAATGTTGTATTGAAGCATTGGCTAAGATAATTGCATGACTATATGACATATTTATTTAAGTGTAAGAATTTGTTCTGAAAACTATGAGATGTTTTCTAATCATGCAATTTAACTTGTTGTGTAGGAAAGATCGTATGCCATCTCCTACAAAAGAAGAACTACAACATTTGTTCAGCAACAAATTATCTATTGAAGATATTGAAGTTCCCAGGATTTGGGATGAAGAAATAGAATGCCATGATCCGTCGATCATGAAGAATGATGTTTGGGTTGCAGTCCCAAGACGTGAAGGGAAGTTTGTTATGACTTCCAAATAGAACTATCAAATCAAGCATGTTGCAGATGGCAGCATTGAGAAATACAAAAGTGATGAAATAGAAGATGCACCAGATGGATCTCAAGACAGCATGGTGTAGTCATATATGTGTGCAGAACTTGGTATGGTAGGATAGACAGCTTTCTATCCAGTTTGGGCGTTACCAAGAGTAAAGCAGATTCCAACCCTTTCTACAAGGTTGAAGAAGGAAATCTAGTGATACTACTTTTGTATGCAGAACTTGATAACCTGTTTGTTACAGGTGAAAATAGATTGATTGCCGACACGCAGCGGAAGCTTACTATCGAGTTCGAGATGAAGAACTTGGGGATGATGCACTATTTGTTTTTGGCATGGAGGTGTGGCAGAGTGCAGATGGAATCTTCCTTGGACAAGGGAAGTATGCAGTAGAGATCCCGAAGAGGTTCGGGATGATGGATTGCAAGGCCATGGCCACATCTATGGCATCAAATCTGAAGCTTCTATGTGATGCTTCATCTGAGCTGGTTGATATCAGTATGTATCGTCAGATGATTGGGTCCTTGATGTACCTGACGAACACGAGACCAGACATTTGCTTTGCTGTGAACACATTGATCCAGTTCTTGACGGATCCGAGGAATGTTCACCTGGTTGCTGTAAAGCATGTTCTGAGGTACCTGAAGGGTACAGTGGATTATGGGCTCAGGTATGAGGCGAATCAAAAGTTTAACCTGCAGGGTTATCTTGATTCAGATTGGGCTGGCAGTGCTGCAGATAGGAAGAGCACATCTGGGTGTTGCTTCAGTATGGGATCAGGTGTGATCTCTTGGTTTAGCAGGAAGCAGTCCTGCGTAGCACTGAGTACAGCTGAGGCAGAGTATGTTGCAGCCTGTTCAGCTAGTTGTGAGGCAGTATGGCTACGGAAGCTACTGTCTGAGTTATTTGATCTCCATTGGAAGCTACTGGTATCTTCTGTGATAACCAGAGTTGTGTGAAGCTGTCCGAGAATCCAGTGTTTCATGACAGGTCGAAACACATAGAGATCAAATATCACTATATCAGGAATATGGTATAGAGAGGAGCTGTGAAGCTCCTGTATGTTGCGACGGACGAGCAGATTGCAGATGTGCTGACGAAGCCACTAGCCAGGGTAAAGTTCGAGTACTTCAGAGAGAGGCTTGGCGTTCTTCAGATCGAGGAAACTTCGAGGAAGAAGTGATGGACACATTTGCTGAAGCCATTCCAATCATGTGGGAAGGAGGATCCTTCACATGGCTGTGGATGTAAGCGCTGGATGATGAGCATCAGGATGATGTTCTGGTTTCTGCCTGGATATGATCAGTTGGATCATTTATGTATGTACGCATCATGTTAGATGCTGGATATGATCGGTTGGATCATGTGTATGTATTTTGTATGAACGCATCATGTTGGATGCTGTTGGATACATTGTGTGGATCATGTATCTTTGTATGATCAGGTAGATCATGGATGATGATGGATACATTGTGTGGATCATGTATCTTTGTATGATCAGGTAGATCATGGATGCTGATGGATACATTGTGTGGATTATGTATCTTTGTATGATCAGGTAGATCATGCATACTGATGGATACATTGTGTGGATCATGTATCTTTGTATGATCAGGTAGATCATGTATGCTGATGGATACATTGTGTGGATCATGTATCTTTGTATGATCAGGTGGATCATGTATGTTGATGGATACATTGTGTGGATCATGTATCTATGTATGTATCAGGTGGATACTTGGATGATCGTGGATGACAAGCTTCTCCAGATGACATGCAGCAGGATGTTGCAGTGATGATGATCAGGATGATCATGTGTACATCAGGATGATGTATGGTGAGTATCAGGTTGATACTCTGTGGCCGTGGATCAGGTTGTGCAGATGAGCATGTCTGGGAGATCCTATAGGTCGGAGTTATGTACCCGTAACAGCCTGGGATGCTCTGTCGAGACATTGCTCTGGGAGGACATGTAATTTGTGCCCTGGGAGATCTCAGGTCGGAGTTGTGTACCCGTAACATCCTGAGATGCTCTTGCGAGGTTTTGTCCTATGGCATGTAATTTGGGCCCTGGGAGATTTCAGGTCGGAGTTGTGTACCCGTAACATCCTGAGATGCTCTTTCGAGGTTTTGCCATGACCACATGTAATTTGTGCCCTGGGAGATTTCAGGTCGGAGTTGTGTACCCGTAACATCCTGAGATGCTCTTGCGAGGTTTTGTGGTGGACCACATGTAATTTGTGCCCTGGGAGATTTCAGGTCGGAGTTGTGTACCCGTAACATCCTGAGATGCTCTTTCGAGGTTTTGTGGTGGGGTCACATGTAATAGCGCCCTGGGAGATCCTACAGGTCGGAGTTGTGTACCCGTAACATCCTGGGATGCTCTTTCGAGGTTTTGTGACGCACGTAATAAGTCCTGAGGATTCCACAGTATGGCCAGTGATGATGAAGACCTGCAGGTGGTGGGCCTACATCCAGTATGAAAAAGGACTGGCTCTGTAGAACTTGCTATGACGAGTAGATTCAGAGATTGATTGAGATAGCAGCAGCAGTGACGATGATGATGACTCGATGACGATTATCCAGTGACGATGATCCAGAGAAGATGACTTGTGCTAGAAGAACTGTGCTGAGAAATAACTTCCTAGTTAAGAGGGAGTGTTGATGTATATGTAACTTCGGAATGTATTTCACATATATGTATATTGTATTCCTATAGAGATGGTATTATTCCTCTATAAGGAAGTGTCGTCATTTATATTGTAAGTGTCGTAACTTATACTTGATGGGTTATTAGACCACCTTATTTTGGGTCGGCCCTGTATAAGTCATGTGGGTCAAAGGGTTATTAGACCACCCTATTGGGGGTCGGCCCACTCAGCATTATGTTATGTGGCTAAGTTAGAGCCGACATGAGTTAGGTAAAAAGGCAAGTCAAGTCAAGTATAAATAGAGTGCGGGAGGCACTCTATTTGTTAACTCACTTCTCACACATGCTCTCAAGGAGGAGAGGCGCACTTATGGAGGAGGAGGATTGCTGCTAGGTTATGGCTATCTCTCTTGGTTGGTTGTATCATTGCTCTATCTATCTCTGAGGAAGTTATTGGGGTTTTTCACCTTTATGGTTTTCCCCAAGTAAATCTTTGTGTCTCTTGTGCGCTTGCATTATTGTCTCCATGATTGATATGCTGTAGATATGCTGTACATGTTGTTCTCTCAGTTAAGATCCTAGATCATATTGAAGTAAATTCAGAAAATTTAACATGGTATCAGAGCTAGCCTGAAAGAAGGCATGATATGGCATGTATGACACTTGTTGCACTTACGATGCTAGGGCTTGATATAGCAAAAACCAGTCATCGTAGAACTTTCGCTATAAATCCGTTTTGGCGAAGTTTTCGGATCTGAAATTGTTACAGGCCGAAGCTAAGATCTCCAGGTACCTTGTGTCCAAAGGACAACCTCTAATTCGTTGTACTTTGTGATTTATGATCTGTGCAATATAGGGTTTCTGCCTCTTCCAGATCTGAGTCAAAATCAGGTGACCTTGGGAAAAAGGTCATAACTTGGGCTAGGAAGCTCCAAATGAAATTTCGTAAAAAGTGACAGGTAGTACACAGTCTTTACTATCTCAGAAAACTTTTTCAGAGGCCGAAGTTGAACCAGTGACACGTGGAACGCCATACAAGTTAGCTCTACTGTTTTATCCCATAAACAGGTCACTTTGCGACACTTGGCATAACTCTCTCTCAGAAAATCCAATTGAGGTCAGACCTGTCAGGATGGAAAGATAACAGGCTGAGCTATCTCAGAAAACGTTTTCAGAGGCCGAAGTTCAAACAGTGACACGTGGCACGCCGTACAAGTTCGCTCTTCTGTTTTATCCCAAAACAGGTCACGTTGCGACATTTGGCATAACTCTCTCTCAGAGAATCCAATTGAGGTCAGACCTATCAGGATGGAAAGGTAACAGGCCAGGCTATCTCAGGATACTTTTTTCAGACCCTGGGGATCAAAAATTTCGGCGTTACACCAGAAACAATCAGGTACATATTTCTGTCAAAACAGAATTATTTTTTGGTACCTTCATTCATGGCTTCCGGAATTTAGGGCTTTGGAGAAAGTTGGAATTTTTGTAATCGGAGAACACGGCTGAATGCTACTCATCAAAATAAAAATTTAGAGACCAAAATCAGAATTTTTGGTTGGGCAGAAGGCCGGGCTTGATCAGACCCTAGTTCGGGACTTTGATCAGGAAAGTGGAAAATTAGGGCTTCTGTAAAAATGAGAATTTTTGAAATCTGAGACCACGGCTGGAAGCTCCTCAGAAAAATAGAAGCTTAGAGCTTTGGATCAAACCTTTTGATTGGGAAAAAGAGTGGGATTCATCAAACCCCAGTTCAGGGTCACGTCCAGTGAATCCGGAAGTTTCAAAGGCAAAATTGAGGAGTGAAACTTTGCAGTTTTCAAATTATGAATATACCAATTTGATCAGCTCATCAAGGCGCATATTTCTATCCTTTCGGAAGTTTGAAATTCAAAGTTTGAATTTTTGGGGTTTCTCTGACAAACCCATATCCAGCTCCAGCTCCAGTTCTTGCAAATCAAGTGGATTGGGTTAATCCTAGAAGAAGATGGATTGGTCACCTGCATAAGTGAAGAAGTTCCTGTTTCAGAGGGAGATGAGGCTAAGGCCTTATATAAGAAGATTACAAGCGATCTCGACAGGTATGACTCATCGAGGTATGTTTCGATATTTGTCCATGATTAAGTTTATGGTATGTTTGTATTCATGTTATTACGGTTAGTACAATTTTGATCTTTGATTTGTCGTATCACCTTAACAAAATTATGAATGCATAATAGAAGATATTCATTGGTTAGGGTGTTGACACTTATGATTGTACTAATGCATTATGATGTTGTATGAGGTTTATGTTGTCTACTAACAAGAAAGATACACCAAGAAAGACAAATCATGTTCTGGTCCAAGAACATATGATCATGATAACATGAGGACAAAGATTCATCCATTGCCATGGATCTCATAGAAGATCCATTCTCGAGGTATGTATAACTTGGTTTTATAATGGTTAACTTATGAGACATGCAGGTTACTAGCACAAGTCACTAAAGAGAACCAGAAGACATTATGCGGGTATGTTAGACATAAATAGCTAGCATGCTAATCCAGGTATGTTTTTCCTATATCAAGCTAGAATCCTACCTTGTGTTAGGATCTTATACTGTTGTTGATAATGATTATTCATGAAGTCATAGGTTTGAATAATCATGGTTGGATGTATTTTTTGTTCTTATCTTGATCGATGATTCAACTAACCTGAAGAGTCATAGGTTTGAGTAATTACAGGTTTAGACATGTCATGATTTGACTAACCATAAAATCCTACATAAACCTTGAATGCTAATGCTTATTATTTCTGTTTGAAATGATCATGACTATACATGCTTGAGATTATTGTGTTTTAATAGTATACTAATGAATGTATGATTTTATATGAGATCACAAGGATAACACATTCATGATACTAATAAGCATGCATAGGGACTAAGGATGAATATGCAAGTTCAAGGACAGGTAATCCAGGAAGCAAAGATCAAGAGGGAGCACACTCCAGTTGTTCCTGCAAAGAAAGCAAAGGAGCACACTTCAGTAGCTTCTGCAAGGAGCATATATTCAGAGGGAGTTGAACATCTTTCTACAAAGGTGTAGAAGAAGCTACTTCAGATTATGACTCCAGTATCTCCCGTAAAGAAGCAAAGACTCAGAGGGAGTCCACCCAATGAACAAACAAAGATAAGTATTTTAATTATCATTTCTTACATATGTGTTTGTTTAATTAAAATTGTTCAATGATGTATATGCTCATGTTCCTAGACTTAGGATATGTATTGTGCATATTAGAATAGTTGCATTAATGAACAGTATACTACTAATATACATGGGTAAGTGGCCTATGGCACTGTACAACATTCCATTGCTATTTATCTAGAATGAAACCTCTTTGCTGACATGTTGGGAGTTGTGCACACTCTTAACAATGTTCTGGTAGAGATTGGAAGGCATCTAGAAAGTTACGGAATATGGATAAATGTTGTATTGAAGCATTGGCTAAGATAATTGCATGACTATATGACATATTTATTTAAGTGTAAGAATTTGTTCTGAAAACTATGAGATGTTTTCTAATCATGCAATTTAACTTGTTGTGTAGGAAAGATCGTATGCCATCTCCTACAAAAGAAGAACTACAACATTTGTTCAGCAACAAATTATCTATTGAAGATATTGAAGTTCCCAGGATTTGGGATGAAGAAATAGAATGCCATGATCCGTCGATCATGAAGAATGATGTTTGGGTTGCAGTCCCAAGACGTGAAGGGAAGTTTGTTATGACTTCCAAATAGAACTATCAAATCAAGCATGTTGCAGATGGCAGCATTGAGAAATACAAAAGTGATGAAATAGAAGATGCACCAGATGGATCTCAAGACAGCATGGTGTAGTCATATATGTGTGCAGAACTTGGTATGGTAGGATAGACAGCTTTCTATCCAGTTTGGGCGTTACCAAGAGTAAAGCAGATTCCAACCCTTTCTACAAGGTTGAAGAAGGAAATCTAGTGATACTACTTTTGTATGCAGAACTTGATAACCTGTTTGTTACAGGTGAAAATAGATTGATTGCCGACACGCAGCGGAAGCTTACTATCGAGTTCGAGATGAAGAACTTGGGGATGATGCACTATTTGTTTTTGGCATGGAGGTGTGGCAGAGTGCAGATGGAATCTTCCTTGGACAAGGGAAGTATGCAGTAGAGATCCCGAAGAGGTTCGGGATGATGGATTGCAAGGCCATGGCCACATCTATGGCATCAAATCTGAAGCTTCTATGTGATGCTTCATATGAGCTGGTTGATATCAGTATGTATCGTCAGATGATTGGGTCCTTGATGTACCTGACGAACACGAGACCAGACATTTGCTTTGCTGTGAACACATTGATCCAGTTCTTGACGGATCCGAGGAATGTTCACCTGGTTGCTGTAAAGCATGTTCTGAGGTACCTGAAGGGTACAGTGGATTATGGGCTCAGGTATGAGGCGAATCAAAAGTTTAACCTGCAGGGTTATGTTGATTCAGATTGGGCTGGCAGTGCTGCAGATAGGAAGAGCACATCTGGGTGTTGCTTCAGTATGGGATCAGGTATGATCTCTTGGTTTAGCAGGAAGCAGTCCTGCGTAGCACTGAGTACAGCTGAGGCAGAGTATGTTGCAGCCTGTTCAGCTAGTTGTGAGGCAGTATGGCTACGGAAGCTACTGTCTGAGTTATTTGATCTCCATTGGAAGCTACTGGTATCTTCTGTGATAACCAGAGTTGTGTGAAGCTGTCCGAGAATCCAGTGTTTCATGACAGGTCGAAACACATAGAGATCAAATATCACTATATCAGGAATATGGTATAGAGAGGAGCTGTGAAGCTCCTGTATGTTGCGACGGACGAGCAGATTGCAGATGTGCTGACGAAGCCACTAGCCAGGGTAAAGTTCGAGTACTTCAGAGAGAGGCTTGGCGTTCTTCAGATCGAGGAAACTTCGAGGAAGAAGTGATGGACACATTTGCTGAAGCCATTCCAATCATGTGGGAAGGAGGATCCTTCACATGGCTGTGGATGTAAGCGCTGGATGATGAGCATCAGGATGATGTTCTGGTTTCTGCCTGGATATGATCAGTTGGATCATTTATGTATGTACGCATCATGTTAGATGCTGGATATGATCGGTTGGATCATGTGTATGTATTTTGTATGAACGCATCATGTTGGATGCTGTTGGATACATTGTGTGGATCATGTATCTTTGTATGATCAGGTAGATCATGGATGATGATGGATACATTGTGTGGATCATGTATCTTTGTATGATCAGGTAGATCATGGATGCTGATGGATACATTGTGTGGATTATGTATCTTTGTATGATCAGGTAGATCATGCATACTGATGGATACATTGTGTGGATCATGTATCTTTGTATGATCAGGTAGATCATGTATGCTGATGGATACATTGTGTGGATCATGTATCTTTGTATGATCAGGTGGATCATGTATGTTGATGGATACATTGTGTGGATCATGTATCTATGTATGTATCAGGTGGATACTTGGATGATCGTGGATGACAAGCTTCTCCAGATGACATGCAGCAGGATGTTGCAGTGATGATGATCAGGATGATCATGTGTACATCAAGATGATGTATGGTGAGTATCAGGTTGATACTCTGTGGCCGTGGATCAGGTTGTGCAGATGAGCATGTCTGGGAGATCCTATAGGTCGGAGTTATGTACCCGTAACAGCCTGGGATGCTCTGTCGAGACATTGCTCTAGGAGGACATGTAATTTGTGCCCTGGGAGATCTCAGGTCGGAGTTGTGTACCCGTAACATCCTGAGATGCTCTTGCGAGGTTTTGTCCTATGGCATGTAATTTGGGCCCTGGGAGATTTCAGGTCGGAGTTGTGTACCCGTAACATCCTGAGATGCTCTTTCGAGGTTTTGCCATGACCACATGTAATTTGTGCCCTGGGAGATTTCAGGTCGGAGTTGTGTACCCGTAACATCCTGAGATGCTCTTGCGAGGTTTTGTGGTGGACCACATGTAATTTGTGCCCTGGGAGATTTCAGGTCGGAGTTGTGTACCCGTAACATCCTGAGATGCTCTTTCGAGGTTTTGTGGTGGGGTCACATGTAATAGCGCCCTGGGAGATCCTACAGGTCGGAGTTGTGTACCCGTAACATCCTGGGATGCTCTTTCGAGGTTTTGTGACGCACGTAATAAGTCCTGAGGATTCCACAGTATGGCCAGTGATGACGAAGACCTGCAGGTGGTGGGCCTACATCCAGTATGAAAAAGGACTGGCTCTGTAGAACTTGCTATGACGAGTAGATTCAGAGATTGATTGAGATAGCAGCAGCAGTGACGATGATGATGACTCGATGACGATTATCCAGTGACGATGATCCAGAGAAGATGACTTGTGCTAGAAGAACTGTGCTGAGAAATACCTTCCTAGTTAAGAGGGAGTGTTGATGTATATGTAACTTCGGAATGTATTTCACATATATGTATATTGTATTCCTATAGAGATGGTATTATTCCTCTATAAGGAAGTGTCGTCATTTATATTGTAAGTGTCGTAACTTATACTTGATGGGTTATTAGACCACCTTATTTTGGGTCGGCCCTGTATAAGTCATGTGGGTCAAAGGGTTATTAGACCACCCTATTGGGGGTCGGCCCACTCAGCATTATGTTATGTGGCTAAGTTAGAGCCGACATGAGTTAGGTAAAAAGGCAAGTCAAGTCAAGTATAAATAGAGTGCGGGAGGCACTCTATTTGTTAACTCACTTCTCACACATGCTCTCAAGGAGGAGAGGCGCACTTATGGAGGAGGAGGATTGCTGCTAGGTTATGGCTATCTCTCTTGGTTGGTTGTATCATTGCTCTATCTATCTCTGAGGAAGTTATTGGGGTTTTTCACCTTTATGGTTTTCCCCAAGTAAATCTTTGTGTCTCTTGTGCGCTTGCATTATTGTCTCCATGATTGATATGCTGTAGATATGCTGTACATGTTGTTCTCTCAGTTAAGATCCTAGATCATATTGAAGTAAATTCAGAAAATTTAACATGGTATCAGAGCTAGCCTGAAAGAAGGCATGATATGGCATGTATGACACTTGTTGCACTTACGATGCTAGGGCTTGATATAGCAAAAACCAGTCATCGTAGAACTTTCGCTATAAATCCGTTTTGGCGAAGTTTTCGGATCTGAAATTGTTACAGGCCGAAGCTAAGATCTCCAGGTACCTTGTGTCCAAAGGACAACCTCTAATTCGTTGTACTTTGTAATTTATGATCTGTGCAATATAGGGTTTCTGCCTCTTCCAGATCTGAGTCAAAATCAGGTGACCTTGGGAAAAAGGTCATAACTTGGGCTAGGAAGCTCCAAATGAAATTTCGTAAAAAGTGACAGGTAGTACACAGTCTGTACTATCTCAGAAAACTTTTTCAGAGGCCGAAGTTGAACCAGTGACACGTGGAACGCCATACAAGTTCGCTCTACTGTTTTATCCCATAAACAGGTCACTTTGCGACACTTGGCATAACTCTCTCTCAGAAAATTCAATTGAGGTCAGACCTGTCAGGATGGAAAGATAACAGGCTGAGCTATCTCAGAAAACGTTTTCAGAGGCCGAAGTTCAAACAGTGACACGTGGCACGCCGTACAAGTTCGCTCTTCTGTTTTATCCCAAAACAGGTCACGTTGCGACATTTGGCATAACTCTCTCTCAGAGAATCCAATTGAGGTCAGACCTATCAGGATGGAAAGGTAACAGGCCAGGCTATCTCAGGATACTTTTTTCAGACCCTGGGGATCAAAAATTTCGGAGTTACACCAGAAACAATCAGGTACATATTTCTGTCAAAACAGAATTATGTTTTGGTACCTTCATTCATGGCTTCCGGAATTTAGGGCTTTGGAGAAAGTTGGAATTTTTGTAATCGGAGACCACGGCTGAATGCTACTCATCAAAATAAAAATTTAGAGACCAAAATCAGAATTTTTGGTTGGGCAGAAGGCCGGGCTTGATCAGACCCTAGTTCGGGACTTTGATCAGGAAAGTGGAAAATTAGGGCTTCTGTAAAAATGAGAATTTTTGAAATCTGAGACCACGGCTGGAAGCTCCTCAGAAAAATAGAAGCTTAGAGCTTTGGATCAAACCTTTTGATTGGGAAAAAGAGTGGGATTCATCAAACCCCAGTTCAGGGTCACGTCCAGTGAATCCGGAAGTTTCAAAGGCAAAATTGAGGAGTGAAACTTTGCAGTTTTCAAATTATGAATATACCAATTTGATCAGCTCATCAAGGCGCATATTTCTATCCTTTCGGAAGTTTGAAATTCAAAGTTTGAATTTTTGGGGTTTCTCTGACAAACCCATATCCAGCTCCAGCTCCAGTTCTTGCAAATCAAGTGGATTGGGTTAATCCTAGAAGAAGATGGATTGGTCACCTGCATAAGTGAAGAAGTTCCTGTTTCAGAGGGAGATGAGGCTAAGGCCTTATATAAGAAGATTACAAGCGATCTCGACAGGTATGACTCATCGAGGTATGTTTCGATATTTGTCCATGATTAAGTTTATGGTATGTTTGTATTCATGTTATTACGGTTAGTACAATTTTGATCTTTGATTTGTCGTATCACCTTAACAAAATTATGAATGCATAATAGAAGATATTCATTGGTTAGGGTGTTGACACTTATGATTGTACTAATGCATTATGATGTTGTATGAGGTTTATGTTGTCTACTAACAAGAAAGATACACCAAGAAAGACAAATCATGTTCTGGTCCAAGAACATATGATCATGATAACATGAGGACAAAGATTCATCCATTGCCATGGATCTCATAGAAGATCCATTCTCGAGGTATGTATAACTTGGTTTTATAATGGTTAACTTATGAGACATGCAGGTTACTAGCACAAGTCACTAAAGAGAACCAGAAGACATTATGCGGGTATGTTAGACATAAATAGCTAGCATGCTAATCCAGGTATGTTTTTCCTATATCAAGCTAGAATCCTACCTTGTGTTAGGATCTTATACTGTTGTTGATAATGATTATTCATGAAGTCATAGGTTTGAATAATCATGGTTGGATGTATTTTTTGTTCTTATCTTGATCGATGATTCAACTAACCTGAAGAGTCATAGGTTTGAGTAATTACAGGTTTAGACATGTCATGATTTGACTAACCATAAAATCCTACATAAACCTTGAATGCTAATGCTTATTATTTCTGTTTGAAATGATCATGACTATACATGCTTGAGATTATTGTGTTTTAATAGTATACTAATGAATGTATGATTTTATATGAGATCACAAGGATAACACATTCATGATACTAATAAGCATGCATAGGGACTAAGGATGAATATGCAAGTTCAAGGACAGGTAATCCAGGAAGCAAAGATCAAGAGGGAGCACACTCCAGTTGTTCCTGCAAAGAAAGCAAAGGAGCACACTTCAGTAGCTTCTGCAAGGAGCATATATTCAGAGGGAGTTGAACATCTTTCTACAAAGGTGTAGAAGAAGCTACTTCAGATTATGACTCCAGTATCTCCCGTAAAGAAGCAAAGACTCAGAGGGAGTCCACCCAATGAACAAACAAAGATAAGTATTTTAATTATCATTTCTTACATATGTGTTTGTTTAATTAAAATTGTTCAATGATGTATATGCTCATGTTCCTAGACTTAGGATATGTATTGTGCATATTAGAATAGTTGCATTAATGAACAGTATACTACTAATATACATGGGTAAGTGGCCTATGGCACTGTACAACATTCCATTGCTATTTATCTAGAATGAAACCTCTTTGCTGACATGTTGGGAGTTGTGCACACTCTTAACAATGTTCTGGTAGAGATTGGAAGGCATCTAGAAAGTTACGGAATATGGATAAATGTTGTATTGAAGCATTGGCTAAGATAATTGCATGACTATATGACATATTTATTTAAGTGTAAGAATTTGTTCTGAAAACTATGAGATGTTTTCTAATCATGCAATTTAACTTGTTGTGTAGGAAAGATCGTATGCCATCTCCTACAAAAGAAGAACTACAACATTTGTTCAGCAACAAATTATCTATTGAAGATATTGAAGTTCCCAGGATTTGGGATGAAGAAATAGAATGCCATGATCCGTCGATCATGAAGAATGATGTTTGGGTTGCAGTCCCAAGACGTGAAGGGAAGTTTGTTATGACTTCCAAATAGAACTATCAAATCAAGCATGTTGCAGATGGCAGCATTGAGAAATACAAAAGTGATGAAATAGAAGATGCACCAGATGGATCTCAAGACAGCATGGTGTAGTCATATATGTGTGCAGAACTTGGTATGGTAGGATAGACAGCTTTCTATCCAGTTTGGGCGTTACCAAGAGTAAAGCAGATTCCAACCCTTTCTACAAGGTTGAAGAAGGAAATCTAGTGATACTACTTTTGTATGCAGAACTTGATAACCTGTTTGTTACAGGTGAAAATAGATTGATTGCCGACACGCAGCGGAAGCTTACTATCGAGTTCGAGATGAAGAACTTGGGGATGATGCACTATTTGTTTTTGGCATGGAGGTGTGGCAGAGTGCAGATGGAATCTTCCTTGGACAAGGGAAGTATGCAGTAGAGATCCCGAAGAGGTTCGGGATGATGGATTGCAAGGCCATGGCCACATCTATGGCATCAAATCTGAAGCTTCTATGTGATGCTTCATCTGAGCTGGTTGATATCAGTATGTATCGTCAGATGATTGGGTCCTTGATGTACCTGACGAACACGAGACCAGACATTTGCTTTGCTGTGAACACATTGATCCAGTTCTTGACGGATCCGAGGAATGTTCACCTGGTTGCTGTAAAGCATGTTCTGAGGTACCTGAAGGGTACAGTGGATTATGGGCTCAGGTATGAGGCGAATCAAAAGTTTAACCTGCAGGGTTATGTTGATTCAGATTGGGCTGGCAGTGCTGCAGATAGGAAGAGCACATCTGTGTGTTGCTTCAGTATGGGATCAGGTGTGATCTCTTGGTTTAGCAGGAAGCAGTCCTGCGTAGCACTGAGTACAGCTGAGGCAGAGTATGTTGCAGCCTGTTCAGCTAGTTGTGAGGCAGTATGGCTACGGAAGCTACTGTCTGAGTTATTTGATCTCCATTGGAAGCTACTGGTATCTTCTGTGATAACCAGAGTTGTGTGAAGCTATCCGAGAATCCAGTGTTTCATGACAGGTCGAAACACATAGAGATCAAATATCACTATATCAGGAATATGGTATAGAGAGGAGCTGTGAAGCTCCTGTATGTTGCGACGGACGAGCAGATTGCAGATGTGCTGACGAAGCCACTAGCCAGGGTAAAGTTCGAGTACTTCAGAGAGAGGCTTGGCGTTCTTCAGATCGAGGAAACTTCGAGGAAGAAGTGATGGACACATTTGCTGAAGCCATTCCAATCATGTGGGAAGGAGGATCCTTCACATGGCTGTGGATGTAAGCGCTGGATGATGAGCATCAGGATGATGTTCTGGTTTCTGCCTGGATATGATCAGTTGGATCATTTATGTATGTACGCATCATGTTAGATGCTGGATATGATCGGTTGGATCATGTGTATGTATTTTGTATGAACGCATCATGTTGGATGCTGTTGGATACATTGTGTGGATCATGTATCTTTGTATGATCAGGTAGATCATGGATGATGATGGATACATTGTGTGGATCATGTATCTTTGTATGATCAGGTAGATCATGGATGCTGATGGATACATTGTGTGGATTATGTATCTTTGTATGATCAGGTAGATCATGCATACTGATGGATACATTGTGTGGATCATGTATCTTTGTATGATCAGGTAGATCATGTATGCTGATGGATACATTGTGTGGATCATGTATCTTTGTATGATCAGGTGGATCATGTATGTTGATGGATACATTGTGTGGATCATGTATCTATGTATGTATCAGGTGGATACTTGGATGATCGTGGATGACAAGCTTCTCCAGATGACATGCAGCAGGATGTTGCAGTGATGATGATCAGGATGATCATGTGTACATCAGGATGATGTATGGTGAGTATCAGGTTGATACTCTGTGGCCGTGGATCAGGTTGTGCAGATGAGCATGTCTGGGAGATCCTATAGGTCGGAGTTATGTACCCGTAACAGCCTGGGATGCTCTGTCGAGACATTGCTCTGGGAGGACATGTAATTTGTGCCCTGGGAGATCTCAGGTCGGAGTTGTGTACCCGTAACATCCTGAGATGCTCTTGCGAGGTTTTGTCCTATGGCATGTTATTTGGGCCCTGGGAGATTTCAGGTCGGAGTTGTGTACCCGTAACATCCTGAGATGCTCTTTCGAGGTTTTGCCATGACCACATGTAATTTGTGCCCTGGGAGATTTCAGGTCGGAGTTGTGTACCCGTAACATCCTGAGATGCTCTTGCGAGGTTTTGTGGTGGACCACATGTAATTTGTGCCCTGGGAGATTTCAGGTCGGAGTTGTGTACCCGTAACATCCTGAGATGCTCTTTCGAGGTTTTGTGGTGGGGTCACATGTAATAGCGCCCTGGGAGATCCTACAGGTCGGAGTTGTGTACCCGTAACATCCTGGGATGCTCTTTCGAGGTTTTGTGACGCACGTAATAAGTCCTGAGGATTCCACAGTATGGCCAGTGATGACGAAGACCTGCAGGTGGTGGGCCTACATCCAGTATGAAAAAGGACTGGCTCTGTAGAACTTCCTATGACGAGTAGATTCAGAGATTGATTGAGATAGCAGCAGCAGTGACGATGATGATGACTCGATGACGATTATCCAGTGACGATGATCCAGAGAAGATGACTTGTGCTAGAAGAACTGTGCTGAGAAATACCTTCCTAGTTAAGAGGGAGTGTTGATGTATATGTAACTTCGGAATGTATTTCACATATATGTATATTGTATTCCTATAGAGATGGTATTATTCCTCTATAAGGAAGTGTCGTCATTTATATTGTAAGTGTCGTAACTTATACTTGATGGGTTATTAGACCACCTTATTTTGGGTCAGCCCTGTATAAGTCATGTGGGTCAAAGGGTTATTAGACCACCCTATTGGGGGTCGGCCCACTCAGCATTATGTTATGTGGCTAAGTTAGAGCCGACATGAGTTAGGTAAAAAGGCAAGTCAAGTCAAGTATAAATAGAGTGCGGGAGGCACTCTATTTGTTAACTCACTTCTCACACATGCTCTCAAGGAGGAGAGGCGCACTTATGGAGGAGGAGGATTGCTGCTAGGTTATGGCTATCTCTCTTGGTTGGTTGTATCATTGCTCTATCTATCTCTGAGGAAGTTATTGGGGTTTTTCACCTTTATGGTTTTCCCCAAGTAAATCTTTGTGTCTCTTGTGTGCTTGCATTATTGTCTCCATGATTGATATGCTGTAGATATGCTGTACATGTTGTTCTCTCAGTTAAGATCCTAGATCATATTGAAGTAAATTCAGAAAATTTAACATGGAGTAATTATAATTTATGATCTCTAATCCCTCCATTTTTTTTAGTTGTTGATTATTTCATGCTAAGTTGAATTAATACATTCCTGTGATGAAACATTGGTTGTATGACGAGTAAACCTGACTTGAGGGTGTAACTAAAGGGATATTTTTAAAGGGTAAGGAGAAAGAAGCTAAGGAGGATAACACTTGATTATAACCTTTAAGCATTCTAGATATAGTATTGAAATTCTACAGAAGGATTAATCTAAATGGTTCTTTAATTATTAGAATACATATCATGGGATAAAAGAAGTAAAACTGTAAGATGCCATCAATGTGTTTTTTAAGTTAAAGTCAAGTAGGACAAGTATGGCCAAGACCTTTTACTTGCGAGAATGCAGAGACTATGCATCGAGATATTCCCACATTATTTTACCATAACTTCGGGACGCAGTTTCTTGAAGGGTGGTTGTATGTAACGCCCCATATTTTGACTTGGCATGTTTATCAGTTAGACACCTTGCACTTTATTTTCTTATTATCTGTTGGACTCAGCTAGATTGAGTGACCTATATTTCGGCATGTTAGATTTGATTATATGTTTTTTCTATATTTGTGATGTTACTATGCTTATGTAGATACTATGATTATGATGTTATAATGTTACCATTCTCATGATGCTATTATGTTTATGCAGTTATCATGGGATTCTTCTATTTCATAATGACAGTGTATGTTTAAATTGTCATCCTTGATGAAATACGATATATATATGTGTGATGTGGTACGTGGATACCAACCCATGATGTGATCGGTTCAAAGATTTTATGTAATGAAATGAAATGATGTTGATAATATGGATCAGTTGATGATCGAAGGGAAATATTTGTTATGTATATATCGTTGCAAAGTGCTAATCCGCAAGACATAGAGGCTATGTAATAGCCGGATACTTGATATGAAGTATGGTGTGTACCTATTTTACAAAGAGCCTTGTTTACCAAAGTTGATGATACGACGACACAGACCAATAATATCGATAGCAGCACAGTATGGTTTTGATAGGGTATAGATCCAGGATGTTGAGAGGGATGGATGTATGTTCCACCCTATGTTTCTATAATACCTGAGGTCGTGGGAGGGCCGTGCTGAGACACACTCCCCAAGTTGTTCTGATGACGATGGTGGGATGCCTGCTAGGAGAGGCTAGATTCTCTAATTATTCAACTCTACCACTCTCAGGTTCTATGTGGCCAGGTCAGTATAGCTGACATCCACTTTTGTACTAGCAGAGGAAGGATAGGGAGGATGCAGACGTAGGTTAGGATGGGAGGATATGTTAGTAGTGTTGAGGGTTGGGTATCCCTTGATCCTGACTTAGTAATAGTAGGTACCTCTTCCTTGAAAATAATTGATTGATTAATTATTAAGAATATGAAAATATAATGATGTTATAATTTGATTGTTAATTTTTAAATGACTAGAAGATACTAGAATGCTTCTGTTGAATGTATGTTTGTTATGTCTGCATGAATGATTTTGATTCCATCACTTAGTAAATATATGTAGGTTAAATGATGCTTTATTATATTACATATATGATCTATGTGTACGCTGGCCCTGCATGCATACTTGGTACATGTATGCTAGTATTGATTTGATAAATACTTAACATGCTAAATGATTGTAATGTTATTTTGGATAAGAGTCAGTCGTGCATTAATCGAGTTTGAATAATGACTGTTTAATCATCTGGATATGAATAGATAGGTCGATTAGTTTAGTTAATAATTACATATAAGTGATGCATTAGGAATCATCATAAGATAGTTATTGTAAACAACATAGATATTGTTCAGTATACACCAATATTATAGTTCTAAATTAGCGTGTTTATCATACTACTTAAACCATTGAAGGTGTTTTTATGTGGTTGTTATTATTATTATTATTGTTATTAGTATTATTAATATTTTTATTAACATACATAATCTTATTGTTTTTATAATTGTTGTCAAACAAACATAGAATAATGGTTTTTGCATAAATGGATGAATTTATCTCAATTGTTTGATGTGAATAGTAAAAAGGAATAATATTATTAATTTAAAAGCAATTGAAAGTGAGTCTTTGTGATATTATTATATTCCATATTATATTGTATTTTAAACTTTAATTATAAATCAAACAACATTGTCGAACTAGGATTTAGTTGAATAATAAAGACATGAGCATCCTCCATGTGTAAAGTCAAGTTTGCATTTATTATATTATCCTATCAGCGTTTAAAGATCAAACAGTGGAATAAATTATATACTATTTAACTTGTACCATAAGTTTAAATAAGGCAAGTCATGCTTATTTTTGAATAAAATAAAATGATAGGAAATATACACAAAAGGACAACCTTAATTAGAATTGAATTATTCCACTGCTCGAGAGAAACAGGGAATCTAACATACATATTTAAACATTATTTTATCCATGATTAGTGTAATTGTATTAATGGTTTAGAATCCCAAAAACATGGAGGGCTAAGGCGGTGGAGTAAGAATGACATTTGGAGGAGGAAAATGGATCTAAAGGAAAGGTTTCACGAAGAAGGGGGGTTGGTATTCTTTTGGAGAAGTACACTTAGTATTTTGATGAAAAGGAGAAATGCTGAGGAGGGGGATAAATCGAAGCTTGAGGAGGTGGGAAACTCAAAGACTGAGGTGGGGTTTAACTCAGAGAAAAATTGTTGTTGAACTATGAAAATGTACTAAGGAAAGTTGTTGTTCAGATTATTGGTTTGTGGGATCGGGGGCTAGGAAACCCATCGGTTTCCTAGGGCTAGCACAATAAGAGCTGGTCGGAAGGGTGGCTTATCCATTTTTGGTATCAAAGGCTTGGACCGGAAAGTCTATGGGAGCAAAGGCTTAGACGGCAAAGGATATCTACAACCTACCAGATCAGGTATTTTACTATTTTTTAATCATTTACATCCTAATTCTATGCATACTTTAAATGGTTAGATTGACTAGCTGATATGAGAACATGTAGGGTTTATGATAGGAAAATAGCTATACAAATGTATATTTTGGATTATTCACTAGTATGTTTGCAGAAACTAAGTAACAGTAGAAACAAGCATGAACATGGAAATCTGAAATAGTATAGTGGTATTTAATCCTGTCAAAACATGCTCACAATGAGATTAACACATAAATTAGAGCTTAAACACATAAATTAGCCCAGGAATTCAACTTAGGAAGTTCTCTTAGTGCTCTACTAGGAACAAGAGCACTACAAGGACCACCCCATTCTAGAGGGGGTGGACCCCCACCTTCCAGTGGTGGACCACCCCATTCTGGAGGAGGAGGACCCCCACCTTTCGGTGGAGTACCACCTTACCCTGTAGGAGGCCTCCTTTCAGTCCCCTTCCCAACCTCGACGACCTACCCCCATATGGCCAATTTCCTACGGGGGAACCCTACAACCAATCAGTCCATGGTCCTATCAGTACACTAATTCCCTATCAATACTACCAATATCCACAATCCAACCAACAATTACCCTATCTGGATACACTAGATTTTCCATATTTATCACGGTTGACTAACGATCCCATCTATCATGGCACTAATTGTTTTGACCGCAAACCAGGTGAGGATACCAAAAACCATGTAATGACCTATCATTTGTTCTATTCATCTAACTCATTAATGGATGATTCCATCCATTTGAGGTTATTAAAACAAACCCTCACCAGCATTGCTGCCAAGTGGTACATCGAATTACCACCATACTTTTTTCCCGATTTTTTATCCTTATCCAGGTCATTTTTGACACATTTTCAGCTACCAATCCATTATGACACCAGTACAGATCTTTTGACCTCTCTCCAACAAACTACCACCACTCATATTTTCGAACATATTCACGAGTGGAGGCAGAGACAACGTCTGATTAAAGCTCCCATTCCATACCAACTCCTTGAATATTGGTTCACTAAGTCACTGCTACCCATCATGGACAAATATGTATCCATGTGTAGGGCCATCACATAAGAACAAGCTGTAGCACATGCCCAATACTTAGACTTGGTCTATGCTCAATTTGGCACTCTATACGACATTGTCCCTGCTGCACCCCACCCTACGTATGACCCAACAAAACCACCCACGGGACCTCATGCTGATGGTATCATCATCTCCATACAAAACCATCCTGCTTCACAATCTGGTTGATCACATAGCCACCCTAGCTCCACTCCACCCCCATCACAGGATGAGAAAAACACCAATAGATCACCCATCCCTGCTACCACTGAAGAAGTGAATTCAGTGAAATCTACTTCACTTCAGAAATCCGGTGGTAAAAAGAAGAACAAAGGGAAAAAGAAAAAGTCTTCTAATCAGTAGGATCCCAAACACAACAATCCTGACGACACCAAACCCAAGTCGAAGGTTAAGTATCCTTGTTTACTATGAGGTGGTGACCAATTTTCCAAATAGTGCCCACATCGAGATGGGGTCCAAAATTTCCTAAAAGGGATCTCGACACCAACAGTTTCAACCGATCCCTTCCCCATGCAACATCAACCGATGATTGCACAACAACCCTCTCCTTCTCAATGAGAGTCATCCTCTACTGCTCATGTTCTCATGATGCATAATGCAACTGTCAACTTGAACACTCGATTGCGTTCTTATGACTTGGTCGCCACTAAGGAATCTAACGGAAGTAATACTGAAAAATATTCCACCTCTACATCATACATTCCCCTGTCGCAAGGTTCTCTCACTATTCATAAACCTTCCTTTGATTCAGTGCTACGTCCACCCAACAGCACGATTAGAAAAGTTGTTTTCAATCCCAATGCTCAGGATGCTAAAAAATACAACATTGTAGAGGACTTAACGCAAGATCCTTGTTCTATGTCGACATTGGAAGGTTTGAAAAACTGTCCTAATCAACGTAAGACTCTCCTTGTTGTTATCGGTGCTGTAGACCCCAATTCCTCGAACACCATTATGTTCAAACTCGAATACTTCAAACCGAGACTTTCCCAGCAACTTGCGTTTCAAATTGTTACCAATGTCGCTGGGAAAAGCATCCATTGTACTGTATTAGACGAAGGAGCATCCACCTTGGTAATGTCATTATCATGTTGGTGATCCATCGTCTCTCCCAAGTTGAACTGTTCCCCTACCACTTTGAAAGCATTTGATGGTCGTGGATTTCGACCACACGGGTTGTTACAAGCTTTGGAAATAGATCTAGGGGGAAAGACTATTTCCATCAATGTGGAAGTACTCACCGCCCCATTGGATTATAATCTACTCCATTTTAATTGGTTTTATGCCATGACTGCGGTCACATATTCCATATTCTGCATTGTACAATTTCCCCACCAAGGAAAAATTGTTACTATCGACCTACTAGATTTGTGTACACTAGAGACCACTACTCACCATGTGGACAATGTACCACTCTTAGGTCAGTCGCCCCAGATATATGAGAGTGTGGGGGAAAGACTCCTCAAGGACTCATCACTCATGGGAGTGTTATAGGTAAAACAGATCCCATGTTCCATTAGAACATGGGAGCCCCAAGATTCTTAAATGAAAAGGTAATGGTTTAAAAATTCCTTTATCATTATGGGGTTTTCCATCATGTTAAGTTATGATTTTATACCTTTACATTTGAATTGATGTAATTAGGACTTTTCCCTTTTGAAAATTCCAGGGTTTTTTTTTTCCATCATGTTAAGTTATGATTTTATACCTTTACATTTGGATTGATGTAATTAGGACTTGAAAATTCCGGAGTGTTTTTTTTTTTTTTTTTTTTTGAAGTTGCAGGAAGCTTTGATTTTTCTCTGAAGTCATTTTCACCCCTCAATCCCACAATCCCACAATTGCAAATTGCGGGAGCTTGCTTTTCCTTTTTGGGATATTGGCATCCCGCAACACGCAAGATTGCGGATTGCGGGAAGGCCTTGTAAATAGTTTTTGAACTTTTCGTTCCACAACCCACAATTGCGGATTGTGGAAAAGTGGGTTGAATAATAAAATCGCGTGGCATGTTTCTGCAACCCGCAAGTGCGGATTGTGGATTGCGGAAAGATTATTTTATTTTGGAAAATGAGTTGTTTGCGCTTTCACAACCCGTAATTGCGGGGTGCAGATTGTGGAAACTCTTCTCTTCGTTAGGTTTCTAAGTTACGATCCCGCAACCTGCAACCCGCAATTGTGGATTGCGGATTGAGGGAACAATGTACATAGTTGCAAAATGGACCCCCGCAACTTGACCCCACATCCCGCAAGATTTGATCTCAGGAGTTGATTCGTTTTAATCCCATGACCTAGATTTTATTCGTCGAAAATTGATAAATATAGGGTTTTTTCTATTTTCCCTTATCTTTTTCATTTTCGAAAAATTACATTGCTGAGTGGATTTTCATTACGAGCTTTACAAGGGGTCATTTTCACTGTTTTCAGTTAATTTAGGTTGGTTTTTCTGTCATTTTCACATTCTATTGTTTATGGTTTTTGTTGTTTGTGAATTAGTTTTGATTTTGTGTTTTTCTATTTATCAGAATTATCCAGTCTTTCAAAATGTCATGGAATACTCGGTCTAAGACTGCTCACAAAGACCTACTGACCAAGGGCCCAAACTTTGGTGTCTTCTCAGAAACCAGCGACAAGGTTACTGAAACTTATCAAATCGGCTGGTCCAAAATCTACTCAATTTTTGATAACGATAACCTATCGGACATCCAGAATGACCAACTTGCATATTAGAGAATTAGGGATTCCCATCTTCATGCTAGTGCTTCGAGACCCCATATCCTTCCTTATACTGATGCAGTTAAATGGATTGTGGACCACACAAACCTTGAAGACCGGTCATTCAATAACAGCGCTGGGTCACAATTAGCTACCTTCCGCCCTGAGGTTTTCATCAGAGCTTATGCTCTTGAACTGGCTCCCCAATCCCTTAACGTTGAGTTCGTAGAGTCTTATAATATCGGGTTTAATTTTAATGAAATGCTAAAGTCATGGATGAATAAACCTAACAATTTCATGCCTAGGGATGATAACTTGTACTCGGTCTCCTAGTTTAGAGAACCTTATTCCCTATTGGCAGCTATGCTATGCAGACTGTATGGTCTCCCAAATTGTTCAGTATTTAAAGTTGAATGGGATCCTATTTCCCATCATGGCCTAATTGCTAGTGAGTCTTTCCCTTGGGCATCTATCCTATCATTTGAACTCAAAACAACCATTCAAGCATATCAGAAAGCATCAGCTCTAAGGAAGCCTATTTTCTTCTTTTCGGCTTTTGTCATTGATGTAGTTTTCACAGAATTTCAATATCCCAACATGGGATGGCTTTGGACTCCATCAGACCCTCCTGTCCATATTTATTATTCTGCAGTGTGGGAGAACAATTGCATACCTTTCATATATGACATTTGTGACCACTTCCTTGGGAATATTTACCTTAAAATATTCAAAGAGTAGGCTCATGCTTTCTCAGTTGATGCCAGAACCTTCATTACCACGATTGGTGACTGGTATGTGGGTGAATCCTTCTCATATATCATAGTTTGGGGAAGCGGCTCTACTCACCTGCTACCTAGGATAGTTCCTGACAGGTTGGTAATTGCAGAAGTCTCCTATAAGACCTGTACAGATGGTGTATACTTGAAGCTCACTGGTCCCAAAAGTAGGGGTTGGCCTAAATTCCCCTTGAACCTTGGACCATTCACCATCCCAACTTCAACTTGGGCAATAGTGTTGGGTGACAAAATGGCTTCTTTGAAATTGGGCTATGCTGCCAAGAGAAGACATAATCCCAAGGCATTTCTTGATGCCCATTTCAAGGAAAATCATGTGAAGGGTGGTTATGATTATGAAGATCTTCCTGACAACTCCATATATAAGGGATTAAATACCTTTTCTGAAGTTCTGGCTAGGGCTAAGAGAAGAGATGAACAGAACCATATGATGCAATATAAGCAGGAGCTTAAAACTAAGGTTTTAAGCTACAGAGCAATGGAACTAAAACTCATTGAGCAAGTAAAAAAAGAAAGAGAATAAAGGGAAGCTCAGAAAATAGATGGTCCATTAATGTTGACATGCAGTGAAGGAGATAAATGAAAAGGCCTTATGGAAGATACTCCTAAGGTAAAAACTGCTGATGAATTTAAAGAATTAATGCAAGCATCTCAACAATTAAAGCAAGAACTAGCAAATATGACTTCGGTGTTGGACACTTAAGAAGTTGCAATTGCTAATCCTACTGCTGATACTCAAGTGACTCCTGTAGTTACCCAGATTTGTGATGATCAAGCGATAGCTGTTACTAAACCAACTAAAAGGAAGAAAAATCAAACTTCTGCATCTTAGATCTTTACCTTAGACATTATTGACTTTGATGTTGAAGATGAGGTACACCCTTCTGTGCCTGTGATTGAAGAAATAACTGAAACTTCACAAACAATTACATATTTATTGAATGCTATTGAGATGGATGACTCTGTCACAGACCAACAGATCCTTGGAACCATTTCTGATGTTGTTACCACAACCTCAACACTTCTTCTTTCTTCTATTCAAATTCTTTCAACCTTATCATCTGGGGTAGCAATACCACCTTCCATATCCCAATTATTTCATATAGTAACTTCCATTACTACCCCATTTCCAGCTAGATCAGTTCCACTTCCCATTTTTCCATCTATAGTTGCATAGATCCAGTCTTCGACTGTCCCTCTACACTCACCCCCATCCATTTCATCACCACCAGCTACTAATGAGAAAACTCCAGTTCCTCCTTCTCGATCACCAATTGATGACACCCATGTTCCACTTTTTGAATCTTTCACTTCAATCCCTTCCCCAACCTCTGTACTAGTAGTTGTTCAAAATATCCCTTCCTCCCTAACTACTCCCCAAATCACTATGTCTATACCTAGTCCTACTAGAACTTAGACATCATCATTTTGTTCAATAGTAAATGTGACTACAATGTTTACTGAATTGGTAGCTGAGTTTGAAGAAGATATTGTAGTCCCTCTTGGGGATTATTTCTACAGTAAGGAATCTAATGAAGTGATGAGAAAAGGAAAGAAGATAAGTAGGGATCAAGGTGGATTGGACTCATTGGAGGCGCCTACTCTTAATCAAATAATTTGGTCTAAGCAATCTGACAATATCCAACAGTAAGCATTGGATGTTGCTACAGCCATGGGTGCATTTGCAGGTGCAAATTTTGATTCAGTGACAACACTGAATAGGGATATTGATTTGAATAATGAAGAATTGAATAATATTGAAGAGCAATTGGCCAAAACCAATGAGGAGCATGAAGCTTATGTTAGTGATCTCAGAAATGTGTTTGAGGATAGGTTTGAAGATTTGTAGTAGAAGAATACCTTCCTCTAGATTCGATTACATGATGTAGAAGTTGCGAATGCTACCAATGTACGAAGGATAGCTGTGCTTGATAAATAGTGTGAGGATGCAACTACAAGTGCAACCTCCTCTTCTTTCTCTATGTTTTCCCAGCAGGAGTTTAATGACTTGGCCATTCAGGACAATGAAGAACACTATAAACTGCTAACTTAATTTTTTAGCACTCTGGATGAAATTCGAGAGACTCACATTGCTTTTGGAAAGATGTTTGTTATTCTTGATGGGAAGATACTCAAGAGACAACAAGCCTCTAAGGCCAATGATGACATTGTGGAATGGCAGAGGTATATAAAGGACAGACCAGAGGACATTTCTATCCTTAGTAGTATTCATCTCAAGAAAATCATGACTGTGTTGCGTGCTTGGAATGAATTCACTGATATGGTTGAAGATAATATTCATAAAGCATAAGCTATTTGTTGAAGGAGGAGGCCAAAGAGAAGATTCACCATCTTGAGCATATCAAGATTGAAGACATGGATCGATTAATTAGACAACCCATTGTTGTGGAGGGAAAGATCCACATTTTTATCCGTATTTGGCATAAGTTGGCTAAAAATGAGATTGAAATTTTCACGTGTGATGCCTAGCTGGGGCTTGAGTCAGCAAATTATCCGAATATAGACGAGTTGTTAGAAATTTGGGTCAAGTGGCAAGACATTCTTGGCCATTAGTCTAATTCGAATTATGTAATCCCTGTTTTGTGGGAATTTACTCTTTGTATCATTTTGTAATTATTATTTAGAGGATAGATCTCTCGTAGGAAAGGGATGAAGGGGTTAGTGAACAAAATTTCCATAAGAGACTGGAGATGCTCTGTTGTTGCAGACTATGTAATGTTTTGCAGGCCTTAATACATAGTCAATTTTCTTGAGTTATCTCTTTTGTTATAATTTGTCAAATGTCTTTGATAAATTGTGATTTTTCTTCAACACATTCAATAACATTGTCTACTATTTGCAATCGGTAACTTGCATGGGTCTATAGTTCATATTTCTCTCAAATCATGATCTCTGTAATTGATAATTTAAATGAATGTCTTTATCTAAAACATTTTATCTATTTCTACAAATGATTCACAGAAAACATTAAGTTAATGTTAATTTGTCAATTAAAATTTCAGATATAGGATAAGCTTGTATGCACTTAATTCTTAAGCTATTGTTGGTTGAATGTCTTTAACTGATTATATCTTGAGCTACTAGGTCAAGATCTAGTTTTGCATGTCTGTTAAATTGGTGAAAAGATTTAGTAATTTTCAGATCAAGCTGTCTTGTGCACTAACAAATCATTCCTATTAGAATAGGCCTAACCTAGATTATATTTCTTTTCAAAGTTAGACTAACTTTTAGGATAAGTAAAACTCTTGTCTTTCTTCATAGGAAGATAGATCATTTCTAGGATCAAACACTCACAAGTGCCAGCAGAGGCCTTTGTATCCGTGGTTGTTAACCACACCAAGCAGCTCGAGGATAGGGTAATACTGGCGTAGGATTATCTGAAGCCTTTGTGTTTGGGTACACAGGGTACTACCAAAGGACCGAACACCAAGAGAAACCACTTCACACAAACAGATCATAGATCAACACACCGGTGTTTTGACGTGGTTTAAACCCTCTTGAGGGAAACACTCCACAGCCTGGGCCAAATAGCTTCTACGGGACAATTTATTATGCAAAGAAAGAAAGTTACAAATGAACTTCTCATAATCAATCAACTAAACAATGACCCTCCATGCTCTTTAAATAGAGATCATGGACCAATCGGGTGTTAAGCCACAGATCAAGGTTAGGTTTGATCTAAGAGAAGTTGAGCTGTCGGATCACTCTATGTTGGGAACATATCGTGACCATTGGGTTAAGTATTTACAAATGCATACTAATGCATACTAAAGAAACACACTATCCCTAACGGATATATTACACAAGTTGATATTAACTAACTCCTAAGTGTCTAAATATCCTAACACCCCCCCTTAAGAACAACTGGGGATAGGATTGAAGGATTTACAAAAGTGACACTATTAGGAGAAGGAAGGAGGTATTAGAGCCTATCCCCCCTTAATGACAAGTTCATGAACTCCTAACATAGACCGACGTTTAGAAAACTTCGCTTCTGTAAGAGACTTGGTGAATATGTCTGCAACTTGATCATTTGTAGGGGAAAAGAGCACTTCAAGAACACGATCATGAACAAGATTTCTGATGAAGTGCATATGTAGCTCAATGTGTTTGCTGTGTTGATGTAGAACTGGATCTCTGGAAAGCTTGATGGCACTTTGATTGTCGCACCAAAGTGGAGTAGGATGCTGCTACTCGAATCCAAACTCTGAAAGGATCTGTCGAAGCCATAAAGCTTCCTGACTGGCATTAACTGCTGCTCGATATTCTGCCTCTGTTGAAGAAAAAGCAAGAGCTTGTTATTTCTTACAAGCCCAAGTAATAGGTCCAGATCCCAGACTGAAAACATAACCTGCAGTAGACTTTCAATCATCAGGATCACCGACCAAATCTGAATTAGTGAAACTAACCAACAAAGGTTTCCCCCCTGTACTGTAATGAATCCCAAACTGAACTGTACCTTGAATATATCGAAGTATTCTTTTAGCTGCTTTCCAATGACTTTCATGAGGTGTCTGCATATAACGGGCAACATGACCAATGGAAAAGGAAAGGTCAGGACGAGAATGAGTCAAGTATAAGAGACTACCAACAAGCTAACGATATAAGGTGGCATACACTTCAGGTGAAGTACAAGTGGCATAAAGTTTGACTCCAGACTGGAAGGGAGAAAGGGATGGTGTACAATCTTCCATGTGAAAGTGACGAATAAGGTCACAAGCATACTTAGACTGAGAAATAAAGATTGCTTCTTTGGTTTGCAGTATTTGGAGACCAAGAACATAATGCAAATGTCCTAAGTCTGACATTTCAAAATTTTGTTTAAGACTGGATTTCACATGGGTTATAAACTTAGGGTCACTACTAGTAAGAATAAGGTCATCAACATATAGAACAAGTATGATGAGATGGTTTCCTACTTTCTTGGTATAGACATTGGGGTCAGAATGACATCTAGAAAAACCAGTGTCAAGGAGAAAGTTATCCATTTTCGCATACCAAGCTCTAGGAGCTTGCTTAAGGCCATATAAGGATTTCTTAAGGCGGTAGACAAGGCTAGAGTTATTCTGAACATAGCCAGGAGGTTGTTCCATGTAAATTTACTCCTGTAAATCACCATGTAAGAAGGTAGACTTGACATCCATTTGATGGACTTCCCAATTGTGTAAGGCTGCAAGGGAAAGAACAAGGCGGATGGAGTTCATTTTTGCGACGGGAGCAAAGGTTTCATTGTAGTCAATCCCTTCAACTTGGGAAAAAAATTTGGCAACTAACATTTCCTTAATTCTTTCAACACTTCCATCTGATGCACACTTAGTTCTGTAGATCCATTTACATATGACAAGTTTTCTTCCTTTTGGAATAGGCACAAGATCCCAAGTATCGTTCGCCATTAAGGAACGATATTCTCCATCCATGGCTGCATCCCAATCTGGATTCCCTAAAGCTTCTGTAAAAGTTTCTGGATCATGATTCTTGGAAGCTTGAGCCAAAAGAGAAGAGGCTCGCTGAAACTGAGAACGTGTTCAATGTTGATCTCTAGGATCACCGGCAAGATCACCAGCTGCTTCACATGTTGAACAGACCCATCAAGGAAGCACTTGTGCTGGTGCAACTGGAGGAACATGAGCAGGCGGAGGTGGATTTTCATCCTCACTGTCATCATCAGAAACTGGAGTTGGAAACCTGTCAAGGAAGTTGGAAGAAGAAGAAGAAGGCACAAACGTTGAATCAGGCTCGCAGGCCAAAGATGGCATAATCGCCGAGTTAGGCTTGCAGGCTAAGATATTTTCATCAAATTTAACATCTCTTCTAATGATTATATCATGAGAATGTGGTTGAAGAAGTCTATAACCTTTTACATCTTCAAAATATCCAACAAATATGCACTTTTCACTTTTAGGCTGCAATGCTTTCCGTTTTTCATCCGGAATGTGAGCCCATGCTTCACTACCAAACACACGGAAGTGACTTACATCAGGTTTAGTTTTACTCCATGCTTCTTTCGGTGTTATACCTTGTAATGCTTTAGTGGAGGTGCGATTAACTATGTAATTTGCACAATTTATGGCTTCAGCCCAAAATTGAAGACTTAGTCCCTTAGATTGGATCATACAATTAACCATTTCTTTTAAGGTGTCGTTCTTCCGCTTAGCTACACCATTTTGTTGTGGTGTATATGGAACAGTGTGATGTTGTTGGATTCCTTGTTTAGTGCAGAAAGTAGTGAACTTTTTGTTAACATATTCTCCTCCATTGTCAGATCTTAACTTAATACTTCGCTCTTAAGTTTGAGGAAATAAACCCAAGTGCATCTGGTGTAATCATCAATGAAAGTTAAGAAATATTTGAAACCAAAAAAGGAAGCAGATGGAAGAGGACCACACAAGTCACTATGCACAAGCTCCAAGGGAACCGAGGCATGCCAAGAGGCACGTTTGTCAAACTGTCACGATGATGTTTTCCGAGTACACAACCGGAACAAACACCATCCCTGCAAGATACCATCGAAAGTCCTGTCACCATATTGTCTTTACATAGTTGTTGCAATGAGCGGTAATTTAAGTGACCAAATCACTCATGCCAAAGTTTGCTCAAGTTATCACTATGAGCAACAAAAACTGAAGGGAAAGGTGATGACCCAAAGTTGTTAAACTTGTACAACCTGGTAATATCATCAACAATTCCGGTAGCTAGAACCTGTTGAGGATCTTTAAAATCCTTGATTACAACTTGGTGAGGTGTAAAGGTCACAGTTTTACCTTCACCAGAATGAGTGATCTAATAGACTGATAACAAATTGCAGAAAATTCTTGGAACACATAGTACATCACTAAAATGACCATTATCTACTAGAACTGTTCTAGCTCCTACAACACTTAGAGATCTATCATCACCAACAAATATTTGTTTGGTGTTACATTCATGCATAGTAGAAAAAATGGCTTGATCCTTAGCCATATGATAAGATTCTCCAGAATCAATGAGCCATTCATTTGAAGTAGAAGAAGAAGATGCATTATAAGAATAACCAGAAGCACAAAGTGCATGTCCATGAGAGGCAGATTTTGAAGGCGAATCTAGGTTGATGTGGTGCTTCTTCATTGCTGCTTCCAAGGTTGCCATCTTCTTGAAACACTTAGATTCATCATGATTATCTTTCCCGCAATAGTTGCAATGATGCTCAGTCTTCTTGCCTTTTGGATTGGATCCTTTCTCAGTTTTTAAAGAAGGAGCTGACTGAGAGGGTTTTGGACCCTTGTTTGACTTATTATTGCGAAAAATTTGTTTTTTGGGAGGCTTGGACTTTTCTTTCTGTTGGGACAATAAGGCTTTCCCAGATGTATCTGCATTGTTGATTATTCCAAGATGAATGAGTTTATCTTGCTCTCTAATCAAGGAATAAAGAAAGGATTCAAGACTAGGCTCTTGATAGCTAGCTGCATTCAAGGATTCTTTCATGGAGTAAAATGTAGATACAAAAACAGAATATGCAGGTCCAAGTTTGGAAAGATTATGATAAATGCATTGTTTGTCTTCCCTCTCAATCTTACATTTTGCACATAAGAGTTTAAGAGTTGTGTACTTAGATAAATAATCTTGAATGCATGAAAAGTCACTTGGATTTAAAGAAATCAACTCATTTTCAAGTTGGTGACCTCGAATTTCATTATGTTTACAAAACATAGATTCCAAGTTGTCCCAAGCAGCATCAGGTTCATCAATTCCAGATATGTGGAATCGCAAATCAGTAGAGATTGACATCCCAATCAATCCACAAGCTTCGTCACATCTATTTTCCGATTTTATTTTATTATCATCATCGGTGCGTTTGATTTCTTTCCCTGAGGTAATTCTGAAAAGTCCCCTACTTCGTAGAACATCCTCCATACGAGATTTCCATGAGAAATAGTTGGATCTGTTAAGTAGAATATCACATGGGGTGGCCATATTTGTAAATTAATGGCTATAAAAGTAGAAACCAATAGTCTGGATGTGAAGAGATCGAAAAAATAGGCAGTTTAAAAAAAAACGACACTGAAAACTGACTCTGTATGATGATGTTATGCTTGAACAAAGAAACTGTTGAAGATGTCCCCAATAGTGACGTGGTAGCTAGAGAATATCCAGCAAAAAATAGAACCCCCCTCTTTCCAAGATGAACCTTTTGACAATCACTTTACAAGAAAGTTTCTTTAACTGAACCACTTTTGTAAAATAAGTGATTTCACTTTTACAATGATATTACTTTTAAATAGTGCAACAATAAAAAAAACTTAAGTGACTCACTTGTATTTTTATTTTTTATTATTTAAGTGAGATGCACTTTTACAATAAAGTAACTTGAAAATAGAAATTGCATGCACTTTTTCTTTGAAAAGTAACTTCCTAAGACTTGAACTCAAGACCTATTAATGAATAAAACAACTTTGAACCAAGTGAGCTAGATTAAAATGTATGTAAAATATGGCAATGAGGAAGGGTATTTTTTTTTTTTACTCTTCTTGCTCGGTTTGCGTGCTTGCCCGTTTTCCTGCAAAACACACCACAAATCGAAACAAAAAAAAAATTTCCACACTTGTGGACTTAGATCTTGTTAGCTTGCCCGGAAAGTCTACGTTTTCTCTCTATTTCTGATTTGCTGAGATTGCGCAAGGTGCATGACAAAGAGCATACACAACCGAGAAAAACGCTTTCCCTTTCTGTTTCTGATTTGCCAAGACCGCTCAAGGTGCACGGAAAAGATCATACGCAGATGGGAAATCAACAATCTGAATCCAAAAAAAAAATAATAAAAAAATGATAAAATATGAGATTTTTTCTTTTAAAAACATAAAATACAAAAAAATGTGTCACTGTAACATTATACCTTCAAATCTGATGAAATACGCGTTTCTGGAGCAACTGAGAACCATTTTCGATCAAATGAAAACTATTTCCCAATGGAAATGACTCTCGAGATGCAATGAACACCTCCCACAGCACATAAATTCACAGAAATACCAGAACCAGAAACCATTTCGAGTTTTGGCAACAATAGTTCAAGATCTAGATCATAACCGGAAGCAGTGCTTCATAAAAGTTATGATACCATGTTCGGGTACACAAGGTACTACCAAAGGACTGAACACCAAGAGAAACCACTTCACACAAACAGATCACAGATTAACACACCAATATTTTGACATGGTTTAAACCCTCTTGAGGGAAACACTCCACGGGCCCGGCCAAATAACTTCTACGGGACAATTTATTATGGAAAGAAAGAAAGTTACAAATGAGCTTCTCATCATCGATGAACTAAACAATGACCCTCCATGCTCTTTAAATAGAGATCATGGACCAATCGGGTGTTAAGCCACGAATCAAGGTTAGGTTTGATCTAAGAGAAGTTGAGCTGTAGGATCACTCTATGTCGGGAACATATCGTGACCGTCGGATTAAGTATTTACAAATGCATACTAATGCATACTAAAGAAACACACTATCCGTAATGGATATATTACACAAGTTGATCTTAACTAACTCCTAAGTGTCTAAATATCCTAACACTTTGGCGGGATTTTCATCCCCTATTGTTTGCCTTGGACACTTTTCCAGCACATGCACAACCGAGGCATCAACAGCGAGTCTTTCTGTCATCGGATCCCCCTTCCCATGTTTCCACGATGAACATGATTTATTCTATGATCCCATCACCAACCAGCTCCAATGACCAAAGGCTCGTCCCCGAGCTTGACAATTTGGACTCGATTGGAGATGTCATGCCCCTCACAATAGCGAAAGCTACATATGAGGCTATCCAATCAGCATCTGATGACCACTCCTCAGTGACATCTACATCCCATTCTATACCTTTAGAGCGGACTTCCTCCCAACCTGATCCTCTCCTCCAGAATTTCCATTCAGATGAGTCCATTATGGATATCATGAGCATGGATGAACCCCCATGGGAAGACCTCCACCATCGATTGTCTTTCCTCCCACTTCTAGATTCTGTGGAGAACCACATTAAAACATTCATTTATCCATATGTATTTCCCTACCCCAAATATCCTATCCTCACTTGTGATACAGTAACCGAGGGTAACTTGGAAAACATTACACCTACCATACCGATCGACATCTCCGCCACACCAGGAGTCGTAGAACATATTCGTATAGGCCACAACTACTCTCATGAAGAGCTTACTTCATACATAGCCTTATTCAAATAGTTTTGCAACATATTTTCATGGAGCTATGAGGAAATGCCTGGGATTGATCCTGCCATTGTTGTTCATGAGATCAAAACATATCACGATGAAAAAATAGTCTGAAAAAAGTTACGTCCAATTCACCTTAGGAAAACTACGGCTATAAAGGATAAAATTGGAAAGTTGTTGAAGGCTCGTTTCATTTACCCTGTCCCCTTGACAAACTGGATCTCTAATCTTGTCCCTATTTCCAAAAAATAGGGAACCATTAGGGTTTGTTTCAACTATAGGGACCTCAATAAGGCTTGTCCCAAGGACAACTACCCTACCCCGTTTATCAACCAAATCATCGACAACTATGCTGGAATCATCATCTTCTCATTCATGGATGACTTTTCAGCTATAATCAGATTGAGATCCACTCGATCGATCAACATAAGACTATTTTCATATGCCCATGGGGTACCTTTGCATATCTCAAACTACCTTTTGGCCTTAAAAATTCTAGTGCCACATTCGAACAAGCTATGTTGTGCAATTTCCATGATGTGAAGGACTTTATAGAACCATATCTCAACGATCTCCCCTCTCATTTGAATCGTCATGAGTTCAACATTGACCATCTAATGGAAGTATTACTTAGATGTAGGAAGTATAAAATCCGTCTAAACCCTCACACGTACATATTTTGTGTCGAGTCTGGATGCCTCTTAGGATTCATCATTTCCAAATATGGGATCCATATTGATCCCCTGAAGGTGGAAGCCATCATTGCTCTTCCACCCCTAATGGATATACCGGAACTACAGAGTTTGCAGGGGAAGGAAAACTCCTTAAGGCATTTTGTGTCTAACTTTGCCGAGAAAAGGAAGGTATACATGAGATTGTTAAAGAAGGATGTCTCGTTCATTTGGGATGATTCTGCTCAAAAGTCCTTCGACAACCTGAAACATGCTATCACCCATGCACCTGTGTTTCAAATGCTGATTACACCAAGGATTACATCCTCTATCTTGCTGCTTCCACTACCACCATTTCTATAGTTTTGGTTCAGGAGGATAGAAATTCCCAAGAACATGTGATTTACTACCTTAGTAAGGGTCTCATCAACCCCGAAATGCAGTATTCCCATGTTGAGAAACTAGCTCTGCAGCAGTCATTGCTGTCAAAAGTTCTGCCATTACATCCTCCTTCGAACTACCACCATCATTGCCGACTCTAACCCTATGTACCATGTCTTCTCACATTAGGTGCTAAGGGGAAAGTATTCGTGCTGGATCGTCATTCTTCAAGCATTCGACGTCCAGTTTGAGAAGGCCAAGTCCAAAAATTCTTTGGTCTTTGCAGAGCTTATATGCAATCTTCCCTGTACTGATAAGGAAACTGAGCCCATGGACTCTCTCCTCGATGAGTCCTTGTTTATTATTAGTACTTCTGACCCATGGTATGGAGACATAACCTTGTATCTCCAAACCAAACGTTTCAGTCCTCACCATGCCAAGTACTACCTAATCATCGGTGAAACCTTATACTGTAGTGGTGCTGATTCTATCCTCCGACGATGTCTAACCCATGAGGAGGATGAACATGTTCTGGATGATTGTCACTCAGGAGTATTTGGTCGTCATCTTTCTAGGATGGCTACATCTAAGAAAATATTACGCGGTGGATACTATTGGCCTTCCATCTTTAAATATTGTATTGAAGCTGTCAAGAAGTGTCCTCCTTGTCATATTTTTCATCATAAAAAGTGCTCTCATCTAGTCCCACTACATCCAATTATTGTCATTAGACCCTTTTCAAAATGGGGCATAGATTTCATGCATTGTAATCCTACTTCGGTTGGGAGACATGGTTACGTCATCATCGCCGTTGACTATTTTACCAAGTTGGCCGAGGCCATGTGTACATACAATGAAGACAAAAAAATTGCAACAGTCTTCATGTTTAACCACATCATTTCACAATCCGTAGTCCCACAAGCCATCGTCACTGATCATGGATCACATTTTCAGAACATGATGGTGGATGAACTAAGCACTAGATTGGGTTTTCGACATGAGAACTCAACCCCTTGCTTGTAACATACCTAGTACTTGAGACATTTCATGTTTGTGGAAAAACATTACTTTAAATTTTATTGCAAAGTTTTATATTATTGACCAATTGGTCAAGGATGACTGTAAATGAATAATATTATTATTTAAATAAATTAAAATAGGAGACACTCACCCAAAGAGACTATTAAAAGAGTGTTCACTGACCCACTAGGAGGAATGGAATTTGGTACAGAATTCAATGGACAAGTGGCAGCATCTGAACTCAATTACTAGCTATTGTTATGGGACAACTACCCTAAAATTGTGGTCATGTTCCCTAAGGATGGTGTAACTGAGCTGATGGCTCATTGAATGCAAACTCACCACTAAAGACCTAGGAAATCTTTATATAGCCATCGAATTTGAGTAGGATCTCACATATTCTCTGATGATGGAACTTCCTTGTGGTGTTAGAACTGAGCCCACAAGAGTTTTGATGAGAGGATGCTAAGTATTGAGTTGCAGAGTAAGACTGTCTTATTCCTACTGCGTGCAGAGGTAGAACTATGTATGCAAGTCTTCTTGATTGCTGAAGTACATATGAGTGGTTTGTATGCAAGTCCTTTTGATTGCTGAAGTACAAACTAAGTGCCTTGATTCTACATGGTTATTCTTTCTGGTGGTTCAGTGAATAGGCTCGGGGGTCCAAAGAGCAAGTGATCATCGGTTCTCTCTAGAGAAGGTTGGGAGGAACCATCCTATTTGGGTGTTTGTCCACCCTATCAAAGTTATCAGGTTCTACCTTGTTTGTGTTATTTACTTTGAAAATTGTTAATCTATTTCTGCAACTGTATGCAAATGTTATCATAAGTTTTCTAGGTGTATATCATATATATTAGATAGATTATAGATGATAAATTCATGATTTGATATACTATTTCTGTAAATCGAATGAATGACCAGATTTAAGAATATAGAATGAATGAATATAATTTTTTTTTTGTATTTTTCCTTTCACCCTAAGGTGATGTACTCTAGTACAGGAAGGGTTTAATTAACATAGATTAGATATGATTTCCAAACTGTGATGAAAATAATGGTTTTATGTTTTCATACTAAGTGTTGATGTCTTATAAATTCCTTACTGTGATCTGCTGAACTTAATAGTTCCAGAGACTATCTTTGTTTACATGTAAATAGTAAATTTCAATAGAAACCAAGTATTATAGAACAAAAGAGAGTATCATAAATATTGTAAACTTAGTATTTGCATATTTACATTTATACTTGTATATTCTTAAACATAAAACAAATTTTATATTTAAAACATATTATGTTTTTACACAAAAATATAAATGAAACCCTAGGTTTTGAATCATTGCAATATCATGCAACACTGTTATTTACAAAGAGATATTATGAAAACCTAACTATAAATCCACTTTTCTCTTCATCATAGATTATACAGAAATCATATTTATAAACATATCTAAATAGGAATGTTTTTCAAGTGTTTACTGACAACTAGAGAACTTGAAAATCGAATTCATTCAGAAGTTGAATAAAAACAGAGTTTTATACAAGCATGAAATTTATATAGAAAACATTATAAATATCAAATTATTATTTTTCCCTTATCGAGCTTTACAAAGTCATTGATAAATAAACTTAGTATACAGAACTCTTATTGTTTTATAAAAAACATTATGAAAAATAGGATTTAAATGTCAAAATAATCATAGACACACCCTACAGGGTTCGAATCTCACTAACAAAATAGTGCTTTTATGCCAAATCGAAACATAGTTCTGGATAAATACATTCATACAAATAATATTGACATTTGATAAAATATAGTAAGGGTTCGTAAATAATGTTGAGATATTGTAACTTCAAAGAATATTATAATTGTACTTTATTATTTCGGAGATGTTTCATTCCTCCTTGAAGATCTTGTTGTATATCCGGAGATGTTTATTCCTCCGTCGGAATGTGGTAACTTGGGTTATTAGACTTCCCTAGTGGGGGTCGGCCCTATATGTGTTATGTGGGTCAAAGGGTTATTATACCACCCTAGAGGGGTCGGCCCAGTCAGTCGTAGTGGGGTATTTAACCCATTGGTTAAATATGAGCCTACATGTCTTGTGTAAAAGACAAGTCGGAGTAGTGTATAAATAGAGGAGGTGTATTCCTCATTTAACACACACTCACTCACTTGAGAGTGGTGCACTTGTGGAGGAGAGGTCTGCTATGGAGAAGAAGGAGCTTATTCTCAGGCTTTGCATCTTTGTATATTGCTGGTCATCTATATTGAGGAAGCTTTGCTGGGTTTTCTACCCCATGAGGGTTTCGAGGATAAATCTGTGTCTCTTGTGTTTATGCTGTGCTTGTTGTTTCTTCAGTGATCCTATATATGCTATTATTGTGAAATGCAATGTAATGCTGCTATTTTATGTCTTAGCATATTAAATATTAACACGGTATCAGAGCTAACCTGAAGGAAGGCAAGGTATGGCACTTACGACACTTGCTTTACTTACGACAATTTGAAGGTTAGGGTTTTATATAGAAAACACTAGTCATCGTGGAACTTTCACCATAAATCCATTTTGGAGAAGGTTCAGGATCTGAAACCTTTACAAGTTGTATAAAACATCTCTAGGTATCTTGTGTCCAAAGGGCACCCTCAGATTCATTGTACTTTGTAAGTTATGATCAATACAAGTTAGGGTTTCTGCCTCTTCCAGATCTCAGTCAAAATCAGGTGACCTAGGAAAAAAGGTCATAACATGGGCTAGGAAGCTCCAAATGAAATTTCGTAAAAAGAAACAGGTAGTACACAGACTGTACTATCTCAGGAAACATTTTCAGAGGCCGAAACGTAACCAGTAACACGTGGCATGCCATACACATTCGCTCTCCTGTTTTATCCCATAAACAGGTCACGTTGCGACACTCGGTATAACTTGGGCTAGGAAGATCCAAATGAAATTTCGTAAAATGTGACAGGTAGTACACAGATTGTACTATCTCAAAAAATGTTTTCAGAGGCCGAAATTGAACCCGTGACATGTGGCACGCTGTACAAGTTCGCTCTCCTTTTTTATCCCATAAACAGGTCACGTTGCGACACTTGGCATAACTCTCTCTCAGAAAATCCAATTAAGGCCAGACCTATCAGGATGGAAAGATGATAGTTCATGCTACCACAGAAAAAATTTTCAGACCCTGTGGAGTGAAAAGTTCGGAGTTACAATAGAAACAATCAGGTACATATTTCTGTCAAAACAAAATTATTTTTTGGAGCACCTTCATTCATGGCTTCCCGAATTTAGGGTTTCAGAGAAAGTGAGAATTTTTGGAATCAGAATCCATGGCTGCATGCTACTCAGGAAAATCAAAATTTAGAGACCAAGATCGAATTTTTTGGTTGGGTAGAAGACCAGGCTTGATCAAACCCCATTTCGGGATTTTGATCGGAAAGATGGAAAATTAGGGCTTCAGCAAAAGTTGGAATTTTTGAAGTCTGTAACCACAGCTGGAAGCTCCTTAGAAAAATAAGAGTTTAGAGCCTTGGATGAAACCTTTTGATTGAGCAGAAGGGTGGGATTCATCAAACCCTAGTTCAGGTTCCTGTCCAGAAGATCCAGAAGTTTCGAAGGCAATTTTGAGGGGTCAAATTTTGGAGATTTTAAAAGTGAAGTATGCTAGTTTGATCAACTTAGCAAGACACATCCTTCCGTCCATTCAGAAGTGTGAAAGTCAAAGATTGAATTTTTAGTGTTTCTCTAGCAAACCCTAATCAAGCTCCAGATCAAGTTTCAGGGGGAGTTAAGGCTAAGGCCTTACATAAGAAGACTACAAGAAGTCTCGACACGTATGACTTAAGGAGTTCAGGTACATCACAAAAGACAAATCAAGTTCCATGACCATGACAACATGAAGACAAAGACTCATCCATAATATTTGTTCTACTTACGAGGTATGTATGACTTTGTTATATTATGCTTAACCTATGAGACATGCAGATTCTAGGTCAGGATCTCTAAATCAATGAAGAGATTGTTTAGGTATGTTGTACATAACTAAGCAGGTATACTAATCCAGGTATGTTTTCTTATGTCAAGTTAAAATCTTACCTTGTGTTAGGATCCCTTATATAAGTATACTTGGTATGATTGGTTATGCTTCTTCATAAAGTTAGTAATCAAGGGTTTATGCATATTATGTCTCTTGTCTTGATGATTTAATTAACTAGAAGAGTACTATGATCAAACAAGAATATGCATGAGTAAAAGAAGACTTCCTTGAAACCCTGAATACTAATGATCATGACTATACATATTCAAGATTATTTAGAATTAGAATGTTTTGAGAAGATACTAATGAATGTATGGTTGTGTATGAGATCATGATGATGACACTAGTGCACACTTGAGCATGCACAGTGGTACAGAATGAATAGAAGTTCAAAAGACATATAGAATATCAAGCGGGAGGCAACCACACAAACATAAAAGATAAGTATTTGAGTTGTTATTTGAAATAGTAAATGATATTGCTTGTATGCATATTTGTATTCCTAGAATATATCATGCTGAGTGTAAACATTCATAGAGCATTGAAAACAGTATACTACTAATATGCATATGATTGGTAAGTTGGACAAACATTCCATTGTTGTCTAGAATGAAACCTCTTTGCTGACATCCTGAGAGCTGTGCACACTCTCGATAGTATGTTCTAGTAGAGATGGAAGGCATCTAGATAGCCATTGTATGCATACAGAATATGGAAAAGTGTTGTGCCAAAGTATTTGTCAAAATAGTTGCATAACTATGTAAATGATATCTGTATGCATAATAGGTTATCATGACAATATGATTTGATGATTATGAAGTATTACTAATCATGTACTTAATTTTGATTTGTAGGAAAGATCATGATGAATGATGAACACTGAACAAGCGATGGATGCTCAACAAAAGATTTACAAATCAAACACACTATAGAAGGCTTGTGGCTAGGAGATTCTCCTAGAAAGAGGAAGAGAATCATGATGAGATGTTTTCTCCAAGTGGCTAGATAAGACCATTCCCTTAATGGTGTAATTAAAGAAGAAGTGTGAATCAGGTTTTGTATGGGTTCCCAGGATCAATAATCAATTGATGAGCTTAATGATCACCATGGGTGATGTGGATCTCAACCTTTGCTACAAGGTTGAATATGGTTTCTATACACAGATGACATGGATGCAAGAAGGAACTCACCACAGAGTTCGAATGATATTGAGGCTTATATCAGTATACCCATCTAACGAGAGATGGCATAGATAGATATACAGAAGATCATTCAATGCAGAAATGAAAATGAAAGATATCAGATTGATGCATTACTTCCTAGGTCTGGAAGTATGGCAAGGCTCAGAAGGAATCTTTCTCAACCAAGGAAAGTATGCTGAGAAATATTAAAAGGAATTGATGTGTTGGTATGGCCACTCTTGAATTTGTTAGAAGATGACTCATCAGAGTTAGTGGATAGAACTCTGTACAGACAAAATATTGAGTCATTAATGTGTCTAACAAATACTAGGTCAGATATATGCTTTGCTGTGAACACCTTGAGTCAGTATCTAGTGGAAACTAGATGTGTTCACCTGATAAGCTGCAAATCATGTGATACGGTACCTAAAGGATACAATAGACTTTGATCTATGTTATCTTGGAGATCATGACTTCAGATGGCTACACAGATGTTGATTGGGCAGGAAGTGTATCAGACAGGAAGAGCACATCGAGAGGATGTTATTGTCTGGGATTAGCCATGATCTTGTGGTTGAGCAGGAAATAATCTAGAGTGGCTCTTAGCACAAGCAGAATATATGGCTGCTTGCTCTGCTAAGTTATGAAGCAGTATGGCTTCAGGATTGTTGGACTTAGAGATAGACCCAACTATGATCCTATGTGACAAAGAGAGTTGTATCAAGATGGCAGAGAATCTAGTGTTCCAAGATATGGTGCAAAAAGGAACCAAAAGTTCAAATTTGTAACAAGTTACCAATGTACTAACCAAACTTCTACCGATCCGATGTACTAACCAAACCTCTACCTCAAGTAAAGTTTTTTGAGACAAACTTAATATAGTTCAGAAGGACCCTCCTCAAAAGGGGGAGTGATGTGATAACTCATGATGAGATTGCCTGCATCGACAGTGAGGTCGATGATGAAGATACCTATATTAGTGATGCCGATAGAGAGGTTGGTGGATGGTCCTTAGATAGGGTTTAAGGTGACAAGGGGATTGCATCATCCTTGAACATATGTTCTAAAGAGAGTCATAGACGTATGTCTTCGAGAATGAAGTCCTTGGTGGACATGATAGGATTGCATCATCCTCAAGAGAGCCGTAGACGTATGTCTTCGAGAATGAAGTACTTGGTGGACATGATAGGATTGCATCATCCTCAAGAGAGCCGTAGATGTATGTCTTCGAGAATGAAGTCCTTGGTGGACATGATAGGATTGCATCATCCTCAAGAGAGCCGTAGATGTATGTCTTCGAGAATGAAGTCCTTGGTGGACATGACAGGATTGCATCATCCTCAAGAGAGTCGTAGATATATGTCTTCAAGAATGGAGTCCTTGGTGGACATATGAGGATTGCATCATCCTTGAACACAAGTTCTAAAGTGAGCCATAGACAAGTGTCTCCGATAAAGAAGAGGGATTGTATCATCCTTGAACACTTGTTCTAAAGAGAGCCGTAGATGTATGTCTTCGAAAATGAAGTCCTTGGTGGACATGAGAGGATTGGATCCTCCCTGGACTTCAGTCCTAAAGAGAGCCGTAGACATGATGTCTCTGAGAATGAAGTCCTGAATGAACAGGTAGGGGATTGCATCTTCCCTGGACCTCGGTCCTAGAATTGAGCCGTAGACTAATGTCTTCAAAAAATTGAAGATAGGACTGCATCGTCCCTGAACTAGGTTCAAAATGTACATGAGGACTGCATTGTCCATGAACTGGGTTCAAAATGTACGTGAGGGCTGCATCGTCCATGAACTGGGTTCAAAATGTACGTGAGGACTGCGTCGTCCATGAACTGGGTTCAAAATGTACGTGAGGACTGCATCGTCCATGAACTGGGTTCAAAATGTACGTGAGGACTGCATCGTCCATGAACTGGGTTCAAAATGTACGTGAGGACTGCATCGTCCATGAACTGGGTTCAAAATATACGTGAGGATTGCATCGTCCATGAACTGGGTTCAAAATGTACATGAGGACTGCATCGTCCATGAACTGGGTTCAAAATGTACGTGAGGACTGCATCATCCATGAATTGGGTTCAAAATGTACGTGATGGGATTGCATCGTCCCTAGACATGAGAATTCTCTTAAAGTGATAAGGACTGATCATCCTGGAACTTGATCTGGATTGTATCATCCATAGACCTATGTCCTAAATAGAGCCGGATTGATCATCTTGTAATATGATCGTGTGTGTTGCAGGGTATGCTGCTATGTTTTGATAATAAATGTATTAGTGAGAACACATGCTTTTGATGATAGATGTATTAGTGAGAATACATGCTTTTGATGATAGATGTATTAGTGAGAATACATGCTTTTGATGATAGATGTATTAGTGAGAATACATGCTTTTGATGATAGATGTATCAGTGTGGATACTAATGCATATGATCGAGATGTTGTAGATCGCGATGATCCAGATGCTGTAGATCATGATGATCCAGATGCTGTAGATTGAGATGATCCAGATGCTGTAGATCGAGATGATCCATATGTTGTAGATCGAGATGATCCAGATGCTGTAAATCGAGATGATCCAGATGTTGTAGATCGAGATGATCCAGATGCTGTAGATCGAGATGATCCAGATGCTGATGATGTAGATCGTGATGATCCAGATGCTGTAGATCGTGACGATCCAGATGCTGTAGATTGAGATGATCCAGATGTTGTAGATCGAGATGATCCAGATGTTGTAGATCGAGATGATTCAGATGTTGTAGATCGATATGATCTAGATGCTGATGCTGTAGATCGTGATGATCCAGATGCTGTAGATCGAGATGATCTAGATGCTGTAGATCGAGATGATCCAGATGTTGTAGATCGTGATGATCCAGATGCTGTAGATCGAGATGATCCAGAAACTGTAGATCGAGATGATCCCGATGCTGATGATCATATGATGATGATGCTGATGATCATGAGGATCCATATGTTGATGTTGTTGTAGCTGTTCGAAGTGCTACAGAAGATAAAGACTCAGTACTGAAGATGTTGATGTTCCAGTATTGAAGATGTTCCAATAACTACTCGAGTTACTGATGATGATTGAGAAAGCTTCCAATGATTTATAGATGTATCATGTATGATGTTGATGACTCCTTGCTCACACAGATGCTGTTATAATATCCTTCTCGTTAAGGGAGAGTGTTGAGATATTGTAACTTCAAAGAATTTTATAATTGTACTTTATTATTCTGGAGATGTTTCATTCCTCCCTGAAGATATTATTGTATATCCGGAGATGTTTATTCCTCCGTCGGAATGTGGTAACTTGGGTTATTAGACTTCCCTAGTGGGGGTCGGCCCTATATGTGTTATGTGGGTCAAAGGGTTATTAGACCACCCTAGAGGGGTCGGCCCAGTCAGTCGTAGTGGGGTATTTAACCCATTGGTTAAATACGAGCCTACATGTCTTGTGTAAAAGACAAGTCGGAGTAGTGTATAAATAGAGGAGGTGTATTCCTCATTTAACACACACTCACTCACTTGAGAGTGGCGCACTTGTGGAGGAGAGGTCTGCTATGGAGAAGAAGGAGCTTATGCTCAGGGTTTGCATCTTTGTATATTGCTGGTCATCTATATTGAGGAAGCTTTGCTAGGTTTTCTACCCCATGAGGGTTTCCCAGGATAAATCTGTGTCTCTTGTGTTTATGTTGTGCTTGTTGTTTCTTCAGTGATCCTGTATATGCTATTATTGTGAAATGGAATGTAATGCTGCTATTTTCTGTCTTATACTATTAAATCTTAACAAATAAACTACCTAATATCTCTCTAAAGGATCAAAACAAGCTTTTTACTTTCGCATTCCAATTTCAAATGTACCGATGGTTAAACCCTGTACATATTTCATTATGTCTTAAGACTATGGCAACAATGCAATCATTTTCCAGAACTAACATCTCTATAAACAAATTAAAAATACCACACTCTAATAAGCAACAGGACGGGTGAATACATATGGGAAAGGCAGGAGGCCCATAAGGTTCCATGCTAAGCTCTTAATGTGAACACTGTTCATTACATTTCCAAGTTATCAAATTGAATACAGTCAATCCCGATATTTGTATAAACTATAAAACATAATCAATCTTTTAAATAGCTTTGATGTTTTAGTAGCAACATAGATTGCATCTAGGGTTAAGTTCGATGGCATATTTTGATGCATCACAGCTTCTCTTCATTAAACAAGATAAATAAAGTGCCATGGGTTCGAGCCTCAAACAAGAGCACGCATAGGCAAGTTTATAAAACATAAAATTTATAAAAGAAAAACTAATTTCATGACAGGGTTAGGGTTAAACCCTGTAAGTAAAATTTTTCATAAACTTCTGGCACTGTCTTTTCAACAAACGAGTTTAGGAGGCCGGGCTTAGTCCCAAAACCAAAATACAAATCAACTTAATGCATTATGATAAATGGACCACAAGAACTTAAATTAAAATATCGAAATCTGTGAACCATTGTATTCCCATAAAAGAAAAACATTACATTTGCAGTCATACTGCTCAGTGAGACCGAAGGTTCTCCATCTTAGTAAACCCTGTAACAAAACTATCCTATAACATTGACAGTTGAAACCCCAACCTAGGTTTGATACAAAGAAAAATATCTATCACTACAATGCTACCCTATGAAGCCTCATGACTCACTCAACAAGTGAATAAACCTCGGAGGGAAGCAATGAAAGAACAATTAAACCAACATTTTGTTGATAGAGGAAAATCTGGATGAACTCGAGGCTTACTGTGGTCTCACAACCACCAGGGTCTATCCCTTTCTCTCACTTTAGCCACCACCAGGGAACGTGATTGCTATCCCTTCCATTGCAATTAAAACGGGGTTAACAGAGGTCAAAGAAAACTCATAAACTGTAAACAAATAAAGAATCAATGTATTGTTATAGAAATTACCTCGCTGGATTCGAACACAACCCGAGAAGAGAACCAGGCAGTAGAACCCCCTATGCCTATTGGAAAAAACATAAAGACACACGACTCGGCACTTACTATGATAAAATACCTCAGCGAGTGGTGCTATGGTTGTCCAACAACCATGGCGGCCGAGAGAATGCTCAGCCTCCATTACTGCATAGAAACAACAACGTTGGCAAAAGACCAAACCCCAAAATGTAGCAATAGGGTTTGATCACACTCTAGAAGTATTAACTCACCTTCACGTGAATGAATTTAATGCTCGAGTTGTCCCCCTCCAACGTTCAAATAAAAACCCACATTACTATAGTGCATTGAAAACGCTCGTTGTAGAACAGTACCGTAATATTGTTACAAGTCACCACCTTTTATATAGTTTAGGACCGTTTATTTATCACGCTTGGCTAGGAACCATCGACACTAACTGATGAGTCCAAGATACATGTATCTGATAGCGTTTTCCCCACAGCAAAAGCACAAGAAAGGGTGAAGAAATACACCTTGTTTGTGGGAGAAATGATTTACCTTGATTATTTAATGAAGTTTTTTTAAAGATTATTCTTGTATGTTTAAATGCGTGTTAAATAAACTAATTTTGTGAAAATCGAGTATGGTTGAGCAGGTCTAGGTACACTAAAAGGACAAACACACTGATCAAGCAGAGGACTAAAAGGTCATGCAAAGCTCAGCACCGTTTTCCCAATTTCTAGAGAGAACATTTGTTCAAACAGAATCAACAATTAGACATAGAAGTTAGGTTAAGAATTAGAGGATATATATATGGGCCTCTCGGCTAGCAAGAGGATCCTGTTTCCATTTTTGAGAACCATTGTTTTTCGTATTTATACTATCGAGATACTTTGAGTTACAGAATTTCGTTAAACTATGAAGTTTCTATTTTGAATACAGATTTGATGTTGCTTTCAGTTCGGCGTATATAAGTTTCCTTCACTCCTGAGTATGGGTTGGAGAGGGCCCCTCCAACATGTAAGTCAGCAGATCTTACTGGTATTTTTCATTATGTGCTTTACATTGATTGAAATCTATATTGCATATAAAAGCATTTGAATGGCGTTAAATAGCATGATTTTATTTCTATAGTAAACCGACCAGTCTAATTTCGTAGTATTTTATAACACATTTAGTAGTTCGGTAATACTGCTTCAGTAGTCCTGTAGCAACATTCTTCCAAGGCATATTTTAGGCATCTATTTTCCTATGTGATTGCATTGCTTTTGAAGAGTGATTCAGATCTTAAAGCTTACGCACTCTCCCATTACTATGGTTGCTCATAAAGATTGCTTACTGTCAATACTGTGGTTCATTATTGATATTCACTTCTTAAATTTTTTAGCATTAGATAATGGCATTTTGAACTTGGTTTTGGCAATTGAATAGGTTAGACCAGACTTCTAGTTTTAGTCATTTGAGTTACAGTAATTACTTCTTAGATTAAAGATACAACTTATGCATTTGATTTGCAGTAAATTACTTCTTAGATTAAAGATCCAACTTTCATTATTTCAAAATAGATCTGCTACATTTTCAGCATTCAATTTCATAGTATAAATTTACTGTTTCAACATTTAATTCCTTAATATAGATTTCTTGTTTTTAACATTTGAACTTCTTAGCATAGGTCTTTTTCATCCATAGATTAGGCAATCGTTTTCCAACTTATCTGATTCCTTTTAGGTAACCCTTAAACACTGATACCAACACCCAACCATGACCAAGATTATCCTATAAGAGCACATATAGTGCTTGCACCTCTGAAATTTGTAAGTCCCCTGGGTTGATAATTAAAGTAGGCTCCTAGTCTAGCTTCCCTCATTAGGCATCCATTCTGAGAGCTCACCACTTTTGGGCGCCATTGCCAGGGAGGTGCTAAATCTTTTAGGAGACATCTTCACCAAACATAAATAAAGAACAAAACACATATAAAAACAAAAACAAAAAACCAAAAATAGCATAAAGATTTTACCAATGAATGCCTCGTCGGCAAAGGGATAGGTTTGGATGCTTTCTGCCTAAGCGTCCCATGAGTAATAATGGTAATAGCAGTTCTAAGCACTCTCATTTTGAATTCCTAAACTCTGAAAATGAAACTAACTCCACATACGATCCAAACAGAGACAACTTCTTTACTAGTTCTAGCTCAAACACCACCATGGCAGACGAAGAAGAGGAACCTAGGGAGTTGTTCACCTTTCCCATTAGCATACCTCTCGGAGATGCCAGGATGAAGAATATCAACCCTAACAATCTGCCAAACTTCCATGGATTAACTTCAGAAGACCCTAACACATTCCTGTTTGAGTTTCAGGTAGTTTCCAGATCCTTTGATTACATTACAGATGCACAAAAGCTGAGGCTTTTTCCCTCCACACTGAAAGATTTATCACTAAGGTGATTCATGAGTTTAGAAGGAAATAGTATTTTCAGCTAGGACCAAATGCAACAGGCATTCCTAGAAACATATAGGGACTATTGCAAAGAAAAGGATACAAGGGATGAAATATTTAGGATGCAACAGGGAGACCATGAATCCTTAGAAGACTATGCCTAGCGTTTTCAGCTCAGCTACAAACGAGCTAACCATTGCACCCTAGACCCTGAATCGCTGAAACTTGTCCTTCTTAGACGGATCAAAGAAGAGAATTTTGAGATCTTAAACCTCTTAGGAGATGTAGACATATTTCAGAAGACTTATGACCAGATACCACATATCTTCAAGAACCATTCTAGGTCTAGGAAAAGCAAGAATGGGACAAGAGATACACATCTACCCATAGGATCCTCATCATCTTCAGAACCCAGTCTTACAAATCTGATTTAGGAAACTTGTTAGATGACATGAATACCAACATATTACAATCTCTAGCCATGCAACTTGATGCACTACACATAAAAAAGAAGGAGGATGAAATTAACCAAGCCTTGGCAGTATTCTGTCCTTGTTGTAGAAAGAAACATGAGAAGGGGCAATGCACTTTAAACACCATAGAAATATGTGGTCTCTGCACTGATGACCACTCCACTGATAAATGTCCCCTCTTACCCTCATGTAAGGCTGCTATTCAAGATCCCGTAGCTGAAGGAGCAATAGAACAACTCTGTTTTATAAATCAAAGGAGGAGTAATTTCGTTAGACCATATCAACCTAGCAATCAAGCCTACTATAATCAGGGCCAACAAAATTGGAACTCTTCACCAACTCCATGGCAAGCACAGCCAAATCCAAATTAATGGCATCAAAATCAGTAGAATCAACAAACTTATCAATCACCCTATCAACAATTTTACCACCCATCGTCTTACCCTCCATACCCCCCACTTTTTCATCCATCAACCACAAATTATGCAAATCAATTACCCCATCCATCAAATTGGAGGGCCCCATTACAACAGCCATTTATTATGCCGCCCCCACAGACTCAACCACCCTCCATACCCCCACCAATTCCATCCCAACCCATCCCAAACCCTAATAATAACATACCTCCACAACAACAACAGACTTATAACGCTGATATCACACAATTCCCTACCTATGTTGTAGACACCATGGAAATAAACAAAATAAACCTAAGATCTGGAAAAACGTTGCAAAATACATCCACACGGAATATTCAATAACTAGAAGCTCAAGAACAAACAACAAAACCCTATGTTCAGCATTTGGATGAACCAAATCCTCCAGAGGAAGAAACCCAACCACTCCCACGAAACAGAAACCCTCCATTTCTAGAGAAACTTATACGAAGTACAAAAGAGGAAGAAGAAAATGCAATTTTAAACGAATTAAAGCACTTAAACATCCAAATCCTGATTTTGCAAGCCAAAAGGGATGTGCCCATCTGTAACAAATTTATTAGAGAAACTTGTCTAAAGAAACCTAGGAGAAGGAAGCGTGACCCACCAACCATAAATGTAGTCATACAATTGGATGATTTAATGCTAGGTATTATTATTAACCCTAAGTATCTTGATCCAGGTAGTCTTGTAGTGAACGTCACCATCAATAACAAACAAATAAATAGAAGCTTAATCGATTTGGGAGCTACTATCAACGTGATGACTAAAGAAACCATGATATACCTAGGACTTTAATCAATGGTTAGACCAACAACTACAGTACTCCAGCTAGCTAACACATCCACTTTGAAACCTGAAGGGATGCTCAGAGACATTATGATCAATATTGAATCCTGGGAATACCTAGTTGATTTCATAGTCATTGAAGTCAAAAGTAAACTTAGTGGTTATCTAATCATACTAGGCAGACCTTCGTTGGAAACTACAAATGCTTACATAGGTTGCCGATTAGGAAACATGACTATCACCAATGGACATGCAAGGAAGAAAATCACGATCTACCCACCAGCAAGGAAATCTTCAGACTTAGAATATCAAAATTGGACTGATGATTATAACGACACACCAAATCAAAACCTACAACCTTTCCTCACAATTGATGCTGCACTATCATTAAAAGAAATAGATGAAGATGGTCATATAGATAGTTTCATACAAAATGCATATTCTAACAATGTTGGTCTTGAAATATTTTTTGACACAGACGAACAACAAGAAGGAGAAAGTTCAAACAAGAACTTAAATAAAATGTGGGAAGAAGTACTATCTTTGGAAGAACAATCAGAAAAAGTGATCCACATCGCAGTTGGCATTTGTTGTCGGATGCTAACTTCGACACATCCTTGACTAGTCTTCACGGTTGATACAACTTCGACAAGTTTCGACGCAACAGGACTTCGACAACTTCACCACTTCGATAGGTTATTGATTTCGACACAACTCCGACGAGTCTCGACTTCAACATAATGCGACATGTTATGCACCTTCGACATGTTCAGCAACCTCATAGTTTGCGACATTGGCATACAACGTTGACATGCGACCAGCAACTGTCGAACTTCGACAGACTATCTCTCTGTCTCCCAGTCGACTATAATGGTTGAACAGTTGAACCCTTCTAACTTCTTCTTTGTAACTGAACCTAACAAGCAGGCACCCAAGCGTCTCAAATTTCTATATAAGCATGTAAATTATTGTAACATACATCATATCATTCGGATCTTATCTTGATCAATCTAGAACTGTTCTCATTCTTGCATACTGTCTATGTGTGTGTTTGTGTTATCTATATTGCGTAATCCTGCTTTTGCTCATTCTATTTATTAAGCTTCCACCATAATAGAGCCGATTCATTCAGTTGAACTATTGTCCCCCTCATGCTTCTTGGACACGATACGGATCATTGGTATCAGAGCGTACTCAATTTTCTTACTTAAGTTCTGCTTATACACTTCTCTCGAAGTTACCTGACTTATGCCAATTCAAACTCACTCACAATCTCAGCAATCCAAGCAGACGGGATCTCTAGATATGACAGAAGAAACAGATGATAGACATGCAACCGATGAGATAGCACAACTTATTGAGCAAGCTCTGGCTCGACAACGAACTAAAATGTTTTCCCAGTTCAATGAGATTCTCTTGCGATTCGCTTCGACATCCGGAGGATCCTCGACGAGAACTCACTCCGATAAAATCAACACCTTCAAAGTGCAAATGAATCTCTACATACCGAATCTTGAAGGAAAGTTTGATGCGGAATCCGTCGACAATTGGAATCCTATTACGCTATAAATCAACTCTCCAAAGCTGAAAAAGTCACCATTGCATCCTTAAAGATGTCAACCTCCATGCACTGCTGGTGGGAAAACCTCTCGACAAAGAGGGACAAAAATGGAGACCCCATCGACACATGGGATAAATTCGTCGAACACATCCAGAAGGAATTTTACTCGCCGAAATACCTCAAGCAGCAGTATAAGCAGTGGCAGCATCTAAGGCAATGGAAAGACCAATCAGTATAGAGTTACACTAACGTGTTCTACCGACTGATGGGAATAATTGGCATCCAAGAAGAAGAGAAATTGCTTGTTCTGAAATACACCAGGGGATTGTCTTAGTACATCCAGTAGGAGATGGAATTTTTGACTGTCAATATGCATGCAGATGATTTCCACTACACTAGCAAACTGGAAACCAAGCAGAAAGGAAAACCACATTTTGCAACAAAGCCGACATCACGAAGACCACCCGATAAGAAGACACTAGCTGACTATGAAAAGTCAAGATCTTTTTAGCCGACACTGCCAAAGCCTAACAATGGTAAGAAGCCTTTTCACAACAAGGAACGTAGCAAACAATCACCGACCGGAAAATGGTGCGATTACCACCACTCATCTTTGCATGATACGTCTGAATGCAAAGCTCGGAAGACATTTTTGGTGAAAGTGTTGACCTCCCATGCATTCAACAAGACGATGGAAGAATCTGATCTAGACACGACGACTCTTTTGACCTCGACAACTCAAGCAGCCTCGTCTATTGTTGACGAGGATGAACGAGAGCACCTATTCCATACATGTATATGGGTCCAGAGCAACCCATTGCATCTGACTATGGACAACGGGATCCAAAAGAACTTCGTTTCTGAAGAACTGGTGAAGAAATTAGGTCTTGTCACCACTCCACATCCTCAGCCTTACAACATCTGTTGGATGAAGGATGGACAAGAACTATGGATCACTCGACAATGCAAACTCCCCTACTTCATAAAACCTTTTGAAGATGAAGTACTCTATGACGTGGAACCACTCTCCGTAGTTGACGCCCTGTTTGGGAAACCTTACCTCTGTGATAGATGTGGAAGTTATCAGTCATGGCCTCAGAAGGTGATTGTCAGAATCCACAATCGATGGTTCAGCATACCAGAGCGTCAACTTACACCGATGGTTGCATTGATATCTGCCAAATAGACAAAGAAGCTCATCAATCATGCTAAAAAATTTGCATTAATCATGATCAAACTATAACATTATAAGAATACTGTAGCAACAAGTCAAGACACGGACCAATGCATCTCTCAATAGAAGCAGCAAGTCGATCATATTCTCGATGAGTAGCAGAACCTCTTTCAAGCACCAGATGGAGTACCTCAACATTTCGAGGTAAAACACTCCATTGAACTTGTTCCTCGTTCTATTTTTCCTAACGCATCTGTTTACAAAAGATCCATTCTAGAAAATGAAGAGATTCGCAAACAAATCCAAGAGTTAATTGAAAAAGGTCATATCCGACCCAAATCCTCTCCTTGTGGAAGTCCAGTCATCTTAGTTCCGAAGAAAGACGAGACTTGGCACATGTGCATCGACTACAGAGCTCTCAACAAAATATCGGTGAAGAATCGGTACCCTCAACCACGGATAGACAAGCTTATTGACTGTCTGAAAGGTGCTAAATTCTTTACTAAGCTTGACCTCAAGTCGGGATACCATCAGATTCCAATCGATCTCTCAAATGTGTGGAAAACTACTTTCAAGACCAAGGAAATATTGTTCGAATGGTTAGTCATGCCTTTCGGCTTAACCAACACACCTGCGACCTTCATGTGACATATGGATAACCTTCTATGACCTTTCATCGGCAAATGGGTTATTTTCTATCTCGATGACATATTGATTTTCAGTCGATCATGGAAAGAACATGTCAGACATCTTCGACAAGTCCTCGACACTCTCCAGCAACATTGGCTCTATTTGAACATGGACAAGTGCTCTTTTGCGATGACCAACATAAAAAATTTGGGGTATGTAATTGACTCTGCAGGCATTCATGTCAATCCAGACAAAGTACAGATCCTCAAAGATTGGCCCATTCCTAGAAGCATTCAAGAACTAAGAAGTTTTCTTGGTTTGGCGAATTTCTATCGACGATTCATACTCGGCTTCACTCACATAGCCTGGCCCTTGAATCAGTTGACGAAAGGAAATGGGAAAACTATCTTTCAATGGACAAAAACACATCAAGCAGCTTTTTAAAAGCTCAAACACAGGCTCTGCACTGTACCAGTACTTGTGTTACCTGATTTGCATCAGCCCTTTGAGATTGAGATGGATGCATCGGACTATGCCTTGGGCGCAGTGATCACTCAGTCTGGTCACCCAGTCGCTTTTTATTCTAAGACTTTTAAGGACATGGTTAGAAGATACTCGACATACGAAAAAGAATTGTCTGCCATTTTGCAAGCTCTGAAGCAATGGAGGCATTACATCCTTGGCAAGGAAATGGTCATTCTTACTGATCACAAGCCTCTACAGTTTTCTCCAACACAATCAAGGTTGTATAAAAACCGACAACTCAAGTGGATTAATTACCTACAACAATTTCAGTTGGTGATTAAGTATCGAAAAGGAAAGGCTAATGCTGTTGCATATTACCTCAGTCGACCACCCATTACTCTCCTTTTGACAGTGATGAGTATGTAGGGTTACGACACGAGCACTTGGAAATAGTTGTACAAGGACAGTAGTGACTTCTCAGCAGTCTACCGACAGTTACAGACTAACAAGTCATCGACCTCAGACTCCAAATACTTCTTGAAAGATACCTTACTATACAAGCTTGGACATCTTTGTGTACCGACCGGTGAGCAACGAGAGCAGCTCATTTGGGACACACACTACAGCAAGACCGCATGACACTATGGAGCAGCAAAGACACTTGCTATTCTGAATAAGTATTTCTTCTGGCCTACACTTAAATCTGACGTCAACAAGTACATTCAATCATGCATGGTTTGTACCATTGCTAAGCCACCTAATCGACAACAGGGATTGTACACACCTCTGTCAGTTCCTAGTCGACCATGGGAATCTATTTCTATGGACTACTTTATGGGTTATCCTAATACCAAACATCAACATGACGCGATATTAGTAGTAGTCGACCAATTTTCCAAGATGGCCATTCTCATACCATGTAAGAAGACCACGATAGCGCAGAAGACTACTCAGCTCTTCTTTACACATGTTTGGAAACACTTTGGTTTACCCATAACCATCATTTCCGACGAAGATGCCAGATTCGTCAGCATCTTTTGGAAGACCCTTTGGCAATAGCTAGACACGCGACTCTCATTGTCGACATCTTTCCATCCTCAGACTGACGGACAGACGGAAGTTGTAAATCGCTTGGTAGTACAACTACTTTGCATGTACAATCACCAGCATCAACACACATGGGATGAAAGTCTTCCATATATTTAGCACAACTACAATCGTTCTCAGCACAGGCAAGAGTCCCTTTGAATTCTATTACAGATTTCAACCCTCAGCGCCTATCGACTTGATCATCTCCTTGACACAGCCAAACTCTAACACAGATTGTAGTCAGTGAGAAGTTGATAAAGCAGTCAAATTTCAAGAACAAATTTGCGACATTCAGCGACAAGCATAGGATATGTTGCATAGAGAAAACAAGAAAGCTAAGGCCCGACAAAACAAGCATTGCATTCCTCATACATTTCACATTGGGGATAAGGTTTGGCTACATCTTAAGAAGGAACGCTTTACAGGTCCTTTCAAGAAGTTAAAACCTTTGAGATATGTTCCATACAGTATTCTTCGACAGATTGGTGAGAACGCTTTCCAGCTCGACATTCCTGCTTGCCTGGGTCTGCATCTAGTCTTTAATGTGGATCTACTTCGACCATACCATGCACCCTTGATGGAACAAAATTATTTCTCAACAGCAGATCCCACAAACATCCATCCAGATGTTCAGGAGCCTCTTCCTTGCGACACCATTGTGGGATGATGGGTACGCCTTACAAAGACGAACACAATTCCCTTGTTTCAGGTTGCAAAAACTGGCCAAATCCTATCTCAAGGAAAGTGGTACTCTACTATTGAAGTGATTGAAAAGTTTCCTCACTTTCGTGAGAAAACAATGGGGTCCATTGCTTCTTAAGGAAGGAGGTCTGATCCACATTGCAGTTGGCATTTGTTGTCGGATGCTAACTTTGACACATTCTTGACTAGTCTTTGCGGTTGATACAACTTTGACAACTTCAGCAATTCGACGGGTTATCGATTTTGACACAACTCCGACGAGTCTCGACTTCGACATACTGCGACATGTTTCTCACCTTCGACATACTACAACATGTTCCACACCTTCAACATGTTCAGCAACCTCACAGTTCACGACATCGACATACAACGTCGACATGCGACCAGCGACTGTTGAACTTCGACAGACTATCTCTCTGTCTCCCAGTCGACTATAACGGTTTAATAGTTGAACCATTCTAACTTCTTCTTTGTGACTGAACATAATGGGAAGGCACCCAAGCGTCTCAGATTTCTATATAAGCTTTTAAATTATTGTAACATACATCGGATCATTCAGATATTATCTTGATCAATCTAGAACAATTCTCATTCCTACATATTGTCTATGTGTGTGTTTGTGTTATCTGTATTGCGTAATCCTGCTTTTGCTCATTCTGTTTATTAAGCTTCCGTCATAATAGAGCCCCTCGTGCTTCCTGGACACGATACAGATCAAAAATCAAAGACAGTGGAAATTATGCTTGGAAAGACAATCAACATTAATTCCAATCTCAAGCCAGAGCAAGAAACACAGTTAATGAAAGTATTATCAGAAAAAAATAAAGATTTGGCATGGACATATGCAGACATGAGAGGTATACATCTTGATATATGCAAACATTATACTTACATCAAAGAAGGTTCTATCCTTATTAGGCAGCCACAGAGGAGGTTGAACCCAGCATTAAAGGACATTGTCAAAGTAGAACTATAGAAGTTATTAGATGCTGGGTTCATATATCCCATTTCTGACAACGAATGGGTCCTTCCACTGGTTATAGTCCCTAAAAAAGGAGGCAAGTGGAGAATTTGAGTGGACTACAGAGAGCTAAATAAAGCAACCAAGAAAGATCACTTTCCACTACCATTTATAGATCAGGTGCTGGACACATTAGCTGGGAACAAGTATTTTTCATTTTTGGATGGTTTCAGTGGGTACAACCAAATTTTAATACACCCAGCTGATCAATATAAGACAACATTTACATGCCCCTGGGGTAATTATGCCTACAGAGTACTACCCTTTGGGTTATGTAATGATCCAACAACATTCCAAAGGGCCATACTAAGTATATTATTGGATTTCATAAATGATCAAATGGAAGTCTTCATGGATGACTTCACACCCTATGGACAAAAATTTGATCAAGCATTGAACCATCTTGAATTGGTATTAAAAAAATGTATTGAGATGAGCCTATGCCTTAGCAATGACAAATGCAGAATGTTAACGGAAGAAGGCATCATTCTAGGACATCATATATCACAGAGGGGAATAGAGGTTGATCAAGCAAAAGTATCAGTAATCAAAACACTACCACCACCTGTTAAACAAAGGGATGTGAGAAGTTTCCTTGGGAAAACAGGGTACTACAGGAGGTTTATTGAAAATTATAGCAGGATTGCTGCCCCAATGTTTTCACTTCTAACAAAAGACACTGAGTTCATATGGAGAAACCATTACATGATAGCATTTGATAACCTTAAGGAGAAAAAAATTACAGCTCCAGTACTCCAAGGACCAGACTAGGCAATTCCATTCCACATCCACTCTGATGCATCAGATAAGGCAATTGGGTCTATCCATGGACAAGAAAAAGAGAAGAAGCCCTATGCAATATATTATATCAGTAAAAATTTAGCAGGGGTGGAATTAAATTATACTGTCACTAAGAAGGAATTTTTGGCTGTCATACATGCCATTAATAAATTCAGGCACTATATCACTGGCTACCAAGTCTTTGTTCATATAGACCATTCAGCCATAAGATATCTAATGAACAAACACAACACAAGTGCTCGAGTCATTAGATGGCTGCTACTACTCCAAGAGTTTGACATCACAATTTCAGACAAGCCAGGTAAACACAATGTAGTGGCTGACTTTCTATCTAGGCTGACACATGGACAAGACAGTGAAGTAATCAATGATAGTTTTCCAGATGAGCACATTTTTTCCATATCAACAAGAATCCCATGGTTTGCTGACATAGCGAACTATTTAGTGTCTGGGAAGTTTCAAGAACATTACAGTTTTAAAGAAAAGACTAAAATAATAAGGCAAAGTGCCACATACACATGGATAGAGGGCATGCTCTTCAAACAAGGACTAGATCAAATTCTCAAAAGGTGCATTAGAGAAGATGAAGTGCATGACATAATGCATGCCAATCACAATGAACCATGTGGAGGGCACTATGCTCCAAAGAGGACAGCCTATAAAATTTTGTAAACAGGATACTATTGGCCAACACTCCACAAAGATGCTTATGAATATGTTTCACACTGTGATGACTACCAAAGGATGGGGAAACCAACACAAAAAGAAAAAATGCCACTCCATCCACAAATCTCCTTAGAGGCATTCGAAAAATGGGGATTTGACTTCGTTGGTCCAATCAACCCACATTCAAATCAAAAGAGCTACATGCTAGTATGCACTGACTACCTCACAAAGTGGACTAAGGTAGTAGCACTTGCTGTAGCCAATGAAACCAATGTGGCAAAATTCTTCACTGAGCAAATATTTCATAGGTTTGGAGTACCAAGAGAACTAGTCTATGATCAAGGGCCACAATTTACATCAAATTTAATAGAAGAATTGCTTAATAGAAACAATTTCAAGCACATACAATCCTCTTCCTATCACCCTCAAGCAAATGGTCAAGCTGAGGTAACAAATAGAGAATTAGAGAGAATTTTAACAAAGACTCTGCAACTCCACAAAAGATATTGGGCTGACAATATGAGTGAGGCAGTTTGGGCCTATAATACCACATGGAAGACAACAACAAGATTCACACCTTATGAACTAGTATATAGAAATAAATTCATGCTTCCAATTGAATTTGAAATAAAGACATTAAGAATTGTAGCAGAGTTAAATATGGAACTAACAAAGATATAGCAAGAACGCATTCTACAATTAAATCAACTGGATGAGCAAAGCCAGCAAGCACTTGCCCATACTGAAATCATCCAACGACAAAGCAAGAAGTGGCATGACAAACACCCAAAGGATAAAAAGTTCAAGGAAGGTGACTGGGCACTACTTTATGACTCCCGGTTTCACACATTCAAGGGAAAGCCAACAACCAGATGGCTAGGACCTTACATAATTCAAAAGATCCGTGAAAATGGAGTTGTAAGGATCATCACAATTGATGAAGAAGAGTTTCCTATGATATTATATGGACATCGGCTCAAATTTTATAGGAAGCCACAATCAAAGGAGGAGTTTACACAAGTATGCTACCAGCAACAACTGATGCTGATAAAGAGCATCGAAAAAAATTGAAATTCAGTTAAATATTATATATATATATATATATATATATAAACAAAATATAGAAAAAATGAAAAAAGAAAAACAAGAAAAAAAATATTTGCTAAAAAGGGAAGCAAAATAGAAAGAAGGAATAAAAAAAAAGGAAAAAAGAAAAAGAATAAGAAAACAAACATGAGAAAGGGGAATGGGAAAAATGCCAAATGACACACTACATAAATGATAAGGTAAAACTCCAGGTAATCATACCTCCCCACGAAGGCACAGGATACAAACTGCAGACAATCAACAATCAAGCAGGTCAGTCATATATTACAGTCAGCAGCAAAGATATCATACTACAAAATTCAATCAAGCGAGCCTGCTATTATTCAAAACCTGCTACTACTCAAGCGAGCCTGCTATTATTCAAAACCTTCTACTATTCAAGCGAGCCTATCATCAAAATTCAAGTGAGCCATAAATCTAATCAAGTGAGCTAGATTAAATTCAACCATTAAAGCAATCAAGCGAGCCAGCCACGTCTACAAACGAAGACAACAAAGGTATCAACTAAACTACATAATTTATTTCCAGCAAACAAGAAATCCAATCACATCTATTATTTAACACAAGCCCACCATCCATTCAAGAGAGCCACCATAGATTACAACAATACAATGAATAATCCGAAACCCAATGCAAAAGCATCATCACAATGTTGAATCAGGAAATGGCACAAATTTCAAAACCAGCCAATACAGCAAATTCAAATGAATGCAAGGAAAAAGAAGCAAGCACACATAGCTACTAACATGCCAAAATTTACTACAGACATTGCCAAATCTACTACAGAATCCACCGCGCATAAAAATCAGGCCATATCATGAAATCAGGTACGCTAAAACATTACAAGGTAATCTCTAAACATATTTGTTTTATTTTGAAGGCCAAATCATTATCCCGCAAGACATTTGTTTTTTGAAGCCGAGGACAGCTTCAATCTTCATTCGGTGGAACGGTTTAGTTCAGAAGGCCTCAATAAATCATGATTGCTACCTAAGTCATATCAACCTCAATGAATCATGACTACTACCTTTGTCATGTCAGAAAATGATAAACCCACATCTAGCCGCCATACTTCCAAGAGAAAATGGGGCAAGATACAATCATGAAACGAAAAGCAAGGCTCAATCAAGAAGAAGGTACAACAAATGTTAATGAGGATAAGTGCGGAAAGGCAATTGAGTAAGGCTGCATGATCTTCCAAAAATATAGTTTTGCATATATGAAAACTCTCTGAACCCTCCAGAAGCAAGAAACTGGAAGCTAGTGTGGTCACATAGACAATAATCCAGCCATCGAACTGATAATCAACCTCGACCATTTGAGGAAAGATAGCCATGCTCCAAGTATTGATTTATTGTTATAGTAAAGGATTTCAGGATGACAAAAGGTTTCAAGAAAAGCGAACCAGAGGAACACAGTGCTATTTATCAGAACCCGTGAATCCTGGCAATCATCCGTAGCACGGGTTGGATGCCTTTCATCTTAGGATTGAGAGGATACAATGCAGTGGTGGCTCTGGAGTTTGCAAGGAATTTAAAACATATCAAGGATGAACAGTTTGTCACCCGAGTTAAGGGTTTACATATAAAGATGGCCGATGAAGTGATTGCCAAATTCACTGGTCTACCAATGGGCCTGCATTGGAACAGGGAAGACCGGGAGGCAAACCATGAAGCAAAGGCAGCATTTATTGAGTGACGAGAGGTCTACGATGAAGATAAAAATGGATTCAAAAGACTCTCCATGCCAGCACCATGGGATGAAATGGTTGCAATCGTCCAGAAGTACATTACATGCACTAGTAGGTTAAGTTATGTCCCCATTTTTCATTTTCAAATTCTAGAGTTGTTGAGGCAGAGGGCCCATATTCCACTGAACAACAACATTAGTATTCCATACTACCTGCTCCAATCTCTAGCAGAAATGAGCAAGAAAGTGATTAAAGAAAAGGAGGATGCTTTAGCCCATCATGGGCTGATCAAATTAATCGTTTGTGAGGAATTAAAATCACAGATTCCAGATCTTTCTTGGGAAGAATTCATGTTCGTATCTGCTGAAGATGTTCAGAGAATGAAAGGAACACCCACAGTTGGCATACCCCTACCACCTGGATCAATGAATAAGACCACCTCTGCATCAGGGATGAAGAGGAAAATTGACTTGGACAGTGTGGATGATACCTTGGTGAAGATAAAGCATTCAGGAGATGACTCCCCCAAAACGAACCCAGGGATTTTTGCTAGTAATCAAGGGCCAAAGAGACGAAGTAAAAGATTCACACAAGCATCTAGAATGCGAATTACCAAGGAAGAGAAAAGGGAACCCAGTCCCCTAGTTCAAAATGTGTCTAATGAGGACGATGATCTCGGGGTGGATAAGGAGGATCCCTCTACACTAGAAGAGTTGGATGAACAAGAAGAGCAGGATGAACAAGAAGAGGAGGAGCAGGATGAACAAGAAGAGCAGGATGTACAAGAATAGCAGGATGTAGAAGAAGAATAGGATGCACAAGAAGAGCAAGATAACTTCCAGGCGAACCCTCCTGAGCACAATGAAAACCCTAGGGTCGTCAACCAACTCACTCAGGCACGGGAATAATTGGAAAAGCTCAGAAAGGGCTGACAACGTTGAGGATTGAATCAGGAATCCATCCCACATCTCCCCCGTTTTCACCTGAAAAGACACAAATCCTGAAAATGCATCATGCAGGGGATCTAAGACTGGCCGAGCAGAAAAATTCAGCATTTAAGGAGAAATTGGCTGAGGCACAAGGGGAGCTAGCCAAAAAGGACCAGGAGATTGTCCAATTGAGGGACGTTTTGGCTACTACCACTAAAATATATGATAAACTGTTGTACCTTAGGCTTCCATCAGCAATTTATGCAGTTTATCTACAAGAGAAGTGGGGCAAATTCCAACTCCAAAGGTTGAAACAGGGACTCCCGATAGAGATAAACTCCCCCAAAGAATTTATGGATGCATCTCTAAAATCCATGGAGTTGGAGAAGGACTAGTTAAGTGAATTTTTATTGCACAATTTTGTAGTTCCTAGCTCGCAAAACTGGTTGCCAAACCCTTACATGGGTGATTTCCAGGGTCAAGGAGGCTCAGACCATGGGCTACCACAGGCAGGAAGGGACCCCCAGGGTAGTAGCATGGTACATCAGAGAGGTTATCGATGAGCTGAATCTGTCACCCAAGGATGGGTGAATCCTTCAAGTATGGGGGAGAATGATGAGTCCAAGATACAGGTATCTGGTAGCCTTTCCCCCACAATAAAAGCACAAGAAAGGGTGAAGAAATACACTTTTTTTGTCGGAGAAATGATTTACCTTGATTATTTAATGAATTTGTTTTAAAGATTATTCTTGTCTGTTTAAATGCGTGTTAAATAAACTAATTATGTCGAAATTGAGTATGGTTGAGCAGGTCCAGGTACACTAAAAGGACAAACACACAAATCAAGCAGAGGACTGAATGATCATGCAAAGCTCAACACCTTTTTCCTGATTTCTAGAGAGAACACCTATTCCAACAGAATCGACAATTAGACATAGAAATTAGGTTAAGCATTAGAGGATATATATATGGGCCTCTTGGATAGCGAGAGGATCCTATTGCCATTTTTGAGAACCATTGTTTTACGTTTTTATATTGTCGAGATACTTTGAGTTAGAGACTTTCGTTAAACTATGAAGTTTCTATTTTGAATAAATATTTGATTTTGCTTTCAATTCGGCGTATATAAGTTTCCTTCAGTCCTGAGTATGGGTTGGAGAGGGCCCCTCCAACACGTAAGTCAGGAGATCTTACTGTTCAGGTATTTTAAATGATGTGCTTTACATTGACTGAAATCTATATTGCATATGAAATCATTTGAATGACATTAAATAGTATGATTTGATTTCTATAGTAAAGTGACCAGTCTGATTCCATAGTAGTTTATAATGCATTCTGTAGTTCGGTAATACTGCTTTAGTAGTCCTGTATCATCATTCTTCCAAGGCATATTTTAACCATCTATTTTCCTATGTGCTCGCATTGCTTTTGAACAGTGATTCAGATCTTAAATCTTATGCACTCTCCCATTACTATGGTTTCTCATAAAGATTGCTTACTTTCAATATTGTGGTTGATTAACGATATTCACTTCTTAAAGTTTTTAGCATTAGATAATGACGTTCTGAACTTGGTTTTGGCAATTGAATAGGTTAGACCACACTTCTAGTTTTAGTCATTTGAGTTACAATAATTACTTCTTAGATTAAAGATCCAACTTATGCATTTGATTTGCAGTAAATTACTACTTAGATTAAAGATCCAGCTTTCATTATTTCAAAATAGATCTACTGCGTTTTCAGCATTCAATTTCATAGAATAAATTTACTGTTTCAGCATTTAATTCCTTAATATAGATTTGTTGTTTTCAACATTTGAACTTCTTAGCATAGATATTTTTCATCCATAGACTAGGCAATCCTTTTCCAGCTTATCTGATTCCTTTTAGGAAACCCTTAAACACTAATACCAACACCCAACCACGACCAAGATTATCCTATAAGAGCACATATAGTGCTTGCACCTCTGAAGTTTGTACATCCCCTGGGTTTATAATTAAAGTAGTCTCCTAGTCTAGATGCCCTCATTAGGCATCCATTCTGAGATCTCACCACTAACCTTTTATTAAAACCATGATTTTAATAGCACATGGTATAACCTTGCCATAAAGATTGTAACATAAGCATTTAAATATCAACTCTTGCTAATTTGAAATCAAAGCCTGTAACCTGGACAAGTGAATGGAAACATGCATTAGCTTTAAGCTAAGTAAGCCTCAGGTGTGTCCCAGTATTCACTCATCAACAGAAGGAGTTAAATTAAATTGAAAGGCAGAGATTTCTCGTAATAGACATAATATGGTAGGTTAAATATCAAATGTTTATGACATAAATTAGTAAGAGTCTATTTCTACCACATAGAAATCATTTATGTAATAACCAAAAGATCATTGATCATAATATTTACGACAAAGTTCATAAGTATTCACAATAGTATAAAGAACTCATAGTCCTACTATCGTATCTTAAGGATAAAAGAAATAGATGACAAATTTATGACTATAGAAATATAAACGTCAAAGACGTAAGACTTCTTAGACATTAATGATTCCGCAGAAAGGATGGACATTATGGTAATTATTTTAGACATAGGATTTTACATGTCCACCTAAATGTCATCAAGATGCTTCCATGATTCAATAACATATGTGAACATATAAGTGTCGCATTTAAGAGTTTAGTTAAGCAGTAAACCAAGATAATAAATATAAACATTTTTCACTTCCGCATAGTATTAAATTGCAAATATAACTCCTTAGAAAATTTTAAATTTTTGGTGAATTTTGGGGATGTTACATTACTACCCTCAATCAAATGGACAAGTAGAATCCATCAACAAGGTCTTGAAAACCATGATCCAGCACATGGTGGGGACACACAAGTCCAACTGGAAAAATATGATTTTTTCATCCCTTTGGGCATACCGAACTTCCATTGAAACTGCCACTAGATTCACGCCTTTTTGGTTGTTCTATGGACTAGAAGAAGTGCTACCGATAGAGTGAGAGATTCCATCATTAAAACACATTGTTGAACTCCTACCCAATACCACTGTTGAGAAATTATGTTTTCTCTACCTAGAGAAACTCAACGAAACCTGCCGTGATGCTACTCTAGCTAATGAATCTCATAAGAAGCGCATCAAGGCCCAGTATGACAAATACGTAAAACCTCGTGTCTTTAATGAGGGATATTTGGTCCTCACTTATGACCGAAAGCATGATAAACTAGGGGCAGGAAATCTTGAGTCCATGTGGCACGGTCCATATGTGTTCAAACACATGTTGGAGAAAGGAGCATTTGAGCTCGAAGACTATGATGGGATATCTTTGGGGGAGCCTCGCAATGGGATCTACCTGAAATAGTACTATGATTAAGTTTTTTATGCATTAGTGATTTGTATATATTGTACATGATGTGTGTTTTTTGTGGTGTGATGCTTTTTTTGAGTGTGTTAAGATCTTGTCTCTACGCTTATACCATGTTTCTACCTCATTGTGTATATGGAAACATGTGTTGGAATTGTGGATGGCGTCAGCCGACATACCCATAATCTAGCCTCAGCATCTTTGGTACTCTATTCCCCTATCGATGACCTTATCAGTTCATGAGGAAGTTTCCTAGGATAAGCAACCAACAATGTCGTTGATATCACGCAGTGATTGGATTGTTGACTGACTCTCTTTCCCTGGGTATGGACCACATTATTGTCCACCTTGAATCACAACTAGAGGTCTCTCATCTTAACCATGTCTACACTATCTGCAATCCTACACTTCTCCATCTATTTCGATGAGTATGTCTTTTGGAGAGGTCTTTTGAGTCTATTCAATACCTGCATATTCCTAGAGAGATGGACGATGTTGTTGATTTTTTTGGCCAATTTCATATTGGATTGGTACTTGGCACATTCATAAACATTCTAATCAAATAGATGTACAAAAAAAACATAACATATAAATTATCTATAGTATAAGTTGAATGCACATGAGATCCTATAACCATTAATGAAACACAGTATATGAAACCATAAAAAGTGTTTTGTATAGATATATCATCGTGTCCATATAACACAAAAATATGATACTGATACAAAATATGAAGCATATGAGATGTTTGTAAGTCTACAAAAATATGAATCCCATGGCTTTCAGTACATATATACCCTACACGAGCTACTTCCTAGCATGCTCATGCTAACAAACAATAGCCCTAGCCACTCTACGAGGTAGTGAACTAAAACTATCTGAAACTCCTACGGTCTATTGTTGATATCGGCGAGGAAGATCATTAACCAGAATATATGTAAATCTAGTGTCAGCCTCTACAGGTTCTCCTCCAGCTTCTCTAGCTCCTTTGCCACAAAACTATGCGTAGTGGTCGATCTGTCACGTTCTTGATGGAAATATTCCCACCAAGCATCTGAGTACCACCTGTGTAGAATTGTGCAACCAAACTTTCAGTATATTGGTAACTACCATGTGGCCCTGATAAAGAAACTGGTGCCCCCAGTCGAGACAAACTTGTAAGAAAATAGATGTCCTCAACATCTATGGTCAAGGTGTGAATGTCAACCCGAAAGTGTTGTTGGTCTAGATCCCACCATATAATCAGGTGCTCCAGCAATGGTACTTGGTATCTCATGCCTTGGATGTGGAAGAATTTCAGTAACCCACATTGTTGGAGTGCATGCATAGTGTGTGGATCATTTTCCACTTGGGAATCCTCCAACTCGTGCTCCCTTTCTCTCCATTGGATAACCATGATGACCCAAACCTGTCCAAGACATGTTGAAATACACATTAGAACTTTGTTCTACCTGTAAAACTTGAATTTTGATCTCACTCACTTGTTCATGGAGGCATATTGCGTTGGCGCACCCCATATGTGTAGACAAGGCAGCACTGACGCACTTCTGCAGGAATTACGTTAGGAATCCCTAGACGCACTTCCCATAACGAGAAAGTGCGTCAGCCAGAGGACACACGATCCCCCCACTACACAAGCTTAAAAACCCAAAAATTTAGCATCTAGATGAAAACTAATCCACTAAAAAGAAAAAGGACAAGTTTTAGGTTTACCTGGCACTGATGGTATCAGAAATGGTTGGACTGAACTCCCACGATCGACGCTTGAAATTTGGCTCCAAATGGTGTTTTTTACCCTTCTTAATCGGTGAAACAACTATGGTAATTATTTTTTACTATTTGACCCTTTCATATTGAAAAATTGGAATATTCTCATTTTAATTTATTCTTTTGTGGGTCTATTTGCTATAGTTGATCGTATTTTTATGTCTAGACACCTAATATGTTGTTTTGATCTTCTTTTTGGAGTCTACAGGTAAAGTAAAGCGTTATAATGACTTTTCGGCAGCTATTGTAGTCATTTCACATTCGACTCTTGAGCGTGTTTTGTTGTTATGCTGCTCATTAAATTCAAGCATTAATGGCACAAAGATTAGTCTTGGTTCTTTCTCGCACTTGTACAACAATGAGAATACATTACCGAGTTATCTTTTGTCACTTCTTCGGGCTTGTAAAACTCCTACGAAAAAGCAACCCCACCAGAGTCCTTCAAGCTCTTTTCAGACTCCCTAAATGTAAAAAGATTGCCAAGCGAACTTGATACCTTCATGCTTGTAAAAGTGTCTGAACGTTCGTCTTCCCAATGGTAGTTTATCCCTTTTTCGGGCCAGGAGGTACTAATTATGGAAAAGGAGCGCTCCAATTAATCATGACTAGAAGAGTTATCTCTCGCATTGTTTTATCCTTTTTCCGGTGACGAGAGTAACTGTTATGAAAAAGAACCTTTGGAGTCTTCTTTAGTTCTTTTTAGACTCTCTAAATGTGAAATGACACCGATTTTACCTTCTTTGGACTCATTAAAATTAACATCGAAGGTCCCATTTTGGGATGAACCCATCCTACCCCAGCTTCATAAAACATTTGGGATTGGACTCATCCAAAGGATGATCTATACCGAGCATCTGTTACCCTCCTCAAGTTCATTAAAAAACATAAGAGGTACTCATCAATCATGATGGTGATAAGGAAAGGGTTTATATTTCATTGTAATCATGGAAGTACTTGGTTGCTCTTGAACATGGCACTTGTATGCATTTGCATTCTCATGCTAGGGTAATTTGTTTGTCCTCGAGTCACCGATCCCATGAGTCTTTCCGCTCCTTTGGGTCACCCATAGAATTCTTCCCGCATCTGTTGCATTAGGGATTAACATCATTCTCGTTGTGTAAATATGGCCAGGTCATTCCATGCCCATGTTCAAGACATCTATGTCCATCGAATCATTATCTCCAGTTATACTACCTTCAACCATGTCGATTTTCCTTGAATCAGTCTCAAGCATTGCTATGCTATCCGATTTGCTCCAAAAAATATTAGATCATGTTTTGTGTCAATGATGGGGGATACATCAAGGCCCTCCGTCGACAGATTCATCTTTGTAGACTTCAACACATCATCCAAGGATTGAATATAGAAAGCAATTAGGTACCTTGGATGTACATGCCTCAATGGCAGGTTACGTCACTTTCAACTTGATTTCGCATCATTGGATCTTGATTTAAAGATTCCATCGAGTGTTCGACCTCAACTCATCTTATTCACATTCAATGGTATGTACTATGATACCTTGGGAATCATTGACATCAATGGTGATCTCCCTCGCGCTTGTTAACGGTATACATAAATGACCAGTAATCAAGTGGTTTCTACCATGTTCGACTCCAATACATTGTAATAACATGGTTAGATTTGTATCATTGCGGGTTCGGATTGAAGACCTTGGGTTAAGTCATAAATATTTCCCAGGTTGTGATGGAGATTGTTTTGAGTCATATTACACAGATCCACTTCGTATTGGTCGTGGCTATGTTGTCTTCTCATCATGGATCTACGCTTGTTTCTAGTATCCATGATTGTGTTCAGTCGGTCTTTACTATCCTAGATCTGCATTGTATTGGTAGAAAGCCATGTTATGATTCATGTGAGACGTGTATATAATAGTTTATTGTATTGTAGTAGTCCTTTCCAAGTGGTGATTCTTGCCTCAATCCCTTATATTGCAAAGCATTTCACATGTCCTATTTTTCCAACTTCATGCCTTGGGGGGCATTCTATTACACCAAAATATCACTACCATAAGTAAGGTGTCATCCCGATTCCTTAATCCTTGAAGTGCCTTGACTTGGATGTCAGAAGAGAGGTTGTTTTCCCTACCATTTGACCTTTTCTACCAACCCTGACGCACTCTACTTTCCAAGAAGGGGTGTAAGACCTAACATGGTGCACTATGCAACTTAGTAGAATGCACCGCTAGCGCATTTTGTCCGTGTACATCGTGTAGTGATCTAGCTCTGGCGCAAGTTGTCTTTGAGCAAGATGAATTAGATTTGGTTTAAATGGATAAATGGGAGCTATGAGCGACTTCTCGAAGCTTGTTGATGTGGAGGCTCATCCCTAAATATGTGGTGAGGTGTCATTCGGTTCCCTAACCTATTGGGATGATTCCTTAGATATTTCCCCTAAATATTCAACCTACTCTATCCATCCAATCCTACAAATACGACCACTCTCTCCATTGAGAAGGGGGAAGGATTATGCACCCTCATGCTGGTGGAATTCAATTAGAATATTCTTCTTCATCCATAAGAAGTTAGGAGGCTTTGGATCTTTCAAGCAAGATCATCCATGTTGGAGTCTTGATGTCGAAGCTCTGGTTGTAACTACCCTCACTTTGTATGTGCTGCAATTTACATTAATATAAACATCTTTCCATAAATGTGTTATGTCTTGTGACACCATTTATGATTTGCTTCTTTAACCACTTATCTAGTTAGATTTATAGATATATCCTTTCACTTAGTTTGCTTGTTTCCATATCTTCAATCTTGTTTTGCAGTTGGAGATCGAAGGATTGAAAGCAAATCAAGCAAAAATAAAGGGATTGCGATAACCGGGTAATTCTTCTATCCTGCAATCTAATCTAACTAGGAATGATTTTATGTTGTGTATTCTTTTGTGCTAGATCTATACCATTTATGTCTAGAGAGATCCGTTTACGTCTTCATTAATAGATTGTCTATACACACCATCACATATACATGGAACATCTTGGCTCCTTATGCATAGTCATGGATCAAATCAAGTTCTCAAACCATTTTTAAGGTGAACATCACCTCTTGTAGTCACCAATGTCGTTTTTTGTACCTAGTAATACACCTTTATACAACATCAACATCTATAGGAAACAAAAAGTTTTCATCTATAGTCACAACATAGCACCACATTCAATACAAACATTTTCTCTCCCACGGAAATTTTCACAAAATGTAAGGAATGTATCTGTACTTTAGCATATTCATTGGTGAACATGAAAGAGTGTTTACTATACCAATTTCTATCTATATAATGGATCATTACCTCACCACACCCCTTTTGAGATCTTCTTTATGTCCATCATGGATCCCTCATGACATAACTCTTGCCTCTAAACATTTGGGATTCTTTCATGATATTTTCCTTACTATTTTACCCATCTTTCGATTTGTATTCTCTATATTTGGATAACTATCGGTTCAAAAACATATGTTTTTACTAAACATCCCTTTCCACTTTGACCTACTCCATAGATTTTTACAATTCCAACCTAAACAAGGAAATCTCTCTCTTCCACCCATGTTCTAGCTTATTAATATATTTTCATGTTTGGTGGAATGTAAGGGTTCTTTCAACTTAAATTGGAATAAATCTATAAGGAACATTGACAACCTCCACTAGCCCAATTGTTATGGGAACAATGGCTCAATTGTGAGAAAACTTTCTTTCCCTTTAAGTTGCAAATGGGACAACATATCATGAGATGGTTCACGTGACAAGTACTAATATGTTGAAGCAAATAAATAAATGAAACCAATCATATAGGAGCTAGTTTAAGAACTAAAATTATTAGGATGAAATGATAACAAGCAGTAAAAAAAATCTTCAATTAGATTGTAAATGTCCATTGAAAAGGAATCTATATAATAGTATCACCTTTATGAATGTATCTTACGATATGGAAGACAACACATAATTTGGTAAGGGTCATTTAAACTCAATAACTTTTTAAAACAAACATGGGAATTATGAAGGAAAACAATTCATTCTTAGGGAAATAAGTGAAGAAAGCAATGAACATTACAAATGGAAAGAGAGTATGATAAAGAGAGGTCTTCAATGTAGATTTGACAGCATAATATTGATCTATTTTTATCTTATTCAATGCATACCCACAAATTCCTTTTATAGCCAAAATGAAGGTGTCTAAATATCAACTTGTTCACATTGTAAAAGATCCTCTTCATGAAGTTGTTTCCAATTATAAGAGTGATGCCCATTAATTCTGATGTACTTGATAGATGAATCGAATTCAAACCCTTTGACACCTAAATGCAGTTGGGGGTTTTAAATGGATTTCAAACTTGATGAGTTTTTATTTTTTAACAATATCTTGGTTTTTAAAGATTATTCCATGCAGTGTCACTCAAGTTAGGACATTGATAGGTTGTGCAAGATAGGTGAAATACAAATGTGCATTAATTCCTCCTTTCAGCATGTTGATTATTGATAAAATAAATATTTGTAATATACATAGTGTATGTGGTGATGTATTTTAGTAACACATGAAAAAAGGTTGTAGGTGTGTGAAATTTAGATGCCCCCTGATTTCTTAAGTTAGGAGAAGACCATATAGCTTGAATACATCATTTTTATTTCCCTAATCTTGATATTTTGAAACTAAAAAATTTAGAGGGTAATTTATGAGAGTATTGGAGAATGTATTGGGGGGTGATGGTGACCACTTGAAAAGAAACAAACTGATAGGTGATATATAAAGAATGATTTTATACAAATGAGGTAGGAAATCCTATGCTCATGAAATTCTATCAAAGTAAATTACAATTAGAGGATACTGAGGGGTTAGCTCTATAAAATGTTGAGGTAAGGTAAAAGTTGGATTTGATCCAAAAGTAAGTAGATTTTTCTATTTATTTGATATGATGAAAATGATTCTCAATGAGGATAACTGGTCATCCTATCAAACAACTCATCGGGGTAGTATATTTGAGTATTAGTGAAGGTCTTGGGAGGTATGCCTAACATGTGTAGATCTATAAGTCTCATATCATAACTACAAACATTTTAGCCAAAAAATGTATAACTTCCCATGATGTGAGAAATTAGTTGGTGTTGAGTGTAACAAAGACTAATGATGAAAAGAGAAATAATAACTCTCTCTACACATTCCAAGGTTGAAAATTTATTATGGGAATGGAAACCAAGGTACAATTCCTTCCATTGTAACTCTTAGAGTAAACTATGATGAGTTCAATGGGGTATAAGCTAAATTATGGGTTGATGAACCCACTGATGAGAACCAAGGACATATTGCAACTAATTAGGATGGTGAGAAAATAGGACAAGACAAGCTATTGAGCATGAGTATCATGACTTCCTTTTATGAAAGCAACATGTGTGGATGAGAATGGGTAGAAATCATGAATCGGTTCAGTAGTATGGGAGAAAAGGTTGAATTGTCCTTGGGTATTAATAGATTGTTAACTAGTTACCATATGGATGAGGTAAAAATGAGAAGATAAGGAGACTCATGTTTCGGGATGAAATTGATGTCAATGAAGGTGTTGGTGGGTCATAAACGGGTGGCATATTGCAAAGTCTCTAATAAAAGGAGATAAGGAATGATGCTTCCAAAAGAATGAGGATGATTAAATTTCCCTTGTTTTATTCTAATGAGGAATATCTTTTTGCAAATGAATAAAATAATGGGGGAATATTATAGACAAGAAGATGAGATCCTGATGAGTAAATACCATGTAGATTATTCTTATAGGGGTAATAAGTCAATGTTGATATTTTAATTGGAGGGTGGAATCCTGATTGTGGGTCTTCTCAAAGGTTCATAGAATTTTTTTTAACACAAATAGTCTACTAATGATGGTGAGGATGAGAGGCTATTTGTGAAAGGTAACCATAAATTGTTCAGAAGTCCAAGGGGGATGGATAGTGATATGCATCAAGGAAGAAATATGTTTCTTGCTTTATGAGATGATGGAATTCCAGACCCTTGAATATAGGGGTAGTGCAGGATGGGTGGAATGATATAGGTGTTATAATGGTGTGAATACCAATGGTGGTGAAGTGTGAAAATCCAACAAAGAATTGATGAAATGGAGGGTGTGATGCGATTTGTTTAGGATAGAAGAACCTTGAGGATATTAGAGGGATAAATGGATATATGCAATGTATATAGGATGAATACATAACTTATATGAAGGGATGAGGAGATTTACCTATGAAATCGATGGTGAGCCTATGGGTGGAAATGAAGTTGTTTGGCCTAAATCCCACACAAATCAAATATATAGTAGAAATTAATAGTTCTCATTACAAGGAATTCAATGGGAAAAACAATATTGAAAATGGATGATTGAGGTGTTATAGAGTGAGAAAGAGTTTATCAAATACAAAAGTGTTATGTAGTAGCTCAATAACAATTTGTAGGATGGGTATCTCATACTCAATGGGTAGAAATTATTAAACATTGTGGATGAGATGAATGGTTGTTAAGCTCATGGTATTTTTAACGAAAACAATTGTAAGCCCAAAGTGATTTGCATAACATGTGGTGCCATTTATTCTTGTTCTGATCAAATATTTCATGAAGGATGGTGTTATAAACATAAAAACTAATATAAATACAAATAATAATTAAGTAATGATAATAATGAACAATTAGTATTAGTTTTCAGAGGACATGTCTACTCAAAATGGCTTCCCAAACCATATAAATGGTGTCTACCAATTGTAAGAATATCATCATATTATATTTTATCATTTATCAAATATTGTGGGTTTTCCGAATTATTGTTGGTTTCAGAATTGTGGTCACTCCAAATGGTATCAGAGCAGGTTCCTAATATGGGCCTTTGGCCATATCTTGGATTTTAGCTGTCATCTCATATTTTATGAATCATTGGGCCTTTGACCTAAAAAAGAAAAAAAAGAAAAAAAAGAAAAGAAAGAGAGCGAGAAAAAGAAATGAAAAGAAGAAACAAAGAAACAAAGTTAAAAAAAGGGAAAGAGAAAAAAAAAAAAGAAAGAAAGAAAGAAAAGAGACCAACACATGGTTTTTTTTAAACCACACATAATTTAACCCAACATAATACACTGAAGTAACATAAATAAGGAGAAGTAAATAAACAAAGGATTTACAGTAAATATATATAAAAGTGAGTTTGTAATAAAAGAGAAAGGGATTATTCATATATTATAAGAGAAGAGTATTTTTAATAAGCACTTTACTACTTTATTAGTGAAGGTGTTATTTAGTTAAATTTTAGAAACTAATTACTCTTTTATATTGGAAAGTTTTATAGTAAAATTTTTTACATTAAGTGATATAGAAGAGTTTCTGTATATAAAAGATAAGGGCATAAAATTAAATAATTATTATTATTAATTAACTCTCAAACATTTTTGTTAGCCATGAAGTCAATTAGGTAAGAATTGAGTATGATTTTTTATTAACAAATAAGAAAGATGGACGTAATACTTAATCGTATGGAACATTAACTTCTAAAATATGCTCACAAATATGTTGACAATAAACTCAATAAAATAAGCCAACAAAGTAGACCAAAGGTCCCCCAAGACAAAGACTTGGAAATTAAATATAAATAAGATTTTCAAGGCCTAGAAGAAAAACTAGATAAAAAACAGGAAATTGATAAAATTGATGTTTTGGATATTAAAGTGAATGACACGTCCATTTCCATATCACCATATAATTCTCACATTAGTAAATTTTAAAATGTTCCCACAAGTGGAACGAGAAATGCACTTGCACATTGTTCTACCAATTTTGCTAGATAAGTCTATTGATTTGATTGATGGAGTTAGAAACCTTGGAAGTAGTCAATTTCTACTTAAACAAGTTGGAGGAATTGATGATGGTTATACAAACACAAGAGCATATATCTATGCATACATTGTGTCCTTATTAATTATTTCTTACATTCCGAATGATGATGAATATAGTGGGCCTATTGTTGTTGAACCAGATGACAATAGTTATTGCATCCACATGTTTAGGAAATATTATTAAGCACGTTACTGTAAATGAACAACATTTATGCTTCTCCCAAATTAAATTTTTGGACACAGTCATGGTGAAATCATGGACACAACGGTTCAATGAAAAATCCATGGATGCTATGATTCAAAGAAAACTAGTACAAGACTTATAGATTTCCAATCAAGTTGACGTCGGTTTAAATGTGTGTCATTTCTGTGACAACCACCAAACATTTTTGAAATTGTTAAAATTAAAGTGCACACTCAATAAGGTTGCAAGATGGGAGCCATCTACTATAATATGGCTTGATGAAACTAAAAAGGCTCAGATTGATGTCTTAAGACTCTAAGCACTTAAGAATGACCATCACTTTGATTTCCAAGATCGAAGAATATCTATTAAAAATACTTCCATTATTATGAAACCCGATGTTGGATCCACAACCAGTGGAAAAAGTGGAAGTAAAGAAGATCCACAATTGCTCATAAATGGAGTCCAAAAAACAACATGGAAAACAAATAATTACAAGTTGCACTGTTTCAAAAAATCCCCACATAAGCAGAAAGGATTACAACACAAGGTCCAGGATCACATTTAGAGAAATAAATTAATCTTGATTGCAGTGATCAATTCAATGCTTCAAACGCAACCCAAAATAAGAAGGCATCAACAAAAATTAGGTTTGAGGACAAAGTTCCTTTCAAGGGTTGGCGTCATCTGGAACATGCTTTCCATTACACATAATAGTCAGCAAGAGTACTAGTTAGGCTCATTAAGGACCATTATAAATGACCATTAATTAAGCTCTTATCATACTAACGACGAAATTAATCTCCTTTTTTTCATTTTACAACTTATCACATGGTTAACACACTGAATGTGCAAGGTGTATTAACTTGGCTCAACGTACTGCCATTGATAAAATTACACTGTGTATATATAACTTATGCATGGTAGATTGCTTACCAGGCTATGTGTAATACATTAGTACAGGTTGGAATACTTGAACCATTGCGGTATAATAAAAAGCTTAACCGTGAATGTAATCGTAATGCCGGTAAATTCAATTATGAGTTTACAGTGTGTAACAATTTATAAGGGCCTTATGGACAAGTATGTAAGTTGCTCGTTAATAGATAATATGAGCTATTACTAGTAATACGTTTAACATAATCCAAGGTCTAGGATCACTTTCAAAGAAATAAATTAATCTTGATTTCAAAGCTCAATTCAATGCTTCAAATGCAGCCCAAAATAAGAAGGCATCAACAAAAATTATCTTTGAGGACAAAGTTCCTTTCAAGGGGTGGCCATATTATAAGCATAAAAAAAGTAATATAAATACAAATAATAATTAATTATTGATAATAATAAAAAAAAAATATTAGTTGTAAAAGGAAACTTCTCCTCAAAATGGCTTCCCAAACCATATAAATGGTGGTTACCAATTGTATGCATATCATCATGTTATATTTGATCATTTATCGAATATTGTGGGCTTTCCGAATTTCTGTGGGTTTCATAATTGTGTTATTCACTCCATATTATATTGCGGACTTTGTTAATATGCTTTAATTAACTATTATCTTTTTGATAGTATGGGGGTTGAATACTCATGGTTGAATCCTAACAAGAAAGACAACTCTTAGAAAATCTCATTTTGAAAAGGAGTTTTCTTATTGGATACTAATTGTCTAGGTCATTGCAGCATGTGATGACATAACTTACAAATAATTATTTTGTAGTGGCACTGGTGTTGTTGAAGGTGGAAATATCCTTGGCCCGTCTGGTGAAGATATCAACCACAACACTAATACATTGTTAACCATTACTGGATTTTAACCTACATTCCAAAAATTCAATTCCCCACTTACAGAAGGCACTAATTATTATGAAATGATGTAGTGGATATGGTGGGGATCATGTTTTGATTAGAAAATATTTGGTGGTTTTCACACCATTTGATGGCATGAATACAATCGTTGAAGAGAAAAAGCCAAAAATATTTATTTTGTATTATTTTTTGGGTGGTGTTCATCCCAGATAAATGGATTCCACAAGGATCATCATGAAAATCATTGACGAGTTACTTAGCCTCGTCATGAGATAAAATCCATTATAGGTGTCATACCATAAGGATTATATCATGTGAGAAGGTAACAAATATCTTGGTGATGGATGTGATGACAATCATCTTATGAGAGATAAGATCCAAATTTATATGATTGGATATAAGTCAAAATATATTTGTACTAGAGGGATCTGGAAGATAGGACAAAAAGGTGATCGTCTAGCAACTAATTATTTATAGGGTTTCCTTCTACATCTATTAATAGTCCCCGTTGCCACCTAAATACGCACCTCTAGTAACATCGAAGAAATATTCAAGCCACTGGGTGCGATCTTGGGGGCAAGTCACAAGGCAAGTACTGTCACTAAAAAATTGGTTCCTCTGTCTCTGACATGTTTCCTTGATTTTATGAGATGTTGATTTTCTCACTTTTTTATTTTATTTTTTGGCACTTTTTAATTCACTTTTCAAGAAAAAATGAAATTAAGTGATAAATAATCACTAATTCAATTTATAAAGTGGGTATATAGGTAAAGTGGGTGATCTGAGTTAGAAAAAGAGCACCCCTATGGAAAAAACCACTTCCTAGTACCACTTTTATGACAATGAATTTTTTTAATTAAAACATGTCACTTTTTACGAAAAAATTAAAAATTAACAAAAAATTAAAAACACCTAGAGGGGACTTAGTACATGTTCATATGACTCAAAAATAATGAATATCATGGTAATATACACTGAAACCTAGGTTTTAATAACCTCATATGGCCTAACCACCAAGACAATTACTCCAACTTTGGAGGATTGAGTGAAAAAATTGAAAATTATATGTCGTTAAAAATGATATATAATTAACAAGGAAAAACACTCTAGAGTAATATATTGATGACTAAGTCCTAGGAAATCCAAACCTTTTACATAAGTTCATCATGATGATTCATTACAATTCCCCATGGGGTATGAACATGCGAAAAAATAAAAAGGGCCAAAAAATGGCTCGATGGACTTATGAACTCTAATAATGAACAAGTAAGTTGTTCAATCTCTTGGCAGATCAACTGAGAAACAAAACTATGTACAACTTAGGTTGTAACAATCTCCAAATGGTGATGATCTCACTTGTAACACTCATGGAGATATTTAACAGATAGACTCCAAGCAACATAGAACCCATATAATTTTATATGACACTCCCACAATTTCCATTGTTATGGATCAAAATACAAGACCCTTCCTTTAGTTTCATCATGTCATCAGTAATAACATGAGGTACAAAGTAACGTTTCACTTGAGTGACCCATCCTAATTGGTTAGAACCATCAAACTTGTTCAAGTGTACTTTAGAGAAGTTTTTCCAAGTGTTGTTATCCATGGAGGGTGGTTTATCATTATAAGAACCTGAAGGGATTTTTTGATGGCTAGAGATTCCACAGTGATAAGTTTATTCCTAGTGTGGCTCACTACGAAATGAATTACCATGGCATTCTTCTTGTATGTCATTAATTGTCAAATGTGTAAACATGTCATTCAATATATTATCCAAGAGGTCCATTTTTTCCTCCAACTTATTATACCATCTCAAGTCCCATCTATTGAAAGTCTGTTTAAGGTGTTGGAACTGGACATTAATATTTGTGTATTTAGATTCTAGGTTTTCCAACCTTCCAACAGGAGAGAGGGTGGTGATATTGTCTAGGGTTTTGGAGTGATGTGGTTTATATGGATCTACCATGTATGGGATCTATTGGGTCCTAATTAAAAGTGATTGTCAGGTGCTATAGATCTCTAATGTATGTGAAAGGTCAATGATTAGTATAAAACCTTATATTTCATGGCACTAACTAAGGAGGATCAACCATGCCCTTATTTTTACTACTCAACTACATAGGTACTAGGGAGTGATATCTTCAAGCACTATTCTTGGTGCATTATAGAAACAAGACAACTAATGATATTATTTGAGATGGTTCTAGGTATACCTTATAGGGGACTTCTGTTATATCCAAGGATATGTGGACACTAAATTTTTTATATAGATGTTGTTTGATGTAGTACTATTTGAAGGGGTACCAATAGACATTAAAAGGGTGTCTGACAACGTGACTTAGTACCACTTTTTGTTTTAGATGTATGATTCCCCAACCGTAGGTTTAACTTCTAAACGACAAATATTTTCTATTTAAGTATGATAGAACACGTCTCTAGAAAAAATTTAAAACCAATCAAACTTACTTTTCAACTATTTTTTTTTTAAATAATCACAACTCCTTGTAAAATCTTAATTTGGAGATGGTCTTGCAAGCTCACCTTGAAGCTTTTCTAACTAAACTTTATACACACATGAATCTAATTTTGTGTTTTGTAGTAGCTTGATATGTCTACACTACAACGCCATAAGTGTCACTAAATCCTAATGTGACAAAAAAATAGTAACTTTCCCAAAACAATTTTATCTTGGCCTTCTCAGAAGAGCAATGTTGTATCGTGTTCCACAAATCCAATTTTTTAGTTTCAAACATGAAATTTTTATCATAAATATTTTTTTATGTCTTCTTTCCAATATATCTAGTTGCACTCAGTTTGGATCTTTAAAATTTAAGATATATATTATCTCTCTCTGTATATGTGTATATATATATCCCTCTCCCCCCTACTCCCCCACCCTTAACCACCCACTCGCACTCTCTCTCGTGGTCTCTCACCTACTCCTACCACTAACAACCACCCCCTAGTCTCTCTCTCTCTCTCTCTCTCTCTCTCTCTCTCTCTCTCTCTCTCTCTCTCTCTCTCTCTGTATATATATATAATCCCCTAACTTCGAATATATTACTCTCTCTAAACCCCTAAATGACATCCCCATTCTTGTTTCTCTCTATATCCCTCTCTCCCATACTCCCTCCCTACCCTTATCCACCCACTCACTCTCTCTCTCCTTTTCTTTCACCTACTCCTACAACTAACCACCGCAACTCTCCCCTGTTTCTCTGTCTCTCTCTCTCTCTAAACCCATAATCCCTCAATATATTTTTATCTCTCCCATAATCCCCCTTCCCATAAATCCCTATCAACAACCATCATCACAGGTAACCCATACTCTCTCTACCCCTAACCCACCTATCTTTCTATATCCCATAATCTTGCTACCCCTAACCCAACTCTTGCTTGGAGAGGGATAGAGTAAAATACAAGGTTGTTAATCAATGCACACGTGCTAATAGCACACACGCACCATTACTGTGTATGGGATTTTTAACCACCTTTTACTCTACCCTCCATGAATTCAAGGTTGTGAACATTTGACAATAAATTTTGTAAACATTGCACAGGAACACATGTGCTAGTGGCATGTGTGCATTATTAGCATGTGTGCATTGTTAGTGCATGCACATTATTAGCATGCACATGTTATGAGTGCACACGTGTTCTTCTATCTGAATAAGATAGAGTACAAATTTTCCTACTCGCCACTTCCTAGTTTAAGTCAGACAACTCTGTTTGTGCTACTTTTCTATTTTCCTGTTACAACACACATATTGAACAACTCCCTTTGGCAAATTGGAAGGTCCTTACACCTCTTTTATATACCAACTACATCAAGGACACATTGAACATTCTTAGACTTCTTGGACACATTGAAATATTCATTTTCCATTGCAATCAAGGAGCAATTAGAAAGATATGGTGACATTTATTCTACATGATTTCTATTTTACAATTCATTAAAAAATATGTATAGTTCAATGCATTTGAAAATTCAACACAAACATAAAATACCTCCATTTCTCTCACAAATATTTTAGTCTTCATGAAATATGTAGAGCTCAATGGAAATAAAAATAAATAAAACAATCATAGACCAAAAATTCCGACATAGATAATCATTGAATTGAAATAAAATATCTTCAAACAGGATTGGTCGTTTGAAATATATGGTCACTGACCCCAACAATCATGGATTATGGCCTAAATCCATAGTTTCATAGCCAAACCATGCTTTTGGTCACATCAATCAACCATCTTGGTCCACTTCCTTAACATGGGGAAGATAATATACTCTTATTGCAAAATGTTTTCACTTGTAAAGCATATACCATGCTTTAGGGCCTTGTTCATGGACTCTACTTCTCCACTCAGGCCCTCATTCAAAGCCTTGTTTTTTTTCTCTAAAAAGGGAAAAAATCATATAAACATGTTATATGTTATGTATGTTAATATAAATTATTACATATACATGTAATACTAACACATAACATATACATTTTATAGGTTAACATACAAACTATTCAATCCTTGGACCTTGCATGTGTAGATCCCGTCAAGTCGACCAATGGATCCCTTTTGAAAAGGTCCCCGCTAAAAGAGTTGAACTAGAGGACCCTTCTATGTTGACAACTAATTCATACATTCGTGAAGTAAATAAATAATAAGCTTATCGATCATATGTTCATTCCCTTGGAAAATTGTAGACATCATCCATTCACTAAATTAGCATGTTTCCACCACCACCATAAACTTATATTAACCATTAATAAGAGACAAACAATACTCGATTGAAATGATTATAAGTATTTATCCCCCAATACCTACATTAAATGAAGTGAGGAGGAGCTTTCCCTGTATACAACAAGAGCTTCAATTTCCTCTTCACTAAAATAATAATTTACTCTCCTTGATCTAGCCTAGGGTGGAGTAAACCATTCAAAATTCTCCACTAAAACATATCAAACTCTAGTTAAATACACAAGTATAATGTATCCAAGAAAAAAAACTCTAACATCTAGCATCAAGAGAGGGAAAACACCAAGTCAAACTTTATATGACCAATATCAAAGGAACTCCAAGATGTGTGCTCCATTATAAAAGTCTCCAAATAAGGCAAGTGGACCATCGGATATGGAATATAGAACGTAGATCTATGTTTAAGAACCTCCAAAGTTGGATGCCATGTGTCAGTCTTTGGATCCAATGACGTACTCCATAAAACATTGATAACACTCTTCTTAGGTATATGTGCATGAAATGATTATGTTGAATCTACTTCATGACTTTTTTACCAAGGTAATCCTCCAATGATATCTCCACAAGGTTGTGTGACCTCAAAGCAAGTACCAATGTAGATGTCCACATGCTTCCATTTGTCATCCTTTTTCAATGCTTGGGAATTCTTCCTTAGTTATGGTGGTCTGACAAATTCATGGGGGTCACAAGCCAAATAATTGTTTTCCTATAGGGTGTAGCTCCTTTTACACTCCGTAATATACAGTTGTGTAAGTTTTCATCTTAGACTGCCTCAATTTGAATAATTTGCGAACCTAATCCTTGAGAACCTTTGGTAGTCCTAATATCTCCAAGATGGCATGATTCTCCAAGCTTTTTCATGTTGTTACAGTATTTCCCTAGTTTTATTGTAGGAAAAATATTCTACACAATAGAAAATAATATGATAGAAACTTCAACAAGGGACATACATATTCCAGAATAAAGAGATCATGCATTTCACTATCTAAAGAGGGCCATTTATATTTGAGATAAGTAGGTTATATCTTATGTGATTTGTACATGATTACATTGTTTCTAAAATGTGTCGGTCATGCCCCGTTACTTTGGAAATTGTATGGAATGATCATCAGTTCATACTTGAAAAAAACCTCTTATTTGTTATTTCCTTTTGTAGGGGTAATAATCGTGTTTTGTTAAATAACATTTTGGAGATCGGTAACAAATGTAATAGAGCAAAAAATTCTAGGAGGAAGGATCTAACCCTTGAAAATGTCCATGATCTAAGAGAAACGACTAGGTTGGGAATGAAAAACATAGACATCCTGACTTGACCGCCTCAGATATTAGCATAATGCATGACACTATGACCTCTAGTTCAACACCACATGCAAAGCATATGCATCCAATAGAGCCCACTCAAACTCCATATTCTAGTTAGCCTAGTCCACCTAATAATCCATCAACAAGCAATGATGATGTGCTTCAAGAAATTCAAATATTGGAATATGTTGAGTATGCATAATTGGATGTGCAAGGAGTTCTTGATTTGAAATATCCCTAAGAAGACCACACACATGTCAAATGCACTCCTATTCTGGACCAATGTGTGAATGAAATGCCATAACAAAATGGTGATGGGACTCATACTTCTTGTCCACCTCCCTTACCTAAGTTTTTTAGTGCACGATGAAGAACTCTTAGACATATTCATATGGATGAAATTTCCCTCTAATGCCTTGAAGTTAAGTTACCTAAATGAACTATTGATTGGAAATGTATCAAAATCATGAAAGAATTTTTTGAATACAAGAGTGATGCATCCAAATGTCAATTATTCATGGATTTGTTAAAATCACATTAATCAAGACATAATGGGAAAGATTCCATAAATTCAAGAACCTGATGTTTCTCATGTCCTTCTTACCCTAAATTATTCTCATACAATTTCCAATTACATCCATATTTGAGGCTGGGCATAGTCATAATACTACTCTTAGAAAAATATATTAGAAAAAAACATATAAATAACCTAAAAAAACTTATGAAATCTCCACAATGGTTTTTTGAAGCATGATTTATGGTATCCCATCCTTGAAATGTTTTGACGACTCCTTAAGAGACTATGCACTTTTTGCATGATTCGGTAAAGTATTGAAACCCCTCGACCTTTGGACCGTGGGTGGTGTTCTCGTGTTGAGCATGGACAGACACACATGTAGCATATTACATAAGTCAATTCTCATGCTCGACTCAATTTTTATGCCGTAATGACAAAATCATGAAGTGTCCCTAAAAGGATTTAGGAGGCAACCTGCAGCTTGCCATGAAATGATGACAATTTCTTGGATAAATGAACCATCAACTCCATTGGGTCCATGAAAATGCCTTCCATCTAGGGATACCTCTCTCGTATATTTCCATCACTCGGTTCTCGTCTGGTTCATTGATCTTAGGAACTAGGGGTTTTCTCAGAAAGTGACTATACACTTTTTACATGATTAGGTCAAGTACTAAAACCCATCGACCTTGGTACCTTGGATGGTGTTCTCGTGTTGATCATGGCCAATCATACATGTAGGAGTTTACAAAAATCAATTTCAATTCCTAGTTGATTTTTTATGCCCTAATGATAGAATCACCAAGTCTCCGTGAAAGGATTTAGGAGGAAACCTACAACTCATCATAAAATGATGATCATGGCTTATATCGATGAACCATTGACTTTGTTGGGTCAATAACAATGAATTCCAACTAGGGGCACCTCTCTCCTATGGGTCCATTGCTCATTTCTCATCTTATTCATTGATCTCATAAAATACGGTTTTGCTTTGTAAGTGACTATAGGCTTTTTGCATGATTGGGTCAAGTATTGAAAACCATCAACTTTGGGACCGTGAATGGTGTTCCCATGTTGAGAATGTCTAAACACACATGCATGATATTATGAAACTCAATTTTGGTGCCTAGTTCAGTTCTTATACCCTAATGACATAATCACCAAGTGTCCCTAAAAGGATTTAGGAGGAAACCTATAACTTGCCATAAAATGCTGACCATGGCCTGGATCGACGAATGGTTGACTATGTTGGGTCAGTGAAAATGCATTCCATCTAGGGGAACCTCTCTCATGGGATCATCACTTGGTTCTCCTCTTGTTCATTAATATTAGGAACTAAGGTTTTTCTTAGTAAGTTACAATGCACTTTTTTCATGATTGGATCAAGCACTAAAATCCCTCAACCTTGTGACCGTGGCTAGTGTTCCCATGTTGAGCATGGGAAAATACACATGCAAGAGATTGCGAAACTCAATTCTGATTTCCGGTTCATTTTTTATTGCCTAATGAAAATTTCTTGAAGTGTCCCTAAAAGGCTTTTGCAAGTGACCTACAACTTGCCATAAAATGATGACCATTGCTTGGATTGATGAACTATCAACTCATTTGGGTTCATCACAATTCATTCCATCTAGGGGCACACCTCTCCTCTAGGTCCATCACCCAATTCTCATCTTGTTCATTGATCTCAAGAACTAGGGTTTTTCTCAATAAGTGACTATGCACTTTTTGCATGATTAGGTCAAGTACTTAAATCCCTTGATATTGGGACCATGGCTAGTGTTTCCATGTCGATCATGCCCAAACACACATGCAGGATATTATGAAATGAAATTCCAATGACAGGTTCATTTTTATTCCCTAATGAAAGAATGACCAAGTGTCCCTGAAAGGCTTTACGAGGCGACCTGCAACTCACCATAAAATAATGATCGTGGATTGGATTGATGAACCATCTACTCCATTGGGTCTATGAAAATGCATTCCATCTAGGGGAACCTCTCTCTCATGGGTCCATTTCCTGGTTCTTGTTGTGTTCATTGATCACATGAACTACGGTTTTTCTCAGTAATTGACTATGCATTTTTTGCATGATTCGGTCAAGTACTAAAAAACCTCAACTTTGGGACCATGGGTGGTGTTCCCATGTCGATCATGGCCAAACACACATGTATGAGCTTACGAAACTCATTTTCTATGCCAGTTTTATTTTTTATTCGCTAATGAATGAATTACCAAGTGTCCCTGAAAGGGTTTAGGAGGCAACCTACAACTCACTATAAAATGATGACCATGGATCAGATCAACAAACCTTCGACTCTGTTGGGTCCATGACAATACATTCCAGCTAGGGGCACCTCTCTCCCATGGGTCCACCACCCAATCCTAATCTTGTTCATTGATATAAAAAACTAGGGTTTTTATAAGTAAGTTGCTATGCACTTTTTGCACGATTGGGTTAAGTACTGAAACCCCTGAACCTTTGGATTGTGAGGTCTTGTTCAATCATATGAGAAATTAATTTTCCCCAGCTTATCTTGAAAGGAGAAACTAGGGTTACCCTCACATGACATGATGTTTACAAAAAATATTGAGGTGCTTGTCAAGGTGTTCGTCACATCTTTTGTTTACTCTTTTATATTAAATAAAAGTTCATATTCTTTGTTATGTCTTGTGTATGGAATGACATGTGTTTGAATTTTTTATTTTACATACGATATATTAGAGCATAACTTACTTATTGGATCAAGAATACTCATTTAACTCATTTCACCAAGGATTTCTATGATTTTAATGAATTGATATCATTCTAACAACATAGCTATTCAAGCATGAACACATAATTTACTCATTCAATGCAAAAAAATATGGCACAATATTGGTATACTATTGGTTCAATATAATTGGTACATGATAATGGTATCGATAGATTTATGTATTATGCATTTAATAGATAATTAATGATTCCTAGAAAGGGGAATAATTATGTTATGATTGGGATATTGACACAATTTTACAGTTTTGTAGACTACAAAATGAAATCATGGTGTTGGTTATGGTTCAAGGATGAAACTAGGGTTATAGGCCTTGAAATGCTCTTTTATGACCCATGAATCATGGATGGATCTCCAAATCATCTCACATTCCATTTAAAATGATTTCTTAATCGGTGAGTATCTATGGGTTTCATTGAGTGCTTTTCCACATCAAGAATGGGTCTTGGGACCTTGAATATGGTATAGGGATGAAACTAGGGCCATGTTCCCTAAACGATGGTTTTACGAATCATGGTCCATGTAGATGGGTCTAGTCCACAATGTGCTTCACGAAAAGGGAATATTTTTCCTATGAGTGGAATATGCGCACCATTTCAATATTTTGTGCACCATAAATATTATCCTATCCCTATAATGTAATGTGGGTAAAAACCAAGACCTTACACTCTAAAAGACACTTGTGGGATGATTGGACATGCACATTCCCTTCAAGTATATCACATGTTGTGCATGGAGAAGGTTTGGCCTAGATGAGTGGGTTTTTCTCTTTGTTTTGAGATTTTGTGCCCCAAATATAAGGTTACAGACATAAATCCAAAATGTTAGGCCCTAAAAGATGATTTTAATGCTCATGAGTCATACATGAGGACCTTGACCACTATGTGGATCATATAAAGAAAATATTTGGCCTATGAGTTAGATTGGACAATGAGTATTTACATGCTAAGGATAGATCTTGAGGCCTTCATAATGGTTTGGGATTGATATAATAGCATCTATTGTCCTAATATATGCTTCTAGGGCTCATATATCATGCATTAAAAGGTCTCAAACCACCAATTGTCCAATAAAGGGAATATTTTCCCTACTAGTGGGATATGGGCACCATTATAAGGGATTTCTACCAAATATTTCTAGGGTCCCAAAGTATAGTACAATGATAAAAACTAAAGTATTATGATCTAAAGGACTATTCTCTATGGATAATGGGCCATGCATAATGCCCCAACACACCTGGCATGCCATGTAGCGAGCATACTTACCTTGTGAATGATATGTGGCTAGTATTTTGAGGTTTTTCACAATAAATATCTATCTCTAATCCATGCCTATGCTATAATGATAAAAACAAAAATCTTAGACCTAAAAATTATTCCAATGATAATGGCCCATCTACAAGCCTGCTTAAACCACTGACATTCCTATAAAGATAATTTTTGGCCTACAAAAGAGATATGGTCACTACTTTGGGGCCTTGAAAAAAAGAATGGATTTCAAGGTTGTGATATGGTCTAAGGATGAATAAAAATGCATTAGGCGCTAAAATATGCTTATAGGGCTCAAGGGCCATGCACAACATCTCAAAACACCACACACACTCTATGTACGGGATAATTAGCCTATGAGTGTAATATAAACACTAGTTCAAAGAAGTGTAGGCTAGGTACAAGTTGCATCACCATGGCCATGGATTAGGAATGAAAACTAAGGTCTAATTCTAATAATTTACATAACTCATGGGCCATGCATAAGAAATTCCACCACCAAACATGATATCCACATGTAATATTTGGCTAGTGAATGGGACATGGGAACCATTTTGAGTCTTTGCAATCCCATGGATGGCTCTCAAGGCCTTGACCATAGTCTAGGGTGAAAAGTTAGGGATTTTGGACATATCACTTGGTTCTAAAACTTATGGGGTACACATGTGCCCCAGACTACCACATAGGTCATGTATACAAAATACTTTGGTGTATTTTAAGTAGGATATTCCCACCAATTAAAGGTTTTTTGCACCATGCATGCGTCTCATAACCTTAGCCTTGATCGTAGGACAAAATGTAAGTACTTATACCCAAGAATATTTCTTCAAGGATTTATGGGCAATGAAAAGATCCCTAGACCACCATAAAGACCTCATAGAGGGAATTTAAGATGCATTGCATTTAGTAACGACCTTTAGGGATTAATTATAGATAATCACAATTTAAGATAATACAAATTATCATAATTTTCAATACTAACTATTTTTAGTAAGATGTTATGACGTGGATGTATGCATTCCATATAAGGTGATCAAGTTATTTGATTGATTTTTTTTATAAGATTTAATTCATTATCACACACTCCCATTTGCATATGTGTGTGATATAAAGTATATTGCATGTGTTGGTTGTGGAGCATGATCTTCCTTATTCATAGGTCGTGTTTCAGCCATGTCTAGATCCCATCCCATGACAAGGAGGTGTGGGGTGGATTCCCCCCCAGTATAGTCACTATGGGGGGTCTAGAGGTGGGCGCTGACTATTACAGAAACAAATTCCTTCCAAAATGTTGTAATTTCATAGTCATGACTTGGTCAATAATGGGTGATTTACGGGACCATGGTATTCGGTGTCCCATGATATTTTTCCATGGTAATCCCTCTTTAAAAGGAAGGCATTGTAATACGAATGTGTGTTGTAGTATTATAATGATATCTATGATTGTGTTAGAGATAATGTGAGAGAGTGAAGAGGAAATTGCAGCGTATGTGCTATGGGTTGTATCGATTCATTTTCTAGATAGATTAATAAAAGGAATGAAAATCTCTCCATGGACATAGCCCATATTGGTTGAACCATGTATATTGGTTTCTCGTATTATGTTTATGGGTTTTATATTTGCATAGTGTTTATTTTTATTTCTATGCGATTGTGTTTTTCTAACAGCATGTAAAAATGATAATACATATAAAATCACATTCACCATTCACCATTCACCATGAAGCAATCACATTCACCATGAACCATGGAACAATCATAATATATAACATGAAATCTACATCAATAATATAAAAATACATAAACACTCTATCATATACACAAGGTGAAAGTCATGTATTTGTATTTGAAATAGGTCCAAAAGAACCTTTTTATACAAAATGGAACATCGTTCCCAATACGTAATGGAAGATCATGCCAAAAAATAGAATAAGCGCATCTCATGGTCTAGACACAAATAAACATCTCTTTCCCAAAATGTCACATCATGGTTAATGTGCATAGTGGGTGTCTCAATCAACCTGGCCGTCATCGACACCCCAACTCTCATCTCCAAAATCAATCTCCCTCCTCTTTTAGATGGAGGAAGCTTGAGCCCCCCTATGTCTAGGTGTAGAGTCTCTTCAGGCTCTAAATGAGAAATAACAACATATTAATATTCCCACAATTATATCAATTAGTACACTTAAAAACATACAATTAGAATTCAAATCTTGAGTACTCACCTAATATGAGAAAACATGTTGTAATGGGGTTATCCGTCTCCTCAATCTAAGTCTATGAACAATGCCTCACTGAAACAATTACAAAAATCAATTAATACATAAAAACCAAAATGTGTTATTTTACAAATTTCATTCATGCTTTATAATATTTTAATGAACTTAAAAATCTTACTGTGAATATCTGAGGAAATGCCTCAGATTTCCATTCCTGGCTAGGAACTAACACAATTGGATGGAAAACTTGCTTAGAGAAAATGGTGGTGGAGGGTAATGATGTAGGTAGGCTGGAGGGGGATGATGTAGGTACATGGTAGGGGGATGATGTAGGTAAATGGGTGTCACATCCCCACCCATCATACTAGTGCAATGGAGGGGATCGTGAGGCTAAAACCGGGCATCCAGCCCCATGTACCAATTAAGTAAGCATTCCATACATATGAAGAGGCATAAATATTTTCAATACACAGCAGAAGTAATTTCATTCACACATTCACCATACATTCAAGATATTCATCAATTAAATAATTGAAAGATGGCACCAGAGAATACTTATCTTTTAATAGCGTAGTCCCAAGCAACTAGCTATGTCGCTGCAACGTTCCACCCAACCGTAGGCTCTTCGACAGCTTATACTGAGTCCGTCCGAAGGCCACCCCCGAGCTGGGCATGATTCTCACAAGGACAAAGGGGACATTCACGCTCACACACAGTCTATTAACCATTTTATTTTAGCCAAGCCAGTCTAACTGGGTTTATCAGGCTGCACTTGCACAATGGATACTCATTCCCAATCTCAATCCAGATCCAGGGATTACCCATCACCCATGCCCAGCATACTCTTCTTTCTCACAGCAAAAACGATTATTGACAGGGTTACACATTTACAATAGAGGTGTTCACAAAACAGGGTCCACATTGGTTCTCCCAACTCGTGGTTCACCCAAATGAACTGTGGAATTTCGATTTCAACCCCAGGGAGCAAAACCGATTTCTCTCCACTGGTTAGGATCCCTTCCAATGGCCTAAACGACCCCCAGGAAGACCCAAAACGTTCTGCTCTCTTTCCCCACGGATAACCAACACAAAAACGCCCCTTCCCAGCTAAAAGATGAAGGGAGACACAGAAAAACGAGGGAGGAAAACGCCCAGGCAGCTTGAGCTGCGTGAGAGAGCAAGGCCATGGTGAATAATGGCTTAGGCAGCCATTTCGTGGCTCTATTCTTCCCCAAAAAGACCAACATGATTTTCCATGAAGGGTGGCTTGCCCATACCCGATTTTGGACAGCCATACCTCTCCATTCCCAAGGCATTAACTTCCCCAACCAACTCTCGGGAGAAATCAATGGTTGAGTACAAAAGTCAACATGGGTAGTTGAGGGTTTGATGGGTTCTCATTTTGACACTTGGCTTGACTCTATTGGCTCAGGGGTTTGAATGTTTTCCCTCCCAATTCCTTGTGAAATCATGCCCCCATCTCTTTGTTGCATTGCATAGCTAGTTGTGGGTATTTTTATTAAAAATGCATATTACATGATGTTGAAATTCCAATGTGCCTGGCTAGCATGCAAGACATATGCATCACTAAATCGATGGCGGGGCCTTGGCCTTGAGCTCCTCACCATGATTTCATAACAATATTACATCAATTACCTTTGAATGCAATGGGGTCAATAATGGGGACGTGACATACCCCTCCCCTTGGAATAACACCGTCCTCGGTGTTCCAATACTTCAGAAATAAATACCCACTTACACACATGCCTCAAAATTCACAATGGTGGCAGGTTTGTCCTGCATTCCATCCCTTTACTTTGACCTTCCAGGATCAAGTCCTTTGGCTTCCTCAAGCTACTTTTGCTAGCTTTGGTCTTCCAGTTCTGCAGGTGGGCATCGCTCCACAGCAACTCCCTTTTCGTTAGTTTATCTTCCAGCTGATCTACAAGTCTGGAATTTCATGGATGCCATCTTTCTTGTTGTCCCAGCAACTATCTGTGAGGCTTATCATGGCAATTCCTGTTAGGACAAGCATAACACAATAATAAAATTAGTCAATTATTTTCCTAATTGACTTAGAACGTCCATGCTTTACTCATGAGACTTCCACACATTTCATGCTTTCCCACACACACATGAACTCACTCACGTTCATCCTTTCACAAGAAAATAACTATTTCAGCATTCTCAGTTCATTTCAAGCAATCGAAACACAATTTGGTTTCATTTATGACATGCACTCAACAATCCTTTGTTTCTAAGATGCATCAGTCAAAGAAAGAGAAGAGTAAGAGTTTTCCCCCTCTTAGTCTTGTTCCAATCCGGAGCCACACCATCATTGGTGGTTCTATGCTCCTTGGCCTCTTTCACTTCAATGTGAATGCTTGACTTGTCCTTTCTCGGCTATGACACTTTAGTGTCCAAGGTCTGTCGAGTAGATTTCAACTAGGGAACCCTTCCCCATGGTTTCTTACAGAACCTTTGGCTGCTAGGACCCACACAGTTCCACTAGCACCATCTTTCATTACTGCTCATATTGAGCTCTTTTAGGACAGTCATATGTCCACATGCATCCTCCGGGTGCTTTCATAGTCTTTGCTTCCAGCAATACCTTTATTGGATGTCTTCACTTTATCCCACAGGATCCTTTTTCGCTTTCCCAAACATTGGATTTCCCGTGGAGATCACAATGAATGTTGGGCCAGCACGCAAGCTACTCCACAACCATTCGAACAGGCAATGCCAAGCCAGTATGCTGACTGGTTTTATCAATTGTTTAAGGGAATGTTTGGCCAGCACGCCGGTTGCTCCACAACATCGAGTGGTTAATGTTCTCGCCAACTATTCTCTGTATTTACCAAGAATTTTATAGCTCCAACCAGTTACTCTCTGGCTTTACCAAGCATTTATAGCTCTTTCAGGGTCCTTGCTTCCTGCAACGGCCAAGGTTTCCAACAAAGAAACAACAATGTATTAGTTTGGTTGCAATAAGATTCGTTCCTGAAATCTTCATTATTCCAACAAGAATTAAATGAAAATGAATACTTATCTGTATTTTGCGTTTCCTCGCTACTCCACAGGTTTCCTTCTCTGCTTTGCAAGCCTTGGATCACCTGTGGGGTGGATGTTTGGCCAGCGTACATGCTGCTCCACAACATCATCCGAATAGGCAATGCCAAGCCAGTACGCCGACTGGGTTTATCAGGCATCCCTAAAATCAGTATGCTAAGCCAATATGCTGACTGGGTTTATCAAGCATTTCAAAACCAGTATGCTAAGCCAGTACGCCGACTGGGTTTATCAAGCATTTCAAAAATCAGTATGCTAAGCCAGTACGCCGACTGGGTTTATCAAGCATTTCAAAAATAATTTCCAAGCCAGTTCTCTCACTGGGTTTGTCAGGAAATATCACCCAAATAACCAGTACCTTCACAACATGCAAATATCCAATGCCAAGCCAGTACACCGACTGGGTTTGTTAGGCATTACTTTAACAACATGCCAAGCCAGTACACCGACTGGGTTTATCAGGCATCCAGCAACCTTTCACCACAACTCCCAAATAACCAATGCCAAGCCAGTACGCCGACTGGGTTTATCAGGCATACAACAACCATTGCCAAGCCAATACATCGACTGGGTTTCTCAGGCAACATGAACAACCTAATATGATTACGTGGCTCCCTTTCTTGTGCAACCAGCAGTTCCCTCTAGGAACTCCATAGGTGACTCACTTGACTGCAGGCTAGCATGGCCCCACAATACCCACTCACACTACGCAAGGATGATACCCCTTTTCTGCAACTCAGCTCTCTGGGCCTATCCATCCCTTCTAGTGTCCTTCAGTGTGAGCGTAGAAAGGTTACCACTTCCCATACAGTCCTCTTGAGCACCCTTTCTTCACTTTGCCTCTTTCGTGCAACACCAAGTTGCATCTGTGTAAGCTGTTAGCACAAGAAGGATAAGCAGGCTCATCAGTATTGTTGCCCAAAAATTGTAATCATATTTCATATCATTCACTATCAAGTATTGAAACACCAGGAATGCGTCCATTCCCTTAGGGTGTAGTCAATATTGAAAACCCTATCATGACCTAGCACCAGAAAAGGTGTGCACCCCCTCTCCGATGTGCGCCATGTAGGCCCTAATCATACTCAAGCAGTCTGCAATGATATAAATAAGATGGAGCATGCTCTGCATATTAAATCTAATAACCAGACACGTATATTCTTAGTTAGGGTTACGGAATACTCATTCGCTTCACAGATGTATATCTTCTGCATTTGTGAAGAAGGGGGCTCCCTTCTCTGAGTCAATAGTCCTTCGGTTTGCCACCCCAATCTTTTCACATGTCATAACCCACACATGCCTTCTTGGCATCATTTACTGTCTCACTCACATGCTTTACCAACATGCAGTTTGTCTGAGACATTATCAACATTTACAATGGTGTTTCACCCGAAACCCATTTCCAAAGCATGGGATCCTTCCCATCTAGTTTGGCTTCTGCAGGCCATCACACATGATCTTCCTGCAATGTGTCATTCTGGCACACTTTATCACCTAGCCAAACCGTCAGCAACATTTAGCAATAAGCTTCAAATATGATTGTTCCATAACCAATCAATAGCATTAATAATTAAATTCAATATGAATTTACAATTCTGTCTACTACAGAAATTGGTTTTCTTATCCATGAGGTTATCGTCATATCGTTTGGCTCTTGTAAGTGACACCACTCTGCCCGTTATGGTCTTATGCCCGCTGCCATACGGGAGCATCCACTTACAGCATGTCCTCCTGACACATTTTCATATAATCCAAACAGTCATTAGCAATTATTAGCAAAATTTCAAATCCAAAACAATTACAAATCTGATATTTACAACTGTTCTACTAACAGAACTTAGAGCTCTCAACCATGAGATTCCTCCTTATAAGCTCTAGATCAAATTTCACAGTCATATCATTCATAAACAGCCCATGAAGTGATCCTCGAATTATCATCAGTTCATCATTTCATTCATTATTTATTTGCAATAACATATGTATCATACCTATGCATTCATACCATGCATCACAAGGTTTATAAAATCTCTTAATGCACATCTACTCAATGCTACCTTGCATTGTTTCATGAGTACTATGCATTCAAGCATATTATGATCGAAGTATGGCTATCTCATATAACTTGCATTATCATAATCGGGACCACCAGTCCTCACTTGCTTTGGTTATTAAGTACATAACCAACATACACATGGCATGATATAGATTCATATGAATGCATTGAGATTTCTAAACAGTCATAGGGTGTAAGGATCATTTCCTTCACTTACCCACACCTCACCAAGCTCGGTAGGTTAACAGTCCCAATCGGTAACCAATATCACATGTAAACTACCTTGACATAGCTCAAACATAGTTGAAGAGATCTTACCAAATCCCTTTTCAACATTCATGCAATTGGGCACTGATAATCATTACCTGCACGGTTACCATTAACATCGCCTGATGTTACCTGATCAGTTGGCCTCGTACCTAGGCTGTTCAGTCCTTTTGCAAATTTTATGATCATAGATTTGTTGCACCATCCTTTCCTCATAAGGTTTTTGGGCTTCATGCAACAACATCCTCATCACATTTAGCCACGCTCTTTGTTATCTTTGGTCCTACAACCAATACCAATCATCAATAGTGATCATCAATCACAATACTCTCCATTAGTGGTTCATTGAATATGCAAACTTCATTCTTCTACCAATATGCAATATCCCATTTAGGCACAAGCATTTCCATATGCATTATGCAATGTTAAGATGCCATCTAGTGCATATACATCTATGTAATCCCTTAGATTTTAACATTTTTATGCCATATGACAATTTCATAATTATAAGTATGATAACGAATAGAGGTTTAAGAAATTCTTCCCTTTTTGATCCCTCATCGTAGCATGGAATTCCTGTTCCATATTATGCAATTATAGAATTTGCCCATATTGACAACAAAATTTGTTGTCAAAACCGCCGCTGGCACTCTTCTGCACTAAATATCTATGATACATGCAGACCTCATCTGAACTCTGTTCATGTATCATGGTTCCCTGCTGGACAAGCTTTCCAATGCCTGTCTTCATGCTCCATTCTGACATCAGGTACGGAAACTGCATCCCTTCAAGAATGACAACTTTCACTCCAGTTTTGCACATTTTACACAGTTGCAGTTTTGGTCCCGAATGCCAACTTCAGCCACCTGTGGAAGAAAATCTATGAGGAATCACAAAAACTTATCTATCGGGCGAAGTTAGTCCATATAACAAGGAACACTTAGCAATTCACGGATTTTAATTCCGATACACCATTCATCTTCTATGAATTTCTGGGTTTGACTACTTCTCACTTTTCACATTTTCCCAAAATTCCAAATTTTGGGCCAAAAACGGCTATCTCCCAAACGGTGCATTTCTGGAAAATCTTCGTCTAACGGAAACTGTCCATCTTAATGAGAATATGAAATGTCTAGTTCAGTAAAATTTTCGATTCCCACATCTAAGGTCACTTTTACTGCCCGCAAGCTTTTCAAAATCCCGAAAAAGTGGCCCGGAACAGTGCTTTTTGGCCTTCTTGATCACCCCGACTCCATATCCTTTGGATTTTGGCTCCCAGATTCTGAACTTAACATCGTGCTTGCTTCATGACTGCCTCGTATCAATTTCAGCTTAAACCGGCCTTCTGTCAAGCCTCGGGACTCTGTCCTTTAAAAGCCACTATTCCCCATTTTCTGTCAAATCCGAGTGTAATGGGATATGGGTATTCACTGGTTCTTCCATGGCCCTCGTCAATGGCCTCCGAGCCCCACAGGAATCATCGCATTCTGAGTTCGGATGCTCCTGCTATGCAAAAATCATGTTTTTTTTTTTTTTTTTTTTTTTTTTTTTTTTTTTTTTCCCGCTTCGCTCGCCACTGCGAGGCGGTTGGCTATATCTCTCCGCAGTTGCGGGCCGGTTGGCTATATCCTTCCGCAGTTGCGGGCCAGTTGGCTGAATGTTTCCGCAGTTGCGGAACGACTCGGTGAAGTCTTCCGCAATTGCGGAACGATTCGCCGAAATCTTCCGCAGTTGCGGAACGATTCGGCGAAGTCTTCCGCAGTTGCGGAATGATTCGCCCAAGTCTTCCGCGATTTCGGAAGAGATTTCCTTCCAAAATTTCCTTTCAACGCCGGGCACTTAGAAATTTTTCTGCTTTTCGGAGCAATTCGCCGAATTTTTCCGCATTGCGGGACAACTCGCGGAATCCTTCCGCAATTTCGGAAGAGAATTCCTTCCGCAATTTCGGAGCCGTTCGCGGAATCCTTCCGTAGTTTCGGAGCCGTTCGCGGAATCCTTCCGTAGTTTCGGAAGACTTTCCCGAATTCTTTCCGAAACAAACCTTCAACAAAATTTTGAAAACACTTAGAAAATTTTTCCGCCTTTTTCGGAGGAATTCGCCGAATTTTTCCGCATTGCGGGACAACTCGCGGAATCCTTCCGCAATTTCGGAAGAGAATTCCTTCCGCAATTTCGGAAGAGAATTCCTTCCGCAAATTTCGGAAGAGAATTCTTTCCGAAAACTTCCCTTCGCAATTTCGGAAAAACTCGCGGTATGCTTCCGAAATTTCGGAAAGATTCGCCGAATGCTTCCGCAGTTTCGGAAGACATTCGGGAATTCTTTCCGAAACAGTCTTTAGACAAAAACTTTTTCAAACAGACTCTAAGCAAATTTCTCAAACACACTTAAAACATTCCAATTGGATTTGGCCCATAGAGGCCCAATGCTGCAACCAACAGCTCTGATACCATTCTGTCACATCCCCACCCATCATACTAGTGCAATGGAGGGGATCGTGAGGCTAAAACCGGGCATCCATCCCCATGTACCAATTAAGTAAGCATTCCATACATATGAAGAGGCATAAATATTTTCAATACACAGCAGAAGTAATTTCATTCACACATTCACCATACATTCAAGATATTCATCAATTAAATAATTGAAAGATGGCACCAGAGAATACTTATCTTTTAATAGCGTAGTCCCAAGCAACTAGCTATGTCGCTGCAACGTTCCACCCAACCGTAGGCTCTTCGACAGCTTATACTAAGTCCGTCCGAAGGCCACCCCCGAGCTGGGCATGATTCTCACAAGGACAAAGGGGACATTCACGCTCACACACAGTCTATTAACCATTTTATTTTAGCCAAGCCAGTCTAACTGGGTTTATCAGGCTGCACTTGCACAATGGATACTCATTCCCAATCTCAAGCCAGATCCAGGGATTACCCATCACCCATGCCCAGCATACTCTTCTTTCTCACAACAAAAACGATTATTGACAGGGTTACACATTTACAACAGAGGTGTTCACAAAACAGGGTCCACATTGGTTCTCCCAACTCGTGGTTCACCCAAATGAACTGCGGAATTTCGATTTCAACCCCAGCGAGCAAAACCGATTTCTCTCCACTGGTTAGGATCCCTTCCAATGGCCTAAACGACCCCCAGGAAGACCCAAAACATTCTTCTCTCTTTCCCCACGGATAACCAACACAAAAACGCCCCTTCCCAGCTAAAAGATGAAGGGAGACACAGAAAAACGAGGGAGGAAAACGCCCAGGCAGCTTGAGCTGTGTGAGAGAGCAAGGCCATGGTGAATAATGGCTTAGGCAGCCATTTTGTGGCTCTATTCTTCCCCAAAAAAACCAACACGATTTTCCATGAAGGGTGGCTTGCCCATACCCGATTTTGGACAGCCATACCTCTCCATTCCCAAGGCATTAACTTCCCCAACCAACTCTTGGGAGAAATCAATGGTTGAGTACAAAAGTCAACATGGGTAGTTGAGGGTTTGATGGGTTCTCATTTTGACACTTGGCTTGACTCTATTGGCTCAGGGGTTTGAATGTTTTCCCTCCCAATTCCTTGTGAAATCATGCCCCCATCTCTTTGTTGCATTGCATAACTAGTTGTGGGTATTTTTATTAAAAATGCATATTACATGATGTTGAAATTCCAATGTGCCTGGCTAGCATGCAAGACATATGCATCACTAAATCGATGGCGGGGCCTTGGCCTTGAGCTCCTCACCATGATTTCATAACAATATTACATCAATTACCTTTGAATGCAATGGGGTCAATAATGGGGACGTGACAATGGGTGGGTGTTTATGTAGTAGAAATGGATGGATTCGATGTCGATGGAGAATATGGAGCCAAGCATTGGACATCTGGGTGAATGTAATGTACCCCAATTGGAATTTAAGCACCCTAACTAAAAAAATATGATGTAATGTTGATGTACTATTGCTATAGTTATGATAAATCTGCATCAAGCTTATGGTCCACTTCTAGGATTCCAAAATGGCACACTAGCTGCAAAGGTTCTTCAATAGGTACTAGGAGGCTTGGGATGGATTGGATATGCTTGGAATGGCTATGGAATCTACGTGTTTAGAGTATGCATATTTTGGAATAACAATTGCATAGTTGGAGGGGTTTGGGAAAGTTTTGGAGGGACTTGGAGTGGAATTGGGAGGTGAGGACAACATAGGGTAACGATTTTGAAATGGATGTAAATGGTATCTATTAAGGTCATTTATATGAAAAAACAATTGTTATGGATTCTACAGAGTCTCTGGTTTCTGTATCAACTCACAAAATGTGAATTGGATTTTTTGAGAGGAAGATATGGTTGTTTTAGCGGGAGCTAGTCAAAATTGACTAGTGAATGAGCAAGGGTGTGGAAAGTGGGGATGGATGGAATATATTTCTATAGGAAGGACAAAGGATCTAAAATATGTGGCTTTCAGTGTTATGAATAAATTACATAGGGTTTTGGAATCCATATATTCACCAATGGGCACATTCTCTGGGTACGTCACACCCGAGATAGTCCTAAGACCACATGCTTTCAGTCCCTGGGACTTATGTGGAATACAAAATGATAATTGTTATTCATTTGATGTATATAGACTCATTTTTAGTCCTATATGTAGTATGATACACTTGGTTTAGATTTTGGGAAGTGATTTTTCAATTTGGGGTTACTAGGAGAAAACCTAGGAATTTAGGACATCTCAGCTAGGTATTTTCCAACTCGACCCAAATGTTGCATGATATTCAAAAAATTATGAGATGATGCCGAGGATGGGCTCTATAGTGTCCCACCTACCTTCAAAAACTTAAATAAATCAATTTGGACCTAGAAAAGTTAAGATATAGCCAAAACAGTGGAGTCTACTTAAATTCGCTTGATGATTGAGCAAGGATGAGATAGATTGTTGAGAAAGAGATAGTAAATGCAGAATGGAATAGAATTCTGAGTCTTATTATTGTATGTTACTAAATAATAATATCAGGGGATTTCATGTACAACAACCATATCACATGAAGTGCTAACCATTAATCTGCAAAAGATATTAAGAAGCATTGCACAATAGCACATATAACTTGAAGCATGAAACAACTTGATTATTATTGGAAATTATGAAACATGAGAGAAGTACATCAGAAATATGCAATATAATCAGTTAGAAAGGATGATTTCCTTCCTCCTCAATGGCTATATGAATACACACATAGTGTGAAAATGAGGGCCCCATCACCCTCTTGGTTAGTATGCAAGGGGAGCATCACCCAAGCAAAGAGAAGCCTACGCAACTCCAACACAATAAAATTTCAATAAAACCCTTGATAGTTCTCCTTGATGCTCCTTTTAAGCTTGATAGGTATCCAATACCATGTAACAATACGGTGGATGAGTGAAAACCATGTTCTATAACCACCTTTAGCCAATACCATGGAACACCCAAAACCGTGCACTAGGTAGTTAGTGGTCCATAATGGCTCCACTACGTTCATGAGTGTGCATTCAACCACTTTGAACTTCATAGATTCTCCCTCTAACCACTTGGACCTTCATAAATGCATCCTCTAACTTCCTTAACCAACTCTTACCAATTTACTTGGATTTGTGGAATTGGTCCAAAATATTATCTTTTCCTCCTCTACTTCCATTATTTTTTTTCCAAACTTATTCACACATGCCTTATCCTTTCTAACCAACTTCGTGGGAATCCTATTTCACCCAATCCATTCACCAATAATTATTATTTTTCATTTTTGGACCAAAATTAGCAAAATATAGTTGGCCAATTATTTCCCAGTTTATTTACAAATTAATAATTTTGACTAAAAACTTGAATTGGGAACCTTATCTCCTTCATGTGGATTACCTAAGTCCAAATAATATTTAATTTTTCCTTGGACCATTAAAATTAGGAAATATTTCTCCTTTATCCTCCCATTTAATAATTTTAATGGTTTTTACCTAGGTGACTTGGCCAAAATAATATAACAAAAATTGGGAACATGGTAGTCCTCCCCTCCCAAGATTGCTTGTCCTAAAGCAATTGAAACCATGGGAGAAATGAAAATCCATCCCAATCATGCAATGAATGCCACTGCCTCAATCCATAGTGATTATTTGTCACAAGTGAACCAAACCACCAACTCTATGTAGCCACAACTGGATCTCTCAAAATCACGGGTCTCACCATAACCAAGTGAACGAAAGTGAATCATACTATACTCATACATGGTCATGCAACTCACTGATATAGGAAACTATTTTTCAGTCATCATCAAGGAGAACCACTCAACAATATCCCATAGTAAGACTACTAAGAGTCCCAATACATGAAATATCATGAATGCAACTGGAAATGTGCGCCACAACTGTATATTTAAATCCCCAACTACCCTTTGAGAAGAACCATGGATCCTCCCAAAGAATAGATCCATCTACACCGCCATCCAACCATGCACTTAGTGTTAATGTTAAGCACAACTTGTACCAGGATCCCACATAATCCTCATAAATGCAAGGTGTAAGATAAATTCTCCAATGGACCATGCATGCAAACCATAAGTCCATCCAAAGAATTGTTCCCCAAGTAGGAAAATGAAACCAAGTGCAACATGAATGAACTCATGAGATAGAATGTTGACTTGATCCATCAAGCCAACATGCCAACAACTGCTCCAAATACAAGCAATGATAGGATCCCATTGCTTATATTTCACTGCCATAAATGAGAATTCCATCCAACAAAATCCATCAAGAAAAGGAATGCCTAGATCCCACTTCCTAGTGTGCATCCCCCCAAACATCATCAACACCATGTAGAAGCTGGCACCATGAAGGGCAATAGGAAGGATGAAAGAACCATCATGAGGAATGCCAAGATCATGCAACCATACTAAAAGTGTGTCATCCTCAATGCTAGGCTAAATCATAGAGAGACCATCCATCATAAAGCATGCATCCTCAGGGTAGGGTCGAACCCAAACAAGTGTCTCCAAGTCAACAAGCAGGTTCTTATGTGTCTAGTGAAGCTCAGGTGACAAGGATCAAAGTCCGATGTCCAATCACAAATAGGGTAGTCATTCTCAATGAGAAAAGAACACCCATGTTGCTCACAATGAGTGTAATATTTATCATAGAAAACTCCATAAATGCAAGCAGTGATGTCAATAATGTGCCTTTCATCTAAGAAGGGAATGGAAAGAAACTCCATCCAACCAAACCAAGTGGAAAGCAAAGTGATTCCCAATGTGAACACATCCAATGGCTCAAGTCTCTACCACTTGTCAAAGGGTGCAAGCATCCATCATGTGATCCACTCAATGAAGTTCAGTGGAGCCTAGTTAGTGAAGTTCAGATAAGGATCCTAAAGGGACAATGTTCAGTGATTGAACTGCTCAATCCTTCTGATCATGGAAGTAATGATTAGATAAGAGAGGAATATTCTCTTATGTACTTGTCTTATGTCTTCATGTTGCAGGTGCATAGTAAAATGTGCTTCCACCTTTCACTTTGTAAATGGTGTTAATTTGATTGTTAACAGATAAGAAGGATAGATTATATTAAATATGTGGATATAGTAGGTATGAATAAATTACATATATTTTTGTAGTCCATACATTCATGAGTGGGCACATTCTCTAGGTACATGACGCATGCGATACTCCTAAGATCAGGTAGTTTCAGTCCCCAGGACATATGTGGAAACCCAAAGTATCCTGGTGCTTCACCAGATGTATATATACGCTTTTTCAGTCCTATATGTAGTAGGAGACACTTGTATCATGGTTTGGGAAGTGATTTTGCAATTTGGGGTTACTATGAAAAAAAATAGGAATTCAGGACAACTCAACTAGGTGTTTTCCAACTCGATCCAAATGTTGCATGAGACTCAAAAAATTATTATGTGATATTGGGAATGGGATATATACTATACCACCTACCTGCAACAACTTACAAAACTCAATTTGGACCTATAGAAGTGAATATATATGTCAAAACAATGGAGACTAGTTAAATTCGCCTAATGATTGAGGAGGGGTGACATAGATTGTTGAGAAAGAGATAGTAAATGCATAATGGAACAAAATTCCGAGTATTATTATTGTATATGAATGAATAAACATATCACAGGATATCATGTACAACATCCATATCACATGCAGTGCTAACCATTAATTTGGAAATGATATTAACAAGCATTGCACAATAACACATATAACTTGAAGCATGAAAGAAATTGATTATTATTGGAAATTATGAAACATGATAAGTACATCAGAAATATGTAATATAATCAGTGATAAAGGATGATTTCCTTCCTCCTCAATGGATATTTTAATACACAACTAGTGTGGAAATGAGGGGACCATCACCCTCTTGGTATGCAAGGGGAGCATCACCCAAGCAAAGAGAAGCCTAAGAAAATCCAATACAATAAAAATTCATCAACAAACCTTGCTAGTGTTCCTTGCTTCTCCTTTCAAGATTGAGAGGTCTCCAATACCATGTAACAATAATATGGATGAGTGAAAACCATGTTCCATAACCACCTTTAGACAATACCATGGAAAAATACCATGGAACACCCAAAACCATGCAGTAGGTACTTAGTGGTCCATAATGGCTCAACTACCTTCATGAGTATTCTTTCTAACCACTTTTAACTTCATAGATGTGCCATCTAACCACTTGGACCTTCATAAATGCATGCTCTAAATTCCTGAACCAACTCTTACAAATTTACCCTGATTTGGGGAATTGCTCCAAAATATTATCTTTTCTTCCACTACTTCCATTACCTTTTCCCCAACTTATTCACACATGACTTATCCTTTCTAAACAACTTCTTGAGCACCCTCTTTGACTCATTCCATTCACTAATAATTGTTATTTTTCACTTTTGGACAAACATTAGCAAAACATAGTTGGCCAATTATTTCCCAATTTATTATCAAATTAATAATTTTTCCTAGTAACTTGAATTGGGAACCTTATCTTCTTCACGTGACTTACCTAAGTCCAAATAATATTTAATTTTTACTTGGACCATTAAACTTAGGAAATATTTATCCTTTATCCACCCATTTAATAATTTTAATGGTTTTACCTAGGTGACTTGGCCAAAATAATATAGCAAAAATTGGTAACATGACAGTGAACCACAAGAGGGGACATGTGTGGGGAATGATATAGCCCCTGTGATTGTACAAGGGATGGTAATTACCTAGGAGGGGAGATGGGTATGTTGATGACAAAGGGAGAGTGACCAATCACAGGAATCAACATGAACCATGGAAAAAATTAACTACGCATAATATATGGAGAGATGTTTGGGTATGGTGATCACATAGTGTGAGATGGAACTTACATAAACATATGTAATACGTTTCAATAGTAGAAAAAAAATGTAAACTAACCATAAGAACACAATGAATTTAACATCAAATATATAATTAATTTCACACAAGTTACTTGAATGACGGGTGATATGATCATATTAGGAGAGACATGTCCTTGGTCGCTTTAGTACACACCTATGGAAACAAAACAACATTCAGATTGATTTCTCATAGATAAATTTTACAATTGAAACTCAATCAATTTTATACCCTACAAGCATACAGTCATTTAAATATATATATGTGAGGTGTTGTGATATTTTCCACTACTACCATAGTATAATTAAGGTTGGGAGGACTAATGTCCTCCCACCTTGATTTAGTTGTTTCAGCTCAAAACAACTGTACATGCCAACAAATTTGATTACATATTAAATACTCTAATCAATGTTTATCTAACAATTGTAAAATTTACAGTTAAAAATAGAATCGATCATTTACAACCATTTACAAATCATGTACTAACCTCATAAATAAAAGTATCTCGTGCATGATCCTCCATAGGGCCATTGCAAGTATGTGAGTGTACCGATGGGGTTAGGATTGGCTTCTGAAAGGATAATTTTCCCCACTAGATGTCATGGATGTTCCATGACTAGTAGGCAGTTTGAAGGATCTACTCTTGATGGTCCTATATGTTGTTCTCATGGGTCGTGCATGCATAATGACACAAACTGTCACATACCCCAATTTTTCAAAAATAATGTAATTATTTTATTAATATTCCTGAGACATTATGTTAAATTTAATGCTAAGTAGGAATTGATGACTCAGCAGAGTCACCAGAAATGGAATGTAAATTCTGAATATTTTATTATTAATAAATAAATTATGGAGACAACAGCATGGGAGAGCTGTTAAAAGAGTTTACTGGTCTAACTGATGGATGGAACTAGGTGGAAACGCAAAAGACAAGTGGCAGCATCCTCAAATACTTCCTAAGTTGCAGGTGGCAACTTCCCTATATTTTGGGGTCATGATTCCCCAAGAAAGTGGAATCTGAGCAGGTGGCTCATTAATGACAGTTAACCCAACTAAGACATAGGCAATCTTTTAAATAGTACTTAATGAACTGAGCTGGGGGTTCAGCATTGTTCTGGAGGGAGAATACATTCAGGTGAATGATATTCAGGAGTCCCATTGAGGAAGAGGGAAAATACAGTAAGGGAGTGTTTTGATATGGGATGCTGCAGTAACTTGGTTCCAGTTTAGCTGTTTGGTTGAGTGAATTGTTTTACTACACCTAGTTCCAGTCAGGGAGACCAGAGCAAGCTCGGGGGTCCTGATAAGTGTTGTCTGGGCACTCTCCAGGAGTTGGTAGGGAGGAACAGCCTCCCATTGCTGTTGTTGTCTACAGTTGTCACAGGTTCTGTCACTTAGTCTTGCTATTTATTGAGTAAATATAAATGTAGATTATGACTATCTCCTCTATGTCTAAATAGTAATTATTTTTAAAAGTTAGCATCTCTGTATTGTTAGTAGATAGATTCTACAGAATTATTATGTCTTATAAAATTTCTAATATCACTATTATTTTACAGTTCAAGTAATTGTTTTATGCGCGATATGTTTTGATATTTTTTTTTTTAAGTTATAGGATGTTATTGTGATCGTACACTTGGTTATTACAATAGTTAAATAGATAAGTATAGGCTAATTATACAGTAAATACTTTTCTGGAAATAAACTCGTTAAAACAATTATAGAAATAGAAATATAGATAACCGTATAACCACAATAAATTTATTCCCATAGATAATCTAATAGGTACAAACCATAGCTAACCTGTGTACAGGTTATTATCTATCACAATAAAGGATGAACCAAATTATATTAGTAAGTTTAATTATTACCGACAGAACATATGAAAGGACTGGCTTAACCTTTATTTAAACATAACCTTGAACTAGAATTAACAGTACAGCAATGTTTTTCACCTGTTTAAACTATTTTTGACAGAGTTCTAACTAAAACAAACTGATTAGTTAGTTAAACGAAAGATTCATGACCGTGGAGTTTGTTTAGAATCTATATTTCCAGTTTTTCTACAACAAGAAACCTTCGGTAGAATTTGACCTAGTTATCAAACTTTAAACAGATTCAGACAAAGACAGGATGATAACTAGCTCGAGGCCGAGCTGAAACTAAGTAGTATTTTTATCTCTTAGTCTTAATATTTTATCAGCACGGTAGTTTTAGTTCACTATCGAGCTCAAATTCTTCATGTGAATATACAGTATCGACAGAGACCTATCTTAACAAATAGAATAAATTATTAAATCTAGAAATCGTACCTACAGAGATAGCATCTGAACCAAACCATGGTTGTCATTTAGAAATCAAACCCTACTACTCTATTTATTAACAATAAGAAATTTATTACAAGTATTTCACATCTAAAATTGGGACAACAAATCTATCATGGCCGTAGCCAGACTTCAAAGTATAGACAATTTTAAAACATAAAGTCGAATTGCCACACATATCAGCTCGAAACCTACAGAAGACATTTTTTTACGTAGCATCCTAACAACTAAATTCATACAATAATTTTTATCTACAGCCATAGTCTTTTTATTTATAAAAGCTTTCAACATAAATCTTCGAACCTGGAACACACCCACCATACATCGACTCTATCTTACAGAATGGCTGTAATAAGTCATTTTCTTTACAAGTTAAAAATTTACAGGATAACCGCAGAAGCAAAACCTTTGACATTTCATTATCCAACCTACAGCCGAGTTCTCAAACTTTTTTTTTAAACAAGGATTTAGTTATTATATATATAGGGCATTGAATTCAGAGAACAACGCAGACATAGAACATGCTTACATACAATACGCCAGCTATATTAAAGTAATATCCAAAAAAAAAAAACCCGGGTAATAAAACCCCAAACAAAGTACAGGTATAGTATCAAAACCTTGAGGCCGTAACCCCGTCATTTTAAGCAGGCTCATAGCCTTGATTATACATTAAATAAACCCTAAACACCTCTAGTATTAAGATTAAAATTACAAATGACCGTAGTCAATCTCAAAGACCAAATAGCATAGCGCTAGCCACAAGGATGGCCATTCTTATCAAACCCTACAAACATCCAACAAGGAGGAATGCCATGGTAAAAGAGCAGGCTTACCCAGTTATGCAACCCACGGTCGTAGCATGAAGTCACCCACTGTGAATGGAATCCAAGCCTGCACAAAACAATAACCTTATCAACAACAAAATTATTTATATTTAACTGACGAGTCTTAAAATAACTTATCGAATTCAGAACTCAAGGATGAAACCCTTAGCTTACCAAGTTTTTTATTGAAGTCATGCTCAGTAAGTAGGCTGATAGCCGTGAGCAGCTGTAGGGTGAACCCTCTTGTTTTTACCGGCATGAACCAACTGATTTATAACAAGGAGCATGTACAACCGTAGAAGCTTCAAAGAGGATCAAGCCAAAAGCTTAAGGCAACGCGGTGACAGGGGTTCTACAATAAGCAAACAAAAATACAAACCCTAAAATAATGACCAGTTACAGCTACTAAACAACGAACATGAATGACTCTCAGACTAAGCTAGGGACATTACGAAAGATGAGGCAGCATGCAAGCTGTGAAACACTGTAATAATGGCAACCAGACCTGTAAGTGAACTCCAAGGATAAACCCTAGATACTATAAGACTTCCATAGCTATCAACAGTTAGTGATAAAGACTTGAAGACAATAACATTAAGCAAAGGAACAGTAGTAGACTGAGAACTGTAACAACGACGCCACTACTTAGCATAGACCTGGAGAGGTTGCAGAGAAGGACCTAAGCCCGAAGACGAAGAAAATGACGAGGTAGGGTTTGGTTCAGTGTTTTAAATCACTCCACACTTGGTCCTCATTGAACAACGTAGCAGTTTAATATTTCCGAGCTGTGGGTCGAGGTTCTATAGTCCCACGAGGACTCCCAATAATTGTTAATCAATTAAAAATCATCATAAGAATATCCATTGACGATATTATTTCATAGTGGAAAACTTGCCAGAATACCATATTCATGTTTGCTGTCGATATTACTCGAATCAATAATCTTTACAAACATCGCAATGGATGATATTTTCATCATGGATGCTAAATAAGAACTCCTTTAAAAAATATATATATATAAAGAATAAATGGTGTATGAATTGTTGCAATGGCTAGTCCTTATATTATTCATATAACAATCAAAAACCTTGGATGAAGTCTTCAATACATAGTATCATATTTTTCAACCAACTCTTGCTTTAAAATTTGCCATCGAGAATAAGATTGGACGTTGGTCTCTAACATAGAACATTTGATAAAATTTTATAAAATCTCCAAGGTAGTAGCTATCAAGTAAATCTTTACTAGATTGAAATTTGATCACCAATATTTATAGCCATCTTGATGCGACAGAAATAAAAAAATACAATATCTCTATCATTACTCTAAGTTACTGTAGAGAGGTAGAGCATAAATAACTGACGTTTTATGTTGAGATAGTATTGGAAGGATGGGTAAAAACTTGTTACTGATGGAACTTTAACTAGCAGGTAGCAAACTTTACGACTTATTGTTATTTGCTTAAGAAAGACTAGACCTGTGTTATCTTAAATACACAATGTGTTTAATAAAGCATGATAATGAAAAACAAGTGTAGTTTTAAATTAAAAACAACTACTTAAATCATAAACAATAGAAGGCAGGTATCGACGAGACATAGTGATATTTTTAACTCCCAAGCTGTGCAATTAAAAGTATAAGACAAACTTATTCTAAATTCTGAACTGAGCTTGAAGCAAAAGAATTCTACCTTAAGGAGCTTGATAAACCTGGTTAGCATCAATAGACTTATTCATTGAATGAGCTGGTAAAGATAAATTGACTTATGATGTCCGACATTACCTGTATACCTGTAAATGAAAGACATTTGGATGCATTAGCTCGGAAGCTAAGTAAGCCCAGTGTGCGATGACATTTCCCCCTCGTGGTTGAAAACAGGAAAACCATCAGCAACGATAAATAAGACTCACTTTCAACATTTGAATACAATGAGAAATCAATCAGACATAGTTATGATCACTTAACTAATTCAAACAGATTAAGGAATGCATTTAATAACCTTTAATGTTATCTTAAAAATTTTAAATTTTTCAGAAATTTTTGGGTTTTTGACATGTGGTATCAGAGCGTGGTTCATACACTAGGCCTGAAGATGGCTCCACTAGTTTCCGCAGAACAGTGCAAATAAAAATAAAAATTTATATATATATATATATATATATATATATATTATGTACTAACTTATACTTTCTGTTTCATAAAGACAGAGCAGAAAATTTCTTTTCTGAATCTAACAAGCATGTATGGAAAAACTGGGAGAATATGCTGAGGAGGAATCTCCAAACACTGCGACAAGACAAATGTTGAGAGAACCTGTGACAGAGGAGGTAATTGCTCACTCCTCGGAATTGATGCAGACCATAAAAGGTTTAAAGACTGAGATAGAAACAGTCAAGAAGGATAACGAAAGAATTCTGAAAACTCAAGAGCAGCTAAATCAATTATTGAGAGAAAAATTTCAGACAGAAGGAAGAACCAAAGGAGCAGAATCTGAAGAAGCTAGTCATCAAAGAGGGTCTAAAAGGATGAAACCAACTAAATCTGACAGTAGTTCATCATCTGAAGAAAGAAGGAAACAACACATTTATCGCACTACTAGTGACAGCAGTGAAGCTGAACTGCATAACAGAAGAAAAAAGTACAGACCTTATGAAGAGATTTCCGGGGAGTTTAGGAAAATAAAACCCCCAACTTTCAATGGAGAATCTGAGACAGGAGAAGAGGCAGAATCTTGGTTATCCGGGATGAGAAAATACTTTCAGATCTACAATTATTCAAATCAGCTAAAGGCAAGAATGGCCATATATAACCTTTCTGGAAAGGCAAATATATGGTGGCAAGACCTGAAAAGGGTCAAAGGGATTAAAGAAAAAGAAGTCAATTGGAGTACCTTTAAAAGGTACTTCAAAAAGAAATTTCTGTCCGAACAGTACTACGAGGAGAGAGCCAAGGAATTTTATGAATTAAAGCTAGGATCTATGACGATGAAGGACTTAAACAGTAAGTTCTGAAGTCTGTTGAGATATGTGTCGTATTTCGTTGAAGAGAAACCTAAGATACAGCGGTTCCTTAGCTACCTGCCGTATCATATCAAGGACAAGATTGAATATGACAACCCCAAAACACTGGAAGAAGCTATGCGAAAGGCTAATTTCTGTTATGAACAGAATAAAAAGAAAGAAGGGATAGCCAGCTGGAAAGCTAAAAGGAACAGCAATCAGCCTGAGTATAGGAAAAAGGAGTTTGTACCCCAGAAAAGTTTCAAGAATAACAAGAACGGAAATCATTTTAATGGTAAAAGCTTCCAGGGAAACAAAAATGGAGCTGCTAATCATTCCAACAATTTCAAAAGCAGCAAGGAGGCTCTTAACAATCATGGAAACTACACTAAGAATTTTGAGCGAAAGGAACCCGTTAAGTGCTGGGAATGCAATGGCCCACACTATGCTTCAGTTTTCCCAAATCGAAAGAAACCAATCAACAATATTCATACTATACAAGATGAAATTACTATTGGAGACCTTGCAGGAGATATGCCCCGAATCAATGCAGCATTGGAGAACCGCCAAGCTGATTATCAAACTTCCATGGTGGAAGTAGGAGGTATGACTAACAAAATCCCTGTAACTATTTTAATAGATCCGGGTGCTAGTCTTAGTTATATTTCACCCCAGCTAGTAGAAAAATGTAATTTGACTGTTGAAAGGTTTGATAATTCTTGGTCTGTACAACTAGCTACTGGAGCAAAAAGGAAAGTAAACTGTTATGTTAAGGAATGTATCCTAGATATGAATGATTTTAAGACTACAGTTAAATTAAATGTTTTGCCACTTGGATCTTATGACATACTCATCGGGATGGACTGGTTAGAACAACATAGGGTAGTTTTAAACTGTTTTGACAAAACTTTTAGATGTGTAAACAATAATGGACAGCCTGTAACTGTTAGGGGTATTCCTAGGAAAACAGTAGTCAGGCATATTTCTACTTTACAACTTAAAAGGGCAGTCAGAAAAGGGTGTAAAGCCTATGTTGTAACTATTACCGATGATACAGATAAGTCTGAAGGAAGTAAGATAACAGTAGAGGACATCCCTAAAGTAAATGAATTCATTAATGTTTTTCCGGAGGAAATCCCAGAATTACCTCCCAAAAGAGAACTGGACTTTACAATTGAACTTGTACCTGGTGCTGTACCCAGTTCAAAAGCTCCATATCGTATGAATATTTTGGAGCTTAATGAATTAAAAACTCAGTTAAAGGAGTTAATAGACAAGAATTACATTCGACCCAGTGTATCCCCTTGGGGAGCACCAGTAATTTTTGTTAAAAAGAAGGACGGAACTATGCGACTTTGCATAGATTACCGTCAACTGAACAAGATGACGATTAAAAACAGATATTCGTTGCCTCGCATAGATGATCTGTTTGATCAGCTACGTGGAGCCACAGTGTTCTCTAAGATAGACCTGAGATCGGGTTATCATCAGGTAAGGATTAAAGAAGAAGACATTTTCAAAACATCTTTCAGAACAAGATATGGACATTACGAATTTGTCGTAATGCCATTCGGACTTACTAATGCACTAGCTGTCTTTATGTGCCTGATGAATAACATAATGCACAAGTACTTAGATAAATTTGTTTTTGTATTCATCGATGACATTTTAGTTTATTCTAAGAATGAAGAGGAACATCAAGAACATTTACGGATAGTATTACAAGAACTACGAGAGCAACAACTCTTTGCGAAGTTCAGTAAATGTGACTTCTTCAAAGATGAAATCTAGTACTTAGGACATGTAGTCACCAATGAAGGAATTTCAGTTGATCCTGAAAAGATCCGGGCAATTGAAGAGTGGCCAGTGCCAAAAGACGTAACAGATGTTAGATCCTTCATGGGAATTACCGGGTACTACCGGAGATTCATTGAAGGCTTTTCAAAAATAGCCAACCCAATCACTTCCTTGCAAAAGAAAGGCAAGAAGTTTGATTGGAACATGAAGTGTGAACAAAGCTTTAAGAAATTGAAGACTTTATTAACAACCGCGCCTATCTTAAGAATAGCATATCCTAATAAGGATTTTGTAGTCTGTACCGACGCTTGTAATGATGGTTTAGGCGGAGTGTTGACTCAGGATGGACATGTCATTGCCTATGAGTCTAGGAAGCTGAAAATTCATGAAAAGAATTATGCCACCTATGACTTAGAATTAGATGCTGTTATTCATGCATTAAAGATGTGGTGACACCACTTAATAGGCAGAAAGTTTACTTTAATGACTGATAATAAGGGTCTGAAATACCTTTTAGACCAGCCTAACTTAAATGCAAGACAAGCCAGGTGGTTGGCCTTCTTAAGTGAATATGATTTCGAAATTCAACACATAAAAGGAAAGGAAAATAAGGTGGTTGATGCTTTGAGAAGAAATGCAAAGCTGAATTTTGTATCAGCTAGCAGCACTTATACCTCTGATTTGAATGAACAGTTGGCTGAAGGGGTAAAATCAGATGAAAATTATCAGCACTTACAAGCTACAGCTAAAGAGGCACCTACATAAAGTTTAATAAAGGGTTATAGTATAAATGTAGATGGATTTTTATTGTTTAAAGACAGGCTGTATGTTCCGAATGTACCTAAAGTTAAACTGTTAATTCTGGATGAAGTTCATAAAACCCCTTACTCCGGGCATCCAGGCTACCAGAAGACTGTCACCATGTTGAGAAAAGAATATTTTTGGCCTAATATGAAATCTGAAACAGCCGAGTATATAGCTAGATGTTTGGACTGCCAACAAGTGAAAACAGAACACCAACATCCAGCTGGGTTTCTGCAACCTTTACCTATTCCTAACTGGAAGTGGGAGATAATTAGTTTAGATTTCATTACGGGATTACCCAAAAATCAGCATCAAAATGATTCAATTATGGTAGCGGTAGATAAATTAAGTAAATTAGCACACTTCATTCCTGTTAAAACCACTTACAAGGCTACAAACATAGCTGATATATTTCTGAAACAGATTTTTCGGTTACATGGTGTCCCAAAAGTTATTATATCAGACAGGGATCCTAAATTCACAAGGAATTTCTGGAAATCCTTGTTTAAAGGATTAGACACCACACTAAATTTCAGCACTTCCTTCCATCCTCAGACGGACGGACAAACTGAAAGAGTTAATAATGTATTAGAAGATCTACTAAGGATGTATGTTAAAGATCAACCAAGTAAGTGGGAGGATTATTTACATTTAGCAGAATTTGCATACAATAACGGTTATCAATCGTCAGCCAAAGTTTAGTCCTTTTGAAATTCTGTATGGACGTAAATGTAACACTCCTATCTCTTAGAATAATCCAGTAGATAGATTAGTGTTAGGTCCTAATTTTTTAAAAGAGATGGAACAGATTGTGAAACAAGTGCAGGTAAATTTGAAGATTGCCCAGGATCGAAAAAAGAGTCAAGCAGATTTGAAAATAACTCCTAAAGAGTTCCAGGTAGGTGAACATTTGTTCATCAAGGTAAGGCCAAAGAAGAGCTCCCTAAGACTGGGAAGTTGTGCAAAATTAGCGCCACGTTACTGTGGTCCATTTGAAATTTTTTCTAGAATCAGTCAAGTTGCTTATAAGCTAGCATTACCACCAAATTTAAAAGTACACAATGTTTTTCATATTTCTGTTCTGAAAAAGTATGTTCATGATGCTACTCATGTTATTGACTGGAACATTGTACAGGTAGAACCAGAAGGGGAAGTTCTGGTGGAACTGGATTGTATCCTCGGGAGGAGGGAAATTACTCTGCAGAACCGCACAATTCGACAGCTGAAGGTGCAATGGAAGCACCTTAGTCCTGAATAAGCTACCTAGGAACTGGAAAGTAAGATGCGGGAAGCATACCCAAATCTATTCCAACAGGTGGCTGAAGATGAAGAATAAGTAACACCGAGGACGATGTTACATTTTAAGGGGGTGTGTATGTCACATACCCCAATTTTTTTAAAATAATGTAATTATTTTATTAATATTCCTGAGACATTATGTTAAATTTAATGCTAAGTAGGAATTGATGACTCAGCAGAGTCACCAGAAATGGAATGTAAATTCTGAATATTTTATTATTAATAAATAAATTATGGAGACAACAGCATGGGAGAGCTATTAAAAGAGGTTACTGGTCTAACTGGTGGATGGAACTAGGTGGAAAGGCAAAAGACAAGTGGCAGCATCCTCAAACACTTCCTAAGTTGCAGGTGGCAACTTCCCTATATATAGGGCATTGAATTCAGAGAACAATGCAGACATAGAACAGGTTTACATACAATACACCAGCTATATTAAAGTAATATCCAAAAAAAAAAAAAAACTCGGGTAATAAAACCCCAAACAAAGTACAGGTATAGTATCAAAAACATGAGGCCGTAACCCCGTCATTTTAAGCAGGCTCATAGCCTTGCTTATACATTAAATAAACCCTAAACACCTCTAGTATTAAGATTAAAATTACAAATGACCGTTGTCAGTCTCAAAGACCAAATAGCATAGCGCTAGCCACAAGGATGGCCATTCTTATCAAAACCCTACAAACATCCAACAAGGAGGAATGCCATGGTAAAAGAACAGGCTTATCCGGTTATGCAACCCACGGCCGTAGCATGAAGTCACCCACTGCGAATGGAATCCAAGCCTGCACAAAACAATAACCTTATCAACAACAAAATTATTTATATTTAAGTGACGAGTCTTAAAATAACTTATGGAATTCAGAACTCAAGGATGAAACCCTTAGCTTACCAAGTTTTTAAATGAAGTCATGCTCAGTAAGTAGGCTGATAGCCATGAGCAGCTGTAGGGTGAACCCTCTCGTTTTCACCGGCACGAATCAACTAATTTATAACAAGGAGCATGTACAACCGTAGAAGCTTCAAACAGGATCAAGCCAAAAGCTTAAGGCCACGCGGTGACAGGGGTTCTACAATAAGCAAACAAAAATACAAACGCTAAAATAATGACTAGTTACAGCTACTAAACAACGAACACGAATGACTCTCAGACTAAGCTAGGGACATTACGAAAGATGAGGCAGCATGCAAGCTGTGAAACACTGTAATAATGGCAACCGGACCCGTAAGTGAACTCCAAGGATAAACCCTAGATACTATAAGACTTCCATAGCTGTCAACAGTTAGTGATAAAGACTTGCAGACAATAACATTAAGCAAAGGAATAGTAGTAGACTGAGAACTATAACAACGATGCCACTACTTAGCATAGACCTGGAGAGGTTGCAGAGAAGGACCCGAGCCCGAAGGCGAAGAAAATGACGAGGTAGGGTTTGGTTCAGAGTTTTAAATCACTCCACACTTGGTCCTCGTTGAAACACGTAGCAGTTTAATATTTCCGAGCTGTGGGTCGAGGTTCTATAGTCCCACGAGGACTCCCAATAATTGTTAATCAATTAAAAATCATCATAAGAATATCCATTGACGATATTATTTCATAGTGCAAAACTTGCAAGAATACCATATTCATGTTTGCTGTCGATATTACTCGAATCAATAATCTTTACAAACATCGCAATGGATGATATTTTCATCATGGATGCTAAATAAGAACTCCTTTAAAAATATATATATAAAGAATAAATGGTGTATGAATTGTTGCAATGGCTAGTCCTTATATTATTCATATAACAATCAAAAACCTTGGATGAAGTCTTCAATACATAGTATCATATTTTTCAACCAACTCTTGCTTAAAAATTTTCCATCGAGAATAAGATTGGACGTTGGTCTCTAACATAGAACATTTGATAAAATTTTATAAAATCTCCAGGGTAGTAGCTATCAAGTAAATCTTTACTAGATTGAAATTTGATCACCAATATTTATAGCCATCTTGATGCGACAGAAATAAAAAAATACAATATCTCTATCATTACTCTAAGTTACTGTAGAGAGGTAGAGCATAAATAACTGACGTTTTATGTTGAGATAGTATTGCAAGGATGGGTAAGAACTTGTTACTGATGGAACTTTAACTAGCAGGTAGCAAACTTTACGACTTATTGTTATTTGCTTAAGAAAGACTAGACCTGTGTTATCTTAAATACACAACGTGTTTAATAAAGCATGATAATGAAAAACAAGTGCAGTTTTAAATTAAAAACAACTACTTAAATCGTAAACAATAGAAGGAAGGTATCGACGAGACATAGTGATATTTTTAACTCCCAAGCTGTGCAATTAAAAGTATAAGACAAACTTATTCTAAATTCTAAACTAAGCTTGAAGCAAAAGAATTCTACCTTAAGGAGCTTGATAAACTTGGTTAGCATCAATAGACTTATTCATTGAATGAGCTGGTAAAGATAAATTGACTTATGATGTCCGACATTACCTGTATACCTGTAAATGAAAGACATTTGGATGCATTAGCTCGGAAGCTAAGTAAGCCCAGTCTGCGATGACATTTCCCCCTCGTGGTTGAAAACAGGAAAACCATTAGCAACGATAAATAAGACTCACTTTCAACATTTGAATACAATGACAAATCAATCAGACATAGTTATGATCACTTAACTAATTCAAACAAATTAAGGAATGCATTTAATAACCTTTAATGTTATCTTAAAAATTTTAAATTTTTCGGAAATTTTTGGGTTTTTGACATAAACGTACTATGATGCAATACAGTATGTGTCATTTGTGATATGGAAGTAGCGGTCTCATCCAGGTGATCCAATAAATGAGGTTTCTATGGGGGGGAGGTTAGGCATACGCCTAGGGTCAGGTTGCCATCTTATTGGGTTACACCTAGTGGTGGGTTGATCTTGGGAAGATCCAAGACAAACCCCCTAAAACTCACTAATGTCAAATTAGTTGACATGCATACCCATCATAAGCTCCGCATATATTTTTCGAAGAAAATATAGAAGAACCTCCCTATTGTTGCAAGGAGGATTTTCAAAAACCATAAACCATTGTCTCGTCGAGTTTTTTTTCCATGGATCATATACGCACCAATCAATGCAAAGGTTCCTTTTGAATGGATCATGGGGTAGGTTTTCCCCAGGGTCAATGAAAAAGCTATCTAGAGTTTTTTTTTAGATCTTCAAATATTTTATTTGGTCTCTATTGAGACCCATGGAATAATACTCTCTCATCGTGGACCTATACTCGTTTATGCTCAACATTTGACTGTGATTATTTTCAACTAAGGAAATGATTTTGTTAACGGATGTGGCTAAGGAAAGTATCAAGTCCCTAGCAGTTCTAAGAACTTGAACCAAGGCTCTTAATTGGTTTAAATGTTGGTTAATTTGTCCTTCTATGGTTGGGTTCTCCTCGGGGTTAATGTTTAATTCGAGATTAGAGTTGAGGTTTCATGTGCTTGGGTTATTCTCTAGGTTGTTTGTTTGGTGGTTTGATTCCTAGTTAATAGCCATTGTAATGGAGATATAATATGCAATTAAAAAAATGATTTTGTTTAAGATTAGGTCATTTTTTTACAATGTTTAGAATGTGTTTTTTTATTAAATCATAAGAAAAATAAATAAATGAAAATTTGTAGATGAAATCCTACCTGGATGATGCGTTGGAGGCTTGGGAAGTAGATGGGCATGCATGTGTTCCTTTTGCTAATTTTGGACACGTTTTTGGCTGACTAGATCGAGGTGGAAAGGGGCGGAAAGGGGCCTCAACCCAATGTTTAATATATAGAGAAGCATGTATGAATTAGTAACACAACATTATCACTACCACGGGCATGCTTTTGTGCCAACGTGGATTCTTTAGTAGAGGTTTTCCAATTGCCAGAATAAAAGCGCATGTGCACTAATAGTGGAGCATGCAAGCTTTTTATTTTTAACACTCACACGCTTTTATTGCATCAATTTTGGGTACCATCTTTGTGTGAGAGCCCATAGGAAATGTAAACCATAATTTTTTCTTAGCCACCACTTATTATGTGGTTTGAATGTAAGGATACATTTTTAGTGTCCACTTTCAAAATATTCTTCTCTTCATCAACTAAGAATGGATGTGGTTGCAACTAGGAATGATTATTATAGGGTGGCTCCACACAAGGACTCTACTATTGACCCGAATATGTTGGATAGAACCTCACAAAGGATGAATTGTTTGCATCCTTTATCTCTATGAAAAATTGTAAATATCCAGGTATTGATGGACTACCTTGTGAGTTCTACAAGACAACGTAGAATACTATTGGAGATGGCTTAAGTTACATGGCTACAAAACCATTTTCTACAGGATGTTTAATATATTCTATTAATCAAGTTTTGGTCGAGATCATTCCAAAATATTCTTCTAGGGAAACCAATGGGTTATGGAGTCCTATAACACTATTTAGTGTTTCTTACGAAATCATGGCTAAAGGCATGGCACTACAAGTGAGCGAACTTACGAAGAAAATTGTGTGAAAGGAACATATTTGTTTTGTAGTAGGGAGGTTTATTATAGAAACAATGATCTCAGCTTGAGAGGCCATGTAGTGGGCTAGGGAATCTAAGCAACAATCTCTCCTTCTTAAAACTTATTTTGATAAATCCTATGATAGAATTGATTAGTGTTTCATTATAGATGTGATATCATGTTTGGGATTTGGTTCAAAGTTTGTGATGATGGTCAAAACCATATTCTCTTGTTCCTAAAATTTTGTTGCAGTCAATAATACACTTTATCCATGCATTCTTTTGCACCGGATAATTAGACAAGGATTCCCCCTTCAATGTTATATCTATGTTTTAACCATTGATGCTCTTGTTTATTTTTTGGATGCTACTTGAGTACACAAGAATATTCAAGGAATTTCACTTCTTAATGATTCTCAGATGGTTAATAATCACTTTGCAGATTATTCTTTGCTTTCTATAGAGGTTGAACAAGAGTCAATGTCTAGCACTAGGGGTTGCTTGTCTATTTTCTACATTGCATATGAGGATAATATCAGTGACCATAAGCCTCATTATTGGTTGGCTGGTATTGATGAGCCTCCCAATTGGATCCCTCCTTGTAACTTCATTCATATATATGTAATAGTAAGGTATCTTGGAATTCCTTTCGATGTCGGGATCTCTCCAACAACTATGAGGAATTTGTGTTTGGATCATTTTCAATGTAAACATCTCCTTTTGTAGAACAAAGAACTTCCATTTGCTGCAAATATAACTATTGTAAGTAGGACTCTCTAGGACTCACACATTAATTATGCTTCTTGTTGGCTTCCCAGTAGGTCTCAATTTCATAGAGTGGAACAATTATTGAATTCATATTTGTGGTCCAAGTATGGTGTGGCTAGGTGCCTCCCTATGATACCCTAGTATATTTGCATTATACCCAAAGATGAAGGAGTCCAACATTTGATTGATATTTCAACTAAGGGTAATATTTTGGTTGCAAAATGGGTGATTCAGTGTCTAGAAGGAAGGTCTCCTTAGAAAACATTATTGAGACATCAACTTCACACAACAAAACACATTGGTAGGATAAGGAGATCATTTGGATTACGTGATATTATCTCATCCCTTCATAACTTTTATGTCTTAGTCATTTTTATCATCAAAAATATTTGGGAAGCATGGAGAAAGGTGGTTGGCTTCGTGAGGTGGAAAATATTAGTAGTCGAGCAAGATGGGATTTGGAAAGAAGAATTATATGGAGTTGGAAGGTTCAAGGAACATGCATTTCTGAAATTCCTATATTTGATGGATGATGGCTCAGTAAGAAAAATGATTTTTTATTAGAGGGAAATTTGTGCAATGCTAGTACCCGAACTAGGAAGGACTAGCGATCCATTGCTATTTAGTTTTCCTTATCCATTATGGATAGACATGTTAATATGGAGATTACCATCCTTACTCCACATGAGGACTTGTTCAAAATGAGTATATATATTCCTAACCCTTTTTGGTGTGATTGGGAATGGATTTTTGGGCACCCCTTGTTTCAATATGATTTTCATAGGTTGTACCATCTTCTTCAAAAAGGACATGAGATTATCCTTGTTCTTAACTCATACTGGGTATCTAAAGATGCAGAGAGAAGGTGGATCGATAAATTACATAATGTGTGCTCAATTTAGTTGAGCAACAAGCTTCAGGTGTTTGCATGGCTAGTGATTTACCAAGGCCTTCCTACTAAGTCACAACTTGCAAAATGTTGTTTCTCAGATGGAATTTTGTCTTCCTACCTCAAGTTCGAAACAATCAAGCATCTATTTTGGGAATGCTCTTTTGCTAGTCTTGTTAGGAGTTTGTTCATTCTAAGCATGAAACCTTTTTGCAAAGGTGGTTACATTGGAGAGTAGTTCTACTTGGTGTGTTGGAGCATTAGTATGATATCCATTCTATGGTGCCATTGGAACTACCTAAGGTTTTCAACATGGTTTGTTCTTTGGAAACTTCAATACAAATGTGTTTCTGAAAATGAGATTTTAGTTCTTTGGATGCATTTTGTATGTTATGGAAAGACGAGGTGAAAATGTAGATGATAGCTAAATGTTTTCTCTTACTAAAATAGGTAAGGGATTGGATCCACATGTGTACTCTTATTTTATTGTTGTTTTAATCTATCTAAGAAAGAGGATGTAAATATCTTTGTACGTTTTTGTTTCTTTGGAAATGATCATGTGAATGGCTTTTTCCATACTTCTGATTGTATTATATTTTTTTCTTTGTAATTATTTAATGTAAATAGAAGAAGTATTTTCAACCAAAAACAGATAATTTTCTATAAAAAATGTTTATACTATTATTTAAATTTAGTTTATTTTCAGAAAACCAAAACTAATTTTAAGAAAATTGATTAGAAAAAAATATTACTTTTGTTTTGGTAATTAGGTGACCACTTAAAAACACAATTATTATTTTTAATTATAAAGAAAAACAAATATTTTTATCTAAAAATAGTGTTATAGTTTTTGCATTCACTTTGAGGGAGAAGAGTAGTTATGTATGTAGGGCAAGTAAGCTAAAGTTCAAAACAAGTACGAGGGAGAAGTGTAATTCCCTAATCAACATGGTGATATTTTAATAAAATAATAAAATAAAGTAAATTATATATTTACAATATCACTAAAGTTAAAACTCAAAGAGATATATATTCCAATTAATTAAAACTAAAAAATTAATGACACTTGGATATTGGAGATGAACCATCATTAAATTAGGATTTACATATAAGGGACTCGACACATACTAGAGATTTACATATTAAACGAATATAGATGCATCTTAACTCCGGAACTAGGAAACACCTAGAGAGATCAATCCCTTAAGGTCCAAACTTTTCTTCAAATTTTGTACTTTAAAAAAGATTTGCACCTCAAAAATTTGATCAATTAATATAATTATAATTAAAAATTAATGATTTACTACATCGTTAAAATAAAAAATATGATTACTTCCTTTCAACCTTAAATCCCCCCACACATATCAAATTTAAAATTAACTATAACATTCACATAACTCAATCCATTACTCAATTGAATTGAGATATAACACCCACATAACTCAATCCATTACTCAATCTAATTGAGATATAATATCCACATAAGGTCATCCATTGCTATGAAAATATTATTAAGATATATACTATACACATACTTCAAATTGATAATTATTAAACAAGAAAGCTATAAAATTATTATATATGATGATGATGATGATTGTCTGTAACGTGGATCTATAAGACAGAATATACAAATTATTTGGTTTTCTCATAGAATCACAAATAAATGACATTAATATTATATAATATAAAAAGAAGTCATATTAATATTACTAAACGCAAGCAAACTATTTTATAGGGATATATAAGTTCGTGATTAATTAGAAAATAAGTACACCTGTGTTACTGTGGTACTCACCGACGACAACAGACGATAATATAAATATTGAAACTAACAATATACATAGTATTTAATCTGCAATCCTGAGATTTGAAGAGGAGAGCTAGAGGTATATCTGGCGCTCCATAAATACCGGTAGAACTAGCTAGCTGAGTATCCTCTGATATAATGAAATACTTTCCAATTATTTTCAATACTCAGCTGCGGAAGGTTTGGTGTCAGACGTGACTCCATCGTCTGAATGCTGACTTTCTTCTGCTCCCAATAACTGCTCACATGATCACCAAAGTAAGTCAGCTGTAAATTATGGTTATTTTATACATACAGAGATAGACCAAATAGACAAGGCGAGGAAAATCATAATGAAGAAAGAAAAAATTCCAGCATCATCTGAGTTAACAACAGAATTCGCAGAAAATAAAGAAATTCTAAGGTTGAAAACCCTAATATAAACTCAGAGAACAAAACGCCTGAGCATTGAAAACCTTAATAAACTCACAGAACAAACGCATTGAAAACCCTAAACGGTTTTAGCTTTTATACTAAAATCGATAGACATGCGACGAGATAGACGGAGCTTCAGCCTGGCGGCGTTAGTTGCTTCACTAGGAGGCCCATCGTAACCCCCGGGGTGACTCCTCTGAGAATGCGCTCTAAGAGGTTAAGGTTTAGGGATATTCCAACAGCATATGCTAAAGCATCCTACAAGTCACTGTACATTAACCACTTACCACAAAGATTAAAATATTCGTTTCGTTTTCCAAGAGGCGCTTCATGCGTCTTTTCGCGTCACAGGGAGGTTCATACTAACCGACCCCATGAGATGCAGCTTCTCGTGCCGGAATGCTCTCACGAAGACAAGGGATCCCGGCATATACCAGTAGGATATGTTAAAGCATCCAGCAATTCTCTCTAATTTTAAATAGAACCACCAAATTCCAATATTGTAATTTATATTCCTTTGGACGAACCTCGCCTTAACATCCAGGAATTGAACCTCTGGCCGGCAGGGCCTTGTCAAATGGGGTCCAAGCTAGGTGGGGTCCAATCAATTGAGCTAGGTGTTGAGGCTATCAATATTGAACTTCTGGTCTGTAGTGACTTGTAAAAAATGAAACTCAACCAACTAAGCTAAGCTAGGTATTGAGACTATTGACATCAATTACTTCCAGAACTGAAAACTGTCCTATGACATTACACGATTATAAAATCTACCTTCAATTTCGGTGTAATTTGGGTCGTGATAGGTGTAGCTTGGATGCTAATCCCTAGTTTGGATGCTAATCCCATTTTTAAATTTGACAGTTGTTTCCCTAGTTTGGATGCTGATCCCTTCCATCCAACGGGCATGGAGCAAGGTCATCCAATGGGCATGGAGCAAAGTCAAAGACTTTGCTCCATGACGGTTGGATGGAGGGAATCAGCAAGTTGTTTTTTCAATTTTCAATGCAATTGTGAGTAGAATAATCTCATTCTCCTACCCCCAACTTAATAGTATTCGATCATTTTTAGGGACCGAAATTATTAGGTACGGAAAGGCGATATATTTCTATAAATTTAAACCAAAGTAGTGTAAATAGTAGTGTAAGAATGGGTATAATTTGGGGATATGCAAGTGGTGCTACCATTTCTGGTGTAAAAATGGAGCTTGTAAAAGATGTTAGTTTTGGTGTAAATGAATAAGTGCATTTCATGGTGTATGGTGCCAGTCACCAAAATCAATCCTAAATAGATTAAGATTTTGTGGTGCAAAACACCAAAACTAATCCTACATGAATTGTTATCTTTGAGATGCAAGACAACCAAATAATTAATATATGTGTGTGGAGTAAACCACCACGAAATAAAAAATGGCACCAAAAAAAAGCATAACAATGCCATATTTAGCAAGGTTATGCCATTATGTGAGGTTTATATATATATATATATATATGTCTACCACACATAATGTCATAAGCTTGCTAAGTATGGCATAGTTATCCTAAATTTGTTTATACACACCAAACTTTAAAATTAAATATATTTTACTAATAAAATAGTTGTTTTGTTTATAATAACATTAATAATTTTATTAAAAAGAAATTTACATAAAGCTGAATATAAAACTTAATTTAAAATATTGTATTAATAAGATTATAATAAAAGATTAAATTAAAAATAAATAAAAAATATTATTAACTAAAAGAAATAAGATGGTTTACCTTTAACATTATAAAAACTTAACAATCTCATGTTAAGATAATTACTACATTTAAGGATGTATTGAATTGTATTTCATGCAAAATACTATTCTTGAAATTTTTTGATAATTATTGATTCCTATATTTATTGATAATGGCTATATGATTGAATAATATGCAATAAAGAATGCAAATAAATTATGTAAAAATGAAAACTTTTAAAAATTTGTAAATAACCAATCATGTAATTGATAATAAAATTTTATTTTATTTATAAAAAAAAAAAATATTTAAACAATACATAAATATTTTTTTTTCAAGTTAATTATAGTAAATAAAAAAATACATCATTCATTCAGTTATTAAGTTCCTCAAAATACAAAAAATACATTTGTCTTAAGATTTCATCATATACAATAACAATAAAATGATATTCTTTTATTTTAATAAATACTTTTTTTTATGTTAGTAAAAAAAAACCTTAATTTTGTTATTTCCAAGAAATCAAAATGTACATTATCATAGGCCAAGTCAAAACTTAGGCTCTGATGTATCAAGGGATCCACCATCATTTACTAAACAAAAAACTGACTATCATCAAGTAAGTTTTACTAACAAAACTCTGCAGTTAATATACAAACAAAAATTTCCTACTGAGCATACTTCTCATAACAGATCTAGTAAGTTTCCCACAGAAAATAGTGTAATGAACCAAACAGTATTTTGTTATCTTCCACCCATTCTCCCAATGGAGAACTCCTGGAATACCATCAAGAGTTTCTTTTAAGAAAGTGTGGGCAACATCATTGTTCTCCCTATAATTGTGTTCAATAGAGAGGTCGGGAAAGTGATCCAGCAAAGCGGAAGTTCTTTGACACCAATGTTGTAGTGAAGTATTTTCAAGTAAACTCTTTTCAATTTAAAAAAAACAAAGTTGATGTTTTTTTCTTTCAAATATATGATTACAGATTTTTTTTTTTCAATTAAATGAGATTATTATTTTATTTTTTTAACCTTTGGTATTGTATTTAAAAAAAAAAATCTCTCCCACACAGCAATTGATTCGCCTCTCTATGAGATGTTGTCCCTCATCCCTTTTTTTTCTGTAAAATGACGTTCCTCATTTCTCCCTTTTCATCCCTCTCTTTTATCTTTAAGTCCACCTCTCTAACCTCCATGCGCTTGAAAGAAATCCTTTAAGACGCCGGTCCTCCTGTGCAATAAAACAAACCAGCCGAGTATTAAAATGTTTGCAAACAGAGCATAACATCTTTAAAACGTTATTAAAAAGTTTCTTTATATATTTGTTTAGCTTTTAATTTTTCTCTTCTAGTTTTATAAGGTACAAAATATTATAAAGAGTTTTTATTAGAAATTTGTTTATATTTTCTTTTTCTTGTTTTTTTTGGTTTATTTTGTATAGTTGTTTTCTGTTTTGTTATTTTTCTTTTAGACCGCATGCATATTAAATAGAATCCTTGTAGATTTTTATCGAGTTTTTTGAGGTGCATGTAGGGTTATGGATGATAGATTAAATATTTGGATTTTTTTTAATACGTTAAATAAAAATTTTGTAGATTTTTGTTTTTTAGGTTTATATAGGTTTACGGATGATAGATTAAATGTTTTCTATGTTTTTTTTATAATTATTTTTTAAATATTTGTTTGTTTTATAATGTTTGTTTGTTTGTTTTATTATTAGTATGTATGTTTGATATTTATTTTATAATATTGGTTTTATAATATTTAATATTTATGTTAAGAAGAATTTTGTGTAGTGTTATTTAGAATTTAATGTAAGAAGTGATTAAATTCAAGGTGGTAATTATGTTTTCAATTTATTCTTAATAGATTGTTTGAAAATTTTGAGATATGTGATAAACTTATTATATTTTTCTCATCAAATAGATATTGTTATTTCGTTGTAGTATGTTTTTAGTGAAAAATCAAGTGTTTGTTCACATTGGGTTTCAATAATAAAATACAATTAAACATCTGAAACACAAAGGTCAATGATAGCCTTTGGGCAGTGATGTGTGGTGATTCTATTATGTGTTCTACTCTTAATAAATGAAGATTTGTTAGGGCACAAGGCTTAAGTTTCCTCCCCCAACCATGTCCAAAGTTATGAGAGACATACCTAGTGCTCACAACCTCCTACTGGCATTTATATTCCCACTCGGAGACCAAAGATAGCCTCGAGACACCATGTGTGGTCCTGTCACTCATTGTCCATATCTTTGGATGCCCAAAATCTTCCTTTATAGACAACAATTAATTTTTTCTTTCCTAACCATGTCCAAGGTCCTAAGACCTATACGTAGTGCCAAAAAACTCCTAATGGAATGTACATATCCCAATTTGAGGGAAAATATACCATTTGAAAGTATGATGTGTTGAGACAATGTCGAGGCCCTTTAACTCATATCTAATCATGAATAATTTTAGGGACTATATATAGCCTGTGGGCTATATTAAGGGGGTTACAAAAATTTAGTGGGCTATTTTAGTATATGGAAAGGGTTTTTTATCTAAAAGATATTCCCCCAATATTTATTAGAAAAACAATCAATATGAAATGAATAGCCTCCCATATATTAATGAGGAAAATGAAAAAATATATTTTTTCCCTAGCAAAATCTCCCTCCATTCTATCTTTCGCCCTTAATTTCTAGAGAAATTCTACTGAAATCATTCATTCGCCCCCAATTTTTAGTAAAGGAGGCTCCCAAGGGTTATTTCGCCATCCATTTTCCTTGTAATTCGGACATATGGTTGTATTCGCCTGTACTTTTAGTCAATTTCATGTGATATCTTCTTTGAGCCCTCGATTTCCAATATTGGATGGAAAATCATGGGCTATTTTGTTCTATATAAAGGCTACAACGATTCATGGTTTATGCAATTCCAGTTTTCATTCTTAATTTTCTCGACATTTTAATCTTCACATAACATCTCCATTGCCAAATGATCAGGTCTTGAAGGGGCATGCTGCACATGCAATTTATCGGAGAATACAAACTCACATCACGCTTTTTATCCAATAATTAATAGGGTATGCTTTTTATCCATTGTTACAATAGATTATTATATTGTAAATTTACCATTTATCATGCTTTTTATCATGGATGTTTTTTGAGGCATGTTGAATTCTATGACACTCTTGATTCTTAGGGATCATTCGGTGTTATTACGATTTTATTCTATCCTAGGAGTATTGGTTTTGTAAAAGTGTTATAGAGCTCAAAAGATATGATTTATTTTATTCCTTGTTGTGTTTAAACTACCGGATGACATTTATATGTTGTTAGTGGATGCTACTCTTGATGGAGAGACACCACATGGTTTTTATATATTCTAACTGAATTTGACCCAATTCTATAAAATGTGCTTTTATTAGGATCTTACTCTTCAATTATTATTGGATCTGAAGCTTTAATGAGAGTGTATATGTTCATATTTTATGTCTATTATTCTCGATGTTTTGGATGTTTGTAATATAAATGAATGCACACTAATTATAATGTTGGGGCTAAAGTGGAATGGTCATTATTTTGGCTATCTTCTTGTAGAGTTGTCCAAAGCATTCTGGTAGATTCTTTTATTTGTATTGAGAAGTTTGTTACTAGTATATTTTTTATGCGTATTGCCAAGTTTGTCAATTTTATTTGTGACCTAAATTTGTTGGGTTTGGTAATTATTTTATGATATTTTGTTTTTTGTAAGGGTCATTCATAAATAAAAAAATTGGTGATTTTTTTATGTGTAATTGTTATCATCATCCATAAATGGATCTAGTTATGCATGATAAATATATGATTTAGTTGGAACACGATACTTCATTTCCATCATGATTGTATATAATATGTCCAAGGCATGTTTGACCTGAGATGTAGACATTGTGTTATTTGATATCTACTCTTTTGCATTCAATGAGGGTGCTAAATTTTTTTTACCACATTTTGCATGCTTTCAAAAATTTCAAGGACATGGATACAAACACATTCTCAGTTTATCTGAGAAAAGGTACTATTTAACATAGTAGTTCTAATGATATGTGTGGTGATGCATTAATCTGCTTTCTATTCTTGTTAGTGTATGTTATTATTTCTAATAACCATTGCAAGTTTCTAACTAACTCTAAAAATTCTAAATCAAATGATATAATTCATATTTTGATTGTCAACAAAAGAAAGGAAAAAGTGGCATTTGCATCTATAAATAGATAAGCAGGTTAGTTCTTTCTTAGAGGGTAACTTAAAATTGAGAGATTTGGAAAATAAGATAATTGGGAATTCATACACTATATTAAGGTTGCGGGTCTCTATAATACTCCACGTTGTAATAATGGTTCGTGGGTGTCATACTTGCTCCATTGTGTAAAGTGTTCAACTCTATCAGTTTGTTGGTATGTCAAGATTTGGGTCTTGAAATGTACGTTGGACCATTAAGGGACGAGATAAAAAGTGGATTCCCCACTTGCCCTGAATCTAGTTAGTGTAGTTGTGTTTCACCAACACCTCAACTTGTGAGTGACCCAATACTGCCTGTGAAATGTATAAATAACTCCCTCCTCTCTTCATTCATGCATTTATTCATTTGAGCATATAGGATTCGAGATCTGGTATATGGTCTTCTATTGCACTACCTTACTAGTTTGTAGAATCAAAAGGTAAGTTTTCCTAGCAAAAGATTCACCAATACATTATAAGGATTTATAATTTGATGAAAGATTCACCAAGTTTTTACAATATTTTATAATTTAGTGAAATATTCGCCAAGATTTTACATTATCTTATAATTTAGTGAAAGATTCGCCAATATTTTAAAACATTCCATAATATAATGAAAGATTAGCCAAAAAATTATATATACGTGTTATATCAGTGATTAAATAGCCTTCAAATTTTCCTATATACTAGGGAGATTTTCCCATCTATTATACATACAAATTTTGGGAGTGTTCTTAAAATTATCCCTATATCTAATGCTCAAAACCTACTAAAGGTCATGACATCCTCTCTATGAGGAAAATGATATCCTATTCCAGTGATGTGTGTTTATTTAAAATATTGTTCATGGCCTTGGATACCATGAAGCTTCCTTTAGGGTGTAAGGCCTTTCCTTAATCATTTATAGAGACTCAAGACCCATAACTACTACTCAAAAACATCTTATTCCATAGGAATCCCTAGTCAAACGATAAATATACTCTCAAGAAGCCATGTGTGTTTTTTCAAGTCATCTTTCTTGGCCATAGATTCTTAAAAGGATTGTTTAGGGATTAAGGCCCAACTTGCTCCCTCAAACATATCTTGGGCACCCAATATCAATACCAAGTTCTCAAAATTTTCTAATGGCACTAATATCCTAACTTAAATGAAAAATATGCTCTTAGGAGGTCATGTGTGGTGGTTGTAAGCATTATTCTTAGCCCAAGATTCCTAAAAGTTTCCTTTAGGACCTAAGGCCCACTCTTTTTCCCCCAACCATGTCAAAGGCCTTGACACCTATAATTAGTTCTAAATTTTCCTTTGTGTCACAAAAAACTGCACTCATAGGCCAAAGATATCATGGAAAGCTACATTGTAGTTGTTAAACATGACATTCTTAGATATAGATACCTAGAAGCTTCCTTTAGGTTCTAAGGCCCAGATTCCATTCCTTAACGATGTCTAGGGCCCCAAGACTCATACCTAATACTCAAAAAATTCTAAAGGTCTCCATGTTCCCACTAAAATGCTAGATATCCCCTCAAGAGGTTAGCTTTGGTGGTTGGACACATCATTCATAGACCTTTACACATAAAAGTTTCCTATAAATCCCAATGGTTGAGCTTCCTACATCCATCATGGTTAAGATCTCAAAACCTAAACCTAGTACTAGAAAACTCGTAATGGTTCCCATATATCCGCTTGGTGACCAGGGATACCCTCAAGATACCATGTGTGATGTTTCAATGTGATGTTGTTGGCCCTACCTACCCATATCCCAACTTGGAGGAAAATGATATCTCAAGAGATTGAGTGTGATGGTTCAAGGTGTTGTCCTTGAAGTAGGCCACCTAAAATATTGTTTTAGATCCTAAGTCTTAGGTTGCTCTCTTAGCCATATCTATCATCCCATGACCCATCCATACTGTTCAAATAATTCTAATGGTTCCATACCACCACTTAGAAGCCAAATATCCTACATAGAGGCCATGTGTGGTAGGTTAAGGGTTTATTCATGGACCTTGAGGTTCAAAGGATACATTTTAAGACTAAGGATAATGTTTCATCACTCTATCTTGGTTTAGACCTGAATACTTTCACATAGTTCTAAAAATATCATAATGGTTCCAATATCACAATAGTTCTCTATATCATAATAGTTATCGATTAAAGGTGAAGGATCCCCTTGAGAGGTCATTTGTGTTTGTTCAAGGCATTGCTATTAGCATTAGAAGCACAAAATATCCCTTTAGGGCCTAATGCCTAGGTTTCCTTCAAACACCATTTTGAAGGCCTTGTGAACCATACAATGTGCTAAAATATTCACAATGGTGTCCACATCACTATTTTGAGCCCAAATATACCCTTGAGAGGTCATGTGTTTTAATTCAAGGCATCATTCTTGGGACTATATTCCATTAATAATCATTTGGTCCATTAAGATTAGTCATTGTCTACCAACCATGCCCATGTCCCTGACACACATACTTGGGCCAAGGATATGCTTGACGGGTTTATGTGTTGTAGATCAAGGAATTATTCTTTAACCTAACTGCATAGAGATTTACTTTAAGGAATAAGGCCTAGCTTTCCTTCCTCAACCATGTTCAAGTCTTAGAGACTCATACTAGTATCCAAAATGTCTTAATGGCACTTGTACTCTGAATTGAAGGTGAGGATAATTCTGAGAGTTCTTCATGGTGTTTTGAGCTATTGTTCCTCGCCATGGGTACCCCTAATATTTATTTTTAGACATATCACCACATTTCCTCCCCAAATCATATCAAATTATTTAAAATCCATACCTACTACTCAAAATATTCCAATGGCTCCGTTACCCCCACTCAAAAGAAAAGGATACCCTTGAGAGGTGCTATGTTGTAGCTTCAGTTGTCGTTATGAGCCCTAGATATGTAGAAGCTTCCTTTTGGAATAAGGTTTAGGTTTCCCTCCCCAACCTTGCTCCTATAATATCCTAGAAAGACCCATACATGGTGTTGAACAACTTCTTAATTTCAACAACATCCCACTAATAGGTGAATGTTATCTTTCATAGGTCATTTGTGGTGGTTTGAGGTGTGCTTCTGTAATATCTCAAATTTTGTTGATTTTATTGATGTTATATATTGGGTGTAAGCCCTGATGCATATGATTCATTTTGGTATACTGCGCATAAGCCCCAATGCACATGTTTTACTTTTATTATATATGTTGGGCATAAGCCCTAATGCACATGACCTATGTTAGTTATAGACATACATATTTGGGCATGGACCTTGACAGATGGAGTTTATTGTTATATACTCGGAAGAAAGCCCCAATGTATTTGATCGATGTTTTATTGTGATATTTGGGTACATGCCCTAATATAGCAAGATGATCTTTGTTATATGCTATGTAGGGTTCTGATATGCATGAATGAATTTTATGATGTGTTGAGCGTGGACTCTGGAGCACATGGATGACCTATGTACTGGGCATAAGCCCCGATGTACATAGAGGACTTTTATTATGTATTGGGCATAAGCCTCGATGTACATAGAGTGTTGTGCATAATCCCTGGAGCAATCCAAGCTTGATGTTTAGCATAAGCTCTGGAGCATCGGATCTTTGGCCATTGTATCCCTAGGTGTGTCTTACAAATACATACTAGCACTAGTGTTGAGAAAAGAGCTCTAGAATCGCACTAGTATAACGTCCATGTAAAAGTGTTGAGCCTAAGCTCTGAATAGCACTAGGGGTTACTTTAATTAAGAAGGTGTTGAGTTGAGGTTGGATCTGAATAGCACCAGTCATCATACTTATTTTATTCTGACTAATTGATTAATTACTCATCTCATCAAGGACGGAGGAAACTACCACGGAAAACGAGGTAATCCAACATGCAAAGGGACCTAGAGCTACCTAACCTAGTCGACCATCCAAAACTACCAAGGATTTTTCAAAATAATGTACCTTAATTAATAAAGCATCAAGGTTATAATGCTATATAACTACTTGATTTAATCAAAGTGATTAAGTATAAAGAGCCTCACTCATGTACAAAAGATATACATAAATATATGTATATGAAAGATACTAACTATAAGTAAAAGATATTACTTATAAATAAAAATATTAATTATAAGTAATAGATATTAATTATAAATAAAGATAGTAATATAAGTAAATGATAGTACTTATAAATAAATACATTATTCATAACCAAAAATATAATTATTATGTTAATAGATAATATAAAGTTCGTTTGTGAAATTTATAAAGGAACAAGTTATAAAGTTCTAGATAAAGTAAAGTTATAATTCAATAAACTTTTCAAATTATATATATATATATATATATATATATATATTAATTCAATGTTAAAATCGACTTAAGTTAATATTAAAGAAATTAATATTCTCAACTGCCATCTTCAAAAAAAAATTCACCTATACAAACTAGGACAATTCCCAAAGAGAGGGCATCTATCTTTTTATCATTCTTTTATGGTAACAAAAGAGAATTTGTCCCATGGAACTAAAAGAGCAAATTATTCTAAGATTGGATTATCATCGGTTGTTTTCCCTAGGTCCTCTAGTGTGACGAACCCAAAATTTCATAAAATTTAAAACTTTTCTAAGTGCCTAAATTGCCACTAATATATATATGTGGAATATATAAATCTTCCGTCACTTTTGCATGAATAGATAGTTGTTTTACTTTTATTTTTAACTAAATCAATGCTTAATTTAAGATGTCCACCATTTCTTAAATCTTGCGGGAAACACAAACTTCATTAGGTCTTAAAATACATTCTTTAAGAAAACATATACTTCTTTCAATAAAACAATCTAAATAGTAACAACACGATCATAATCATAAGAGAAGCATTGTATCAACAACCAATCTTCTGTATACATCAAAGTAATCACAAACATTTTAAGGACAGAATCAAGTACTCATTCATAAGACCCATTGAGAAAATACCATAGGAGACAAAATATAACGTGGTTCACCCGTACACGGGCTAGTCCACAAAGGTGTGTGCATCTTTTATTATAAACAAAAAGTGATAAGATTACAACGAGCAAACTGGTTGCTATAACAAGATTCTTCTCCTTCTGTCAAGCCTCTATCACATAGAGCTTTTTCATGTATCCACTGTACATATATAATACCTTAAATTAAAATACTCTTTCCAATACTATTTACACCAATCTAGCATTCATGGTTCATTCTATTATTAAAAGGCCCTTTGCAAAGGTTACCGATTTTAATAATACTCTAGTCTTTATTAACTTAGTATGTTATAGACTCTTTAGATAAGGTAATGAGATTTCAAAAATCAAAATTCCTTTTTCATTAAGGAATGAGACACGTGACTTCCAAGTTTTCTTCTAACCATTATCCTATATGTATTCTTATAATTTTCTTTACACTTGAATGCACCAATATATACGTTCAACTTTACTCAAATGTCAATTTAGTAAGTTAAATAGAAATATTTTCCATGGCCAACTTAAAGCATCTTTTCTTATAATAGTGGAAACCAATGCTATATATATAAGAATGTAAATAAGGATAAATTATACAAACTACCCCCTTCAACCACCTATTGGTTCAAATGGTAGAGATATGCACGTTATTTAATAGTACGTATGAATGACAAATAAGAAATCTAGCAGAGGTCTAGATTCATATTCACCGCGACCATTTAACTGGTTACACTACCAGACAGAGGTAGTTTAGTGAAGCGATTTGACAGAGATAATAAATAAATATATATAACACATCTATCAACATTAATGTTATATGTTATATGGAGTAAATAACACACGGGGATCAATTAACAACACAAAGACTGCATTTACAACATTCAACATATATAATACTTTACATAGAAGATTCTCGAATCTCACATTCGTCTCATATCCCAATCTTAAGCCACATTATTTATCAATGCATATATATATATATATATATATATATACATCTCCTATCTTTATTTCATAGACTTACATCAATTCTGTTCTAAGTATAACACTTAAGACAGAGATATTATTTTCGGATCCAAATCTTTCGGTCAAGCTATCGCATTCTACATAGAAAGAAGAATACGATTTTCTTTAAATCAAACTATTGTATTCAGCAATAAAGAGCAAGAAGATATTTAAATATGCTACGTCAAATGGACATACAATAAAGATATCCTAGTATTCTGCATCGAACAACTATGACAAGCATGGATCTATATACTTCCAAAGCAGCTCTCACGCAATCATAAGATGGTGATCTAAGAAACCGAAATCAAACAACCAAAAAAGAAATATCTACAGCAATATCTATAAAGTCGACGGAGACATACAGTACAACATATCAACACCAGGATCTCCTACGAAAATAGTGCAGGCAGAAACTATCCCGCAGAACCTTCCCATCCCTCTCTCGTCTACAAAGATGTCTCTTTAACCAAAATGAAGCATGGAGCTCTAAACTTTGATCAATATAAGAGATTTGCAAGCTGGTGGATACTACTCAACCAAAGGTAACCAAATTATGCAGACGGCTTGCTAGCTGAGACTTTCAGCGTTCAATATTATATAGTCTACTTAAAAGAAAAGGAAATGCTTAAATTAGTAGAACTGTCGAAACATAGGAAAAATAGGTTATGACCGGGTAGATCTACACCCACCATGGTAGACACATAGACCAGCGTTTTAGCTTCGATCAGAAATCAAAGAAAAATGATTCTTTTTATCTAGCAGTCACATCGCATCAAGCTTAAGGGATATACGTAGGGAGGGTTGCACTTCCATGTCAACAAACATAAAGGCTCCCATCATCAACAGGGTGTGATATCGCATCAATCATAACAAACTATAATCCACAACGCACAGATAATAAAAATACCAGGCATCGAAGTATACTTACCTCAACGCTGAGATACGTAAATGCCAGAGAAGAGCTTCGCGCTTTAGCTACAATCCTTCCTTGTCTTCACCGTGGACACCCTTCCAACAAATCTATCCACTAAGGGAAACGTTCTTTACCGCGGAGGAGTAGATGCAGGCCTTTCCTCTATCGAGTATTTTTCTCCAGATTCAAAAACCCTTTTTCCTTTCTCCAGTGTACTCGCATAGATCTCTCCAACTTGATCTGCGAAATAATAGACCAAAGAAGGCTCATGCCCTTGGGAAGTTTCAGACCTTGCGACCACGTACCAACAAGATCACGCCTTTGTCAATCAATCCACACTCCAGAGTTCAGCTCGCTTGGATAAAAACCTCCGTCGCTCCCTCGATGGCTCTATCTCCCATCCCCAAAAATACCCCCAGATCTTCCCCGATCGCTACATAGCAAAAGATCAAAAGAACAAATCAATTTCCCCACCGTCAGAGATCGGATCCCTTCCATAACTCTCCCCAATCAATTTAACTCCCAGTGCAGAGCTACCGAGGAGATTTTCCCGCCCTCGACTCATCTCCGCTTCAACCATTTAATGGTTAGGTCCATACCCACTCCTGCCAAATGGTGATTTTTCAAACTCTCATTAAGAGGCCAGTAGTGGTTTACTAAACGTTGGCACTCGTTGGTGAGGTGAGTGTCCTCTATAATTAACAATGCGGCAAGTGGCGGCTCTAACTTGTGTAACAAAAGGAATTTCCCAAATAAGGAGACAACTTCCTCGGACTACTCGTCGAGATTCGCCACTCCCTCGTAATCATATCAAATCATTTAGAATGCTCAGTATCGACTTTACTCGGGAATACATAACTACACTATTTTATTTCTGGACTATAATACATATGCCATTGTTCATCAAACACACTTAACCGACCAAACTCTAAGATTTCGCTGTAGCAGTAATGAGTTAAACTGAATCGGAAGGGAAGTTTTGATTCCCTTACAATGGGCACCGTAAGTAGTATACAGTGAAAAGATAGAAGCCGTGTAACCGATTTTGACTGTGTTTTTCATCTTAAGATATATATATCTATATCCGTATGAAATCATAGATAGCATAGCAGTCGGGTAGGGTCTAGCTGGAAACGTAATAACCAATCATAAACCAAGTACGCAGGGATGGAAATCCAAAGTGAAAAGACCAGGATATAAAAACCGTCTATACAGAAAATAGAGTTTAATACGGAGGCAATGATCGAAACTGGAACTCAAAACGGCTTCATACAACAAACAGAATTTAACTAGTTTTACCTGAGATCAAGCAGTACTGAGATTATTCCTATCTGAGTTCATTTAAGTTTCCACCTCAGTCAAAGCTTTGGAACAAAACTACAACGTACTTGGTGCTCCACGTGAGTCTTCCCTCTTTTATGCTTGTTAAGAGAATCTCTAAGACGTAAATATCTTCTATATGTTAATATTCTAACATATAACACCAATATATATATATATATATATATATATATATATATATATATATATTATTATTATTCCAACATGGTAACCTATAATATATCAATATATGATTATCGAACACCCTTGTGGTATCTTCTTTGGGAAGGATAATTACACAAGGTGAACTTTCATCCTACCTTACATACAAGGTGGAGAAGGGTCAGTATATAAGGGTATGTCTTATTTAGAATTTTTAGTAGTATACATCCCTGGTATCTTTTCCACATCCTAAGGTAGTAATCATATGGATGGTACTGATTATTTTAGGTTATAAAGGAGGGGTATCACATCCTCCTCCCCTATAAATAACACCGTCCTCGGTGTTCAGGTTTTTTCAGAAATTCGTCCTTTCTTCTTGAGTCTTATTTTCTTGCATCATGAGTTTGGGTTTTGACCTTATTTGAACTTTCATGCTTTTTGCATGTCGTTATGGCTAATAACGTGGATTTTTATGCAACTAAAAATCGGGATTCAAAGAAACTTTGTTTAGTGAAAACTGTCATCAATTCAATAATCAAAAGTATAAACAATGAGCCCCTTTACTTCAACCTACCATTTGCAATTCACGGAATATTTTATTTTTCCTTTATTATCATAAGCATACATAAATCCAGGATTCAGGAGACGTAGATTGTTATTTTACACAAAACACATCATTTACTTGATCCAGGAAATTCTTGCCTAACACCCGAGTGCTCACACAGCAATTCCTTCAGAGATTTCTTGCCTAACACCATAGTGCTCACACAGCAATTCATTCAGAGATTTCTTGCCTAACACCATAGTGCTCACGCAGCAATCTTTTCTCTTATGCATACTAAGCAGCGTCCTACCTCCCGCATATGCATTCTTTTATAGTTTGCCTAGGTCTTTACAGCTCGCCGATTCCTTCGAGAATCCTGGCGACTGTCAACTCCCTGATCTCTAGGGAGTGGTTCAGTGCCCTTAATGCACTTTTACATAATTCCGCTCAAGCCTTCTCGCTTGAGTCCCAGAATCTATTCCCCTCAAGCCTCCTCGCTTGAGTCTAGGAAAATCTCATTCAAATTTATCAATTATTTCGGCATATTACATTTTATAACCCTGCAATTTCTCTGACCCATTTGGTCTAGTGCTTTATTCAACAATAATTAACAATAATAAAAAAAACTGCAATGTGGATCTTTCATCCTCACCCCTCTATTGTACCATGCATAATATATCAAGCCTTTGTTTTTCAACAAGTTCCACCGAGCTTTGACCATCTGCCAAATTCAATTGTTAGTAACGCTTTATATAACAAAATCAAATATTTGTAAATAAGAAAATCATTCATTCTTCATACTACAATATCCATACTTGATCATCTGAAGTAAACGTTTTTCTCCTTCCAAGCATAACTAACTTACTTAATAGGGTTACATAATTCATTGAACACGAAATAATATTCTTCCTGTGATGACCCGTGGACATTATGATTTCTTAACCTCGAAGGTTATCCTTCACCATTTCAAACACCCTTCCTATTTTAGTTATACAACTTTTTTTTTTGTATATACCAACATCACATAGAATTAACCAATTTTCTAAAACATACTTGCATACCTTATCACCATATACCTTTGTAAGGGTGACCGTATATCTTCTCATTATGAGATCCTCATATGTCGAGGTACCAATTTACCTGTATCATCACATTGTTAGTATTACACTAAATATCACATGAATTTATATATCCCATTTTTTTACCTCTTGACTGTTGTAGTGATGTGTGGGAATATAACCTTCCGCTCGACCACAACATTAAATCCTAAGAGCAATCATGTATGAAACATATATCAATCATCCCCTTGACTTGTTTCATAAAAGCTTACACATCAATTACTGTTAGATATTACTTCTGATCTATCATGGAATTTCCATGATAATGAAGGTTTTCCTTAACTCCTAAAGTGGATATAAAATAGTCATTTATAAAGACATCAGAAAATTTAAGTGTCATGTATTACCATTCCGTGGCGGTTCTAGTTTTCCAATACTTTTATTCATACAACAACACATATTCACCATTAATTACATCTATGCATTCGTTATGTGAACAACATGATTAACTATAATTTTATCTCTTAACCAAAATAATCATTCTGGCACCACATATATAATATATATAACGCCACTTTGAATGATAAATTCATGATGTTGACATAACTAGGAAATTCTGGTAAAATACATACAGCCGAACTAACCTTCCACAAGCAATGTTCGGCTTTATATATGAAAGGAACTTGACAGTTCCTAACATAATCAAAACCTTAGACCATCTTCTTTAGTCAAATATTAGCATATATAATTACTTTATAAACGACTTAACATATATAAGTTGCTTATTTTATCTATATGAATCTCATATTCGGAAATCCTGACGAATGGATCAATAGAATTTGATTAGTCAGAAACAATTAACAAAATGTATCAACACTATTCTCCCATATGACGCGTTTACTGAAACTGAAAGATACCCACTCCTAAGAATAACAATAAAGGTAGAGAAGGTAATAAGTATTTAAGACGAATTTCCAAATCAACAGATTTAGAAGAGTTCCTCAGTTTAGCACATTCCCAACTAGGATGACTTTCAATATACGAAGACTCATTCCACAAAACCATAACCATTATCATGCTAAAGACTATTTTCTCGTCGTCCAATGAATTCTAATTTGTAAAATAGGAGGATATATTCTTCAGTTAATATTTACCAATAACAGATTGCTCATCTCCATAATGAAACATACACTATCCTTACCTACAAACAATGTTGCGCCATTATAATGCTTTCACCAAATGAAACATACTTACTTGTAATTTAATGACAACTTGTAAGCTACCTGTTGTCGATCCGTTGAAATGAAATTTTTCTATTGCGTCTGGTGTCGCCAGTTTGACTAACTAATATATGTTTTCCCCGACTGAGCCCAAATAAGCTCGAGTGTTTGCAACCTGTACTCTGGCGGAAGAAACTTGAAGTCGAGCTCGGAGATTCATTTTCCCTCCTCCAGTACAATTCATGCATCCAAAATGAAACGAAAACAATTGATTAGTAAACTTAACAACCTTTATAATCACTTATCGCATGTTGAGCTCATTAGGCCCTAGTGTTGTAACCTAATGCTCTGATACCATATGTGACGAACCCAAAATTTCGTAAAATTTAAAACTTTTCTAAGTGCCTAAATTGCCACTAATATATATATGTGGAATATATAAATCTTCCGTCACTTTTGCATGAATAGATAGTTGTTTTACTTTTATTTTTAACTAAATCAATGCTTAATTTAAGATGTCCACCATTTCTTAAATCTTGCGGGAAACACAAACTTCATTAGGTCTTAAAATACATTCTTTAAGAAAACATATACTTCTTTCAATAAAACAATCTAAATAGTAACAACACGATCATAATCATAAGAGAAGCATTGTATCAACAACCAATCTTCTGTATAGATCAAAGTAATCACAAACATTTTAAGGACAGAATCAAGTACTCATTCATAAGACCCATTGAGAAAATACCATAGGAGACAAAATATAACGTGGTTCACCCGTACACGGGCTAGTCCACAAAGGTGTGTGCATCTTTTATTATAAACAAAAAGTGATAAGATTACAACGAGCAAACTGGTTGCTATAACAAGATTCTTCTCCTTCTGTCAAGCCTCTATCACATAGAGCTTTTTCATGTATCCACTGTACATATATAATACCTTAAATTAAAATACTCTTTCCAATACTATTTACACCAATCTAGCATTCATGGTTCATTCTATTATTAAAAGGCCCTTTGCAAAGGTTACCGATTTTAATAATACTCTAGTCTTTATTAACTTAGTATGTTATAGACTCTTTAGATAAGGTAATGAGATTTCAAAAATCCAAATTCCTTTTTCATTAAGGAATGAGACGCATGACTTCCAAGTTTTCTTCTAACCATTATCCTATATGTATTCTTATAATTTTCTTTACACTTGAATGCACCAATATATACGTTCAACTTTACTCAAATGTCAATTTAGTAAGTTAAATAGAAATATTTTCCATGGCCAACTTAAAGCGTCTTTTCTTATAATAGTGGAAACCAATGCTATATATATAAGAATGTAAATAAGGATAAATTATACAAACTACCCCCTTCAACCACCTATTGGTTCAAATGGCAGAGATATGCACGTTATTTAATAGTACGTATGAATGATAAATAAGAAATCTAGCAGAGGTCTAGATTCATATTCACCGCGACCATTTAACTGGTTACACTACCAGACATAGGTAGTTTAGTGAAGCGATTTGACAGAGATAATAAATAAATATATATAACACATCTATCAACATTAATGTTATATGTTATATGGAGTAAATAACACACGGGGATCAATTAACAACACAAAGACTGCATTTACAACATTCAACATATATAATACTTTACATAGAAGATTCTCGAATCTCACATTCGTCTCATATCCCAATCTTAAGCCACATTATTTATCAATGCACATATATATATATATATATACATCTCCTATCTTTATTTCATAGACTTACATCAATTCTGTTCTAAGTATAACACTTAAGACAGAGATATTATTTTCTGATCCAAATCTTTCGATCAAGCTATCGCATTCTACATAGAAAGAAGAATACGATTTTCTTTAAATCGAACTATTGTATTCAGCAATAAAGAGCAAGAAGATATTTAAATATGCTACGTCAAATGGACATACAATAAAGATATCCTAGTATTCTGCATCGAACAACTATGACAAGCATGGATCTATATACTTCCAAAGCAGCTCTCACGCAATCATAAGATGGTGATCTAAGAAACCGAAATCAAACAACCAAAAAAGAAATATCTACAGCAATATATATAAAGTGGACGGAGACATACGGTACAACATATCAACACCAGGATCTCCTACGAAAATAGTGCAGGCAGAAACTATCCCGCAGAACCTTCCCATCCCTCTCTCGTCTACAAAGATGTCTCTTTAACCAAAATGAAGCATGGAGCTCTAAACTTTGATCAATATCAGAGATTTGCAAGCTGGTGGATACTACTCAACCAAAGGTAACCAAATTATGCAGACAGCTTGCTAGCTGAGACTTTCAGCGTTCAATATTATATAGTCTACTTAAAAGAAAAGGAAATGCTTAAATTAGTAGAACTGTCGAAACATAGGAAAAATAGGTTATGACCGGGTAGATCTACACCCACCATGGTAGACACATAGACCAGCGTTTTAGCTTCGATCAGAAATCAAAGAAAAATGATTCTTTTTATCTAGCAGTCACATCGCATCAAGCTTAAGGGATATACGTAGGGAGGGTTGCACTTCCATGTCAACAAACATAAAGGCTCCCATCATCAACGGGGTGTGATATCGCATCAATCATAACAAACTATAATCCACAATGCACAGATAATAAAAATACCAGGCATCGAAGTATACTTACCTCAATGCTGAGATACGTAAATGCAAGAGAAGAGCTTCGCGCTTTAGCTACAATCCTTCCTTGTCTTCACCGTGGACACCCTTCCAACAAATCTATCCACTAAGGGAAACCTTCTTTACCGCGGAGGAGTAGATGCAGGCCTTTCCTCTATCGAGTATTTTTCTCCAGATTCAAAAACCCTTTTTCCTTTCTACAGTGTACTCGCATAGATCTCTCCAACTTGATCTGCGGAATAATAGACCAAAGAAGGCTCATGCCCTTGGGAAGTTTCAGACCTTGCGACCACGTACCAACAAGATCACGCCTTTGTCAATCAATCCACACTCCAGAGTTCAGCTCGCCTGGATAAAAACCTCCATCGCTCCCCCGATGGCTCTATCGCCCATCCCCAAAAATACCCCCAGATCTTCCCCGATCGCTACATAGCAAAAGATCAAAAGAACAAATCAATTTCCCCACCGTCAGAGATCGGATCCCTTCCATAACTCTCCCCAATCAATTTAACTCCCAGTGCAGAGCTACCGAGGAGCTTTTCCCGCCCTCGACTCATCTCCGCTTCAACCATTTAATGGTTAGGTCCATACCCACTCCTGCCAAATGGCGATTTTTCAAACTCTCATTAAGAGGCCAGTAGTGGTTTACTAAACGTTGGCACTCGTTGGTGAGGTGAGTGTCCTCTATAATTAACAATGCGGCAAGTGGCGGCTCTAACTTGTGTAACAAAAGGAATTTCCCAAATAAGGAGACAACTTCCTCGGACTACTCGTCGAGATTCGCCACTCCCTCGTAATCATATCAAATCATTTAGAATGCTCAGTATCGACTTTACTTGGGAATACATAACTACACTATTTTATTTCTGGACTATAATACATATGCCATTGTTTATCAAACACACTTAACCGACCAAACTCTAAGATTTCGCTGTAGCAGTAATGAGTTAAACTGAATCGGAAGGGAAGTTTCGATTCCCTTACAATGGGCACCGTAAGTAGTATACAGTGAAAAGATAGAAGCCGTGTAACCGATTTTGACTGTGTTTTTCATCTTAAGATATATATATCTATATCCGTATGAAATCATAGATAGCATAGCAGTCGGGTAGGGTCTAGCTGGCAACGTAATAACCAATCATAAACCAAGTACGCAGGGATGGAAATCCAAAGTGAAAAGACCAGGATATAAAAACCGTCTATACAGAAAATAGAGTTTAATACGGAGGCAATGATCGAAACTGGAACTCAAAACGGCTTCATACAACAAACAGAATTTAACTAGTTTTACCTGAGATCAAGCAGTACTGAGATTATTCCTATCTGAGTTCATTTAAGTTTCCACCTCAGTCAAAGCTTTGGAACAGAACTACAACGTACTTGGTGCTCCACGTGAGTCTTCCCTCTTTTATGCTTGTTAAGAGAATCTCTAAGACGTAAATATCTTCTATATGTTAATATTCTAACATATAACACCAATATATATATATATATATTTATATATTATTATTATTCCAACATGGTAACCTATAATATATCAATATATGATTATCGAACACCCTTGTGGTATCTTCTTTGGGAAGGATAATTACACAAGGTGAACTTTCATCCTACCTTACATACAAGGTGGAGAAGGGTCAGTATATAAGGGTATGTCTTATTTAGAATTTTTAGTAGTATACATCCCTGGTATCTTTTCCACATCCTAAGGTAGTAATCATATCGATGGTACTAATTATTTTAGGTTATAAAGGAGGGGTATCACATCTAGTTTCCTATTGCATGTTGGAACCAGCTCGGGGAGATCCGATCAGAACCAGGAATGGTTCTGGGTCATGCTTGGGAGGAATGTGGTAGTTCCAAAGTTATTCGGTTACCATCCTACAGGTCAGGTAAGCATAGTTGTTTCCATTAATTAGTGTTTGAGGTGTGCAGGCTTGCACAAGGAGAAGATCCCAGCCGCAAATTCAGGTATGAATTACTTTTATGTTTCTAAAATTTTACAAGATGAAAGTTTATCATTTAAATTCAATCACTGTAAAATCCTTTTTGATTAACTCCAGGAATTGGGAGAAAGGGATATTGCATTGGATTCCCAGGTTAAAATATTTATATTTCAAGTTGAAATTCTTGTTTAATGTTTCAAACCCTAGCTAAGCTGAAAATAGTAAAGAATTTACAAACATAACTAAATCGAATACTACAAGAGAATCATCTCCTGCAAATGAGATCGATTCGCTTAGTCTCTCAAGATTAGAACCCTAGGTTTCAAACTTAAATAACATCAAACTCCATACAGTGCCAACCTTTTATTTAAATGATAAAATAATAATCATTCTCTGACAGAGATTTCGTAGAGTCTCTTTCAACCTATTTAAAAATCAAACGCAGCAAAGAACTTTAACCATAGCTTATATATCACACATAAACTCATGTCTAAAGATCAACCATCATAGATTCATTCTCTTAAGTCTCCATACACAGGCTGTTACATTTAGGAAGCCAGAATTATATTCTCCTAATAAAAATCGAGACTCAGGATCGAGCTCTCTGAGAAACACATTTGAAATTCCACGAATTACATGAAAGACCATGCTACAGCATGGATTTCCATCCAACCCATAATAACATTAACCATAAAGACGAATGTGATTTTAATGCTAGGGATCTGCCCATAATTTTTCACATAAGAAAAATCTCCAAAGAAATTAACTCGGGACCATTTCTTTCTTACAGTCAAACACGGAGATAATAAATTATACAATAATTTCATCTCCCAGCCCAAACGTTAAACACGTTTTCTTTTCACAGTGGATGTAACTCCCCAAACTGGAAACACAATAGAGTTAAAAATACACCGAGGCTTTGTTCTCGGTTTAAACATAAATACATTCTTTCATCGTATTTAAGAATCTAATCACCATAAGCAGAAGCAAAGCAAATGCAAAAACAGTTAGGGATTTTCCCATCAATAGAAATTAATAAAACTTTGACCATTCATTCCAGACAGAGATTTGGTTTCCAGATCAGTCGCATAAGTTAAAATAATGAGAGCTAAAACTAAAACCACATTAAATTATAAATACAAATAGGAGCTTCACGCTCAGGATCAGAAGGATCGATCCTCTACCAAATTTTCAGAAAAGAGCTGAGTCTTCACCCAACGAAATAGTAAAACCCTATGTCAAGCATAAATATTCTGAGAGGTAGAGAACAGTAATACATAAATAGTGTATACTCCTGGCAGCGTTAGGTATAGGGCTATTCTACCCATTCACCCAATAGAAGGACCAATAAACAACAACTTTAACCAAAAGCCCCGAATATCCTACATTCCAGTTTCACCATATAAAGAGCTACACAGGGTCATCACTTCCCACAGTAGCTTGAATTAAATTAAATTATATCCACAAACTATGACAGAGATCAAATAAAAGACTTCATATTAATTATTAAATAAAATTTTCCAAAATGCCAAAACCATAATCGTTTTGTATGGGAGTCAGGTTAGGGCCTCCTCTAAACCCAAAATGCCATACAGTCGACAACTTAAATAAAAAATTGTGGATTATAAATTACAGAGTGTGACACAGAGTTTGGCCACATTTTTCATCCAAACTTAGCATTACATTAAAGCTCCAGAAAATTCAAATGGTTAAACCATTCCCAAAATTATTATATACTAACCAAACAAATAGTACACGAAACCATTCGCATGAGAGGAGAAAATGGCCACAAAGGATGAGGATTACTCGTGGCCATCATAGCTGCGAATATCCCATCATGCCAAGCTCAAGCTTCCAATACTGTAAGCCCTGTCAAAAGTCTAAACCCAAAACTTTAGTTATAACCTACAACAAATCGATTGGTGGAAACAAAAGTCTGGAGCAGGTATTAAGGATGTAGGTTTACCTTAAGCTTCTTGTTACACAGTCTTATTTCCCTGTCACTTAAGTGGAGTGAAATCCTGAGCTATGCTCATGGCCAACGCTGGCATTCATGGCTGTTGGGATATTGCTATACTCCATCCGAGTCCTACCAGCATTATCCATTTTTGCATTTTCAGTCAAGCATGTATTTTGCATGCAGACATGATTTTGCATGCATCCCAGTCATTAGTCCCAACACCCTCAGTTAGATAGCCTCGAGCTCTTCTTTTTTATCAGTTTTAGCCCTCCTAGTGCTTAGTGCACCCTGCATGCAATTGCATGCATCCCAGGCGCCCTCTCTCACCTACCACTCAGTTGCACTTCAGTTAGTTGACTTATCTTTATATCTTTCCTTGATTTAAGGCTAGATTGACTCTCAACTGACTGTATCACTCCGATGGACATCCAGTGAGACTAGACTACCTATTCTGAATCCAGTTAGCTCCTCATGCACCCTCCACTAAGCCTCCTTCATTCAGTTAGTGCCTCCATGTGCCAGTTACACCTACCACACTCAGTTAGACTCAATTTGACATTTGGTTGACAGTTACTTCTAGTTGTGCTTTCATGACACTCCATTGATTTGATGATCACTCCATGAAGGATAATTTGAATTGCCACCTTGGCATTCGAATCCTCTCACCATTATATTATTTATTGTTCATATTATGATTAATGAATTAGTGTGTGATGTTATTCTGCTTCTATCTAAGTTCTTCTATATCATAAATATGTTGCTCATTTACACTGCATTGACCACTCTTCTTCTATTTCCCCACTTAATATTAATCTTTCTTGTGAGGTATACATCAGCTCTTAGATCTGCTGTGAGGATTATCACATGGTATCACAGCATGTTGAGAGTATAGTCTATCTCCATTCCAGAGAATTTTTTGTAGGTTATTATCAAGATTTCGAGTGTAGCAGTTTCTGCACTTTTGCAGCAGTAGCAGTTGCAGACATTTTCTATTGTTTTTGTAGGTCTTCTAAAACAACTTCCATGAATTTGGAAGGAATTACTCCTCTTTCTCCATTCAACTATGATGAATGGAAACCACAGATGATAGCACATTTGAAGAGAAATTGTCTCTTTGATTATTGTTTTGAAAGAGAGTTGGAATCCTCTGAAGAAGAGAATGACTGGTTAAATGAAGGTGAAAGAGCCTCTGCAGACATGATGTTTTCTATGTATTGATGCATGGTACACCACTTCTGTTTTGTTGAATCTCCAAAAGAGCTATGGGCCCATCTAGATGAAATATTTGGCAAATAGAATGAAGGCATTGGTACAAACCATTTCGAGAACAAGCCCATTGTTGCATTCGCCCTCCCTGATGGTCTATTTGATCATGAATCAATATCAAACATATCTCATATCAAAGTTGTCCACAAAGAAGAAGAAATTCTATATTCTACACTCAGATTCTACACTCATGCTCCAAATTTCTTCTATTTCGAATTCTATGCCAGCTCACACTCTAGAAACTGTAGAGCTTCTTAAATCCTCTCTTGCACAAGAGTATGTTGGTATGCATCATGATCTATTGAATGTTTCGGAGGTCAAATCAACAATTGGAGGTAATGCATTCACTCTCCTTGATCACTCACCTTTTATGTACTACTATATGATCATTTGTACATGCTCTCAGAAGTTTATTGAAGATGTAGGGCATTGCCATTCGCTTGGGATAATTTATCATACATTTTATGGTTTTGATCTCACCTCTACTCATTCAAAGGAGATCTCAAGAAACCATTCATTAAGTCTTCGAGCTGATTTAAAATCCAAGAAATCACTACTTGGGATAATTTCTCATGCATTTCATGGTTTAGATCTCACCTCTAATGGTTCAAAGGAGATCTTAAGAAACCATTTTTCAAGTCTTGGATCTGATTTGGATTCCAATAAACCACTGACATTTGATGGTTCTTTTGGGAATAATCTCACCCATGATGGTTCAAAGGAGAAAACAAAAGACTATCTGCACATTCATGGATTTGATCCTGCCTCAGCTGATTTGAATCACAGGTTCCAGGATCATCCTCATACTTTTGGATTTGTTCTCATCACATTCAATCTAAAGAGCAAGTACAAGCACATGCCTTTTGAGCATGAACCACTTCTTCCCAAGAAGAAGATACCTCCAGACATATGACCAAGAATCACACCTGCTTGAGTTTGGAGCATTTATTTTTGGTGTGCCTTACAGTATTTTTGGAGGGGGGGTATTTTTCCCATGAGGTTTTCCCCATTTCCTCGGTTTATTGATTGTTATTATTATTCATTGTATTAGGTGACCTTTGGTCTCAGTTACCAGGGCCCATGATGGATTAAGGGGGGGTCTCGAGATATTCCTATACTCCATCCTAGTCCTACCAACATGATCCATTTTTGTATTTTCAGTCATGCATGTAGTCATGATTTTGCATGCATGCATGCAATTGCATGCATCCCAATCATCTATCCCAGCACCTAGCCCTCAGTTAGCTAGCCCCAGGAGCTTCTTTATGATTAGTTTTATCCCTCCTAGTTCTTAGTGTGCCCTGCATGCAATTGCATGCATCCCAGGCGCCCTCTCTCACCTACCAAACAGTTGCACTTCAGTTAGCTGAGTTATCTTTAGATTTTTTTTGATTTAAGGATAGATTGACTCTCAACTGACAGTATCACTCTGATGGACCTCCAGTGAGACTAGACTACCTATTCTGACTCCAGTTAGCTCCTCATGCACCCTCCATTGAGCCTCCTTCATTTAGTTAGTGCCTCCATGTGCCAGTTACACTTACCACACTCAGTTAGACTCAGTTTGACATCTGGTTAACAATTACTTGTGCATTGATGACTCCATTGATGATGATTAGGACTTCCAGTTGTGCTTTCATGACACTCCATTGATCTGATGATCACTCTATGAAGGATAATTCGAATTGCCACCTTGGCATTCGAATCCTCTCACCATTTTGTTATTTATTGATCATATTATGATTAATGAATTAGTGTGTGATGTTATTCTACTTCTATCTGAGTTCTACTGTATCATAATTATGTTGCTCCTTTACACTGCATTGACCACTCTTCTTCTATTTTCCTGCTTAATATTAATCTTTCTTGTGAGGTATACATCAGATCTTAAATCTGCTGTGAGGATTATCACAAAGGCCACATTCTCAAAATAGAGAGCTATGCTCTCTTACTATCAAACTAGTAAACCCTACAAAGCTCAGTCCCAACAAACACGAAATGAGCTACAATGAAGAAAAAACTTGGCACTTTGAGCCTTACCATACTCCAGCTGGATAGCACAACGATGGCTGCACTAAATGCCAAACCAAACCCCACTACTATAGAAATGTTTATCCACTCCCTAGAGTGGAGTGACAGTCCTCTTGGAGTTCGATTTCCTTAGCATAAGCTTTAATCGCATTCCAACTTTTTTACCAAGGCTCTTTTATAATATTACAAACTTTACATAGCATTAGCTTAAAACACCTACAAAAACAAAAGCAGAAATAAACCTTAGCTTAAACGCTAAATAAGCCAGGCCTTGTAAGCAAATTCATCATCCCAAGATTCTAAATACTTATAAGGGACCCCGTTTAAAATGAAGACCTGTTATTAGAGTAGAAAAATAAACCATTTGAGTTTAAGCATGCACACATTTTAGGGTTTTCAGCAAAACGGAAATATATCCATTAACTCAATATAGATCATTAGAATCACCATCCAAAACATCGCTTCCATAGACATATACATACAACCATGTACATTAAATAAACCATGCAAAGAATTATAAATAGAGGGACAAACTTTACATCTACATTACATTGTTAAGTCATCTATTTATCTCTCAGTGTTGAAGTTAATTTACTAATCATTTGACCAAATTGACGAAAATAGCCATACATTTTTTTTATTTTTTTTACAGTTTTTAGGGACATTACAAGTGGTATCAGAGCCTAGTTACAAACACTAAGAGACCTTTTGGGATCACTGCAGAACTTTAGAATTATAAATCACGTTTCTTAAATTTTACCAAAAGTAACATAAATTTATTTCTTCTTACTGAATAAACTTTTCAGGTACAAATACAGTCTGAAATATCAATGTAGAAGAGAAGAGTAGTAGACATGGAAACCTGAATTCCCCTCCCCGAGAATAAAAAATTGCAGTGGAGTTGAATTCAGACTTAAAGAAATCGATACAGATCTTGCAAGGAGAATTACAGAGTTTCAAATATGACAACATGAATGAAAGACGAGAACAACAAGCAATCAATGAAGCTCTACTTCAGAGGATAACATGGATAAACCCCCATAGACAGTCCACCTATTCAGCAAACAGATACAAAGAGAACTATTGTCATACAAATAGGTCCAGTAGTCCTAAATAGGAGGGACATGAAGAAAACACACCTTATTTCATGGAAAAAGACTGTAAGAGCTCTTCTAGTGATGATGGTTCACCATCCCCTTGCAAGAAAAGGAAAAAAAATGATGATAGTTTGTAGGGAGAGATCCAGAAAATTAAAGCCCCAACTTATGATGGAGAGATAAATATTGGGGAGAAAGTTGAAGAGTGGTTGTTAAGAATGAACAAGTATTTTAAAGTCCACAATTATTCAAGTGAGATGAAAGCATGTCTAGCCATTTACAACTTAAACAGAAAGGAAGCCCGGTGGTGGAGAGACCTAAAACATACAAAGAGACATAAAGTAAAAGACATTAGATGGAGCATTTTCAGCAAATTATTCCAAGACAAGTACATGTCATAACGATTCTTTGGAAAAAAGATCAAAGAATTCCATGAGCTAAAATCATGGGGGGTTCACTCACAGAAGTTGTTACATAGCACGATTGTTCGCATGATATTAAAGAATATCCCTAATTTCACTAAATATTGGAAAATTCCTCCTAAAATTTTATTGTTGAACCCCCCTCCCAATATTCCTTTCCAATTAAGAAAACCCCTAGTTTCACCAGATATTGTATGTATCCATTTTTATTAACCCATTTTTAATATCCCCTTTATATCATATTATCAAGTTGTAACAAACAGGAGCCCTAACACATCTTAGTATAAGGAAACAAGATGCTACATAAAATAATAGTATAATGCTAATAATGATCCCACCAGGATTTTAGGGGTGAGTGGTCAATTTGTAGCATTAGATAGTGGAAAACCCAACAAAATAGTACTGGGGAAGGAAAAATTCATAAAAGGAAACCTATTCAAGAGATCAACAAAACAAAGAAGGTAAAAGGAAAATAGTCCAATAGTTAGTGCAATTCTTAGAAAATATGAGAATTGCAGATGTTTCACACCATATCCTACTAATCTACCAATTTTATATTACGTAAATATAAGTATAGCCATAGAGAGATCATGTTTTCTATAAGCTTAATAAATTAAACTCCATAAAAATGCAAAATTTAAACCCTTTCATGGATGGAGTCCCTTGCCTTCCTATCAAAACAAACATCATTGATGTTTGAACCAAAATGAACATAGAAAAATTCCTCTTACTTACTAATAACACCTTATGATCATGTGCATAGCTTGGATTTGCAAAATTCACAAGATGTAATGAATTTCCTCCACTTCCTCTACATTTATTCTTGCAATCAAGGGAATTAACAACATTTAGTTACATTTTCTTGAGTTATATCTAGTTTTTTTTTATCTTTACAGGATAGGGGAAAATCTCCATTGTTAGGTTCAAGCATGCAATAGTTATAAAGATACACAGATGGTGATACTTATAGTGAACTTATATGATATACCATTTCATGGTAACAATAACACATTGGGTGTGTAAATAAGGATTTATATTTTCAGCTATGTTCATGTCAGTTCCAATACAATAGTAAGACATATGCCTTGCATATAAGAATTGAAATTACAATTATGAATGTTCCAAATATAACTTAATCTAACAACTATTCCTAACTGGCAATGTGAAAATGTTAAAGAAGAATACAAAAAGTTGAAGGAAATAATTAGTCAAGAAAGATTGATCTAACTTTCTTGGTTCCAGTGAGCCAAGAAAGATTGATCTCACTTTTCTTGGTCGTCATGGAGCAAGGTTTGTTTGAATATAAATACCTACCTAAACCCCAACCTAAAAAATGAAGAGTTATATCTTGTACTTGAATGCCTACAAAAAATACAATACAATTGTTCAATTCTGGAACTCCCAATTATCTACATCTCTTAACTTAAATATAAAAGACAATATAACATCAATTCAAACCAAGCCTAAATAAGATATTAAATGAGGATTTCTAAAGGCCACTAATCCAAAGAGACTTCCATCGATATTATCATTGGTACATTATTATTAGATTTATGCAAAACTTAGGATCATATACAATATCAAATAAAAATGGAGGGTCCTTATGTTTTAGGTGGGTATGAATTGAGCCCATGATTTGGAGGTATGAATCCATCCCATGATTTGGAGGTTATTCCTCAACCCACCCAAATAAAATAACCCCCAATATTTACATTACTATGTCAAATTAAAAACCCCCCTTGACCCCTTAATACAAGGAAATATATTTTTGAGGTTTTTAAGAGTATTCAAATGCCCAATATGAATGGACATGATATGATATTTCCTCACTAGTGAACCCCCGTGGCTAAAAATAGGCTCCCTAACTATGCAAGCCTTCATTAACATATTTATGGATCTGCTACATTATGTACCATACATAAAGGATGAGAAGGTCAAGATACAACAATTCTTGGGAGGCCTTCCTCCCAATTTTCGAGATAAAATAGAGTTCGACATGCCTAAGACGCTAGATGTGACATTGCATAATGAAAGACTCTGTTATGAACATGGACAACCCAGAAATGAAAACATAAATAGAAACAAAGATAGATTCAAGACTTTTTCAGACAACTGAAGGTCGGGTTTTAGGCCACCACCTTACAAGAAACAAAAAAATATTTTTCTGTCCAAAAGAGGTTTCAACTGACCTCATGCACAACCAAATGTGCCACCACCACATACTGACCAACTATATTTTAACAAAGGTGCCAAAAATGCCCCACCAACCATTACTTGCTTGAAATTCCAAGGACCCCACTATTTCAGAGATTGTCCCGACAAGACGGACGAGGTTTTACACAACATACAAGAAAACCCAATGGTAGGGGACAAAGCAAGGACACCGAGAATTTATGCCGCACTTGACGGCTGACAAGCAGATCACTAGGCCACTATGGTTGAGATTGAAGGTAAAGTTTCAAAAACAGCTATTTCAGTTTTGATCGAACCCAGTGCATGCTGAAGCTATGTCCTCCATAAGATAGTCGATACTTGAAAGTTAAACTGAGAGAAATGAGAGAAACCATGGCTGGTACAACTAGACACTGGTACCAAACGAAAAGTCTCCGAACTGGTTAGAACTTGTGAGATAGATTTGAATGGACTTCCAACTAGGGTAGATTTAAACATCTTACCACTAGGTTCTTATGACATACTTATCGGCATGGACTAGTTGGAACAACACGATGCCATGCTCGATTGTTTGAACAAGTCAATACTATGCACGGACAACCCAGGCAATCAAAAGAAGATCCAAGGCATACCTAAGAAAGTTTCCGTCAGAAAAATATATGCCTTAAAGGCAAAGAAATGCGTAAGGAAAGGTTGTTAACTCTTTTGAGTTAACATTCAAACCATAGAAGTCGATAAGGAACAAAAGATTGAGGACTTCCCAGTTCTTGTAGAGTACAAGTATGTATTTCCCGAGGAAATACCAGGGTTACCGCCCAAACGAGACTTAGATTTTTATATAGAATTGACACCCGGGTCAGTACCAGCTTCTAAAGATCCTTACCACATGAGCGCACCAGAGCTGGAGATCAAGCTGCAGTTACAAGATTTGATCGAAAAGGGATACATTTGACCGAGTGTGTCTCCTTGGGAAGTACCGATACTCTTTGTCAAGAAGAAGGACGAGACGATGTGGATGTGGATCGATTACCATCAACTCAAAAAATTGACCATCAAGAACCATTACCCACTCCCTAGGATTGATGACTTATTTGATTAAGTCGAAGGAGCGAAGATCTTCTCGAAGATCGACCTGCGATCCAGGTATCAACAAGTAAGGATCTGTGACGAAGACATTAGTAAGACTGCCTTTCAAACCTGATACGGTCATTACGAGTTTGTGGTAATGCCTTTCGAATTGACAAATGCACCCACAAATTTAATGTGCATGATGAACAACATCTTTAGTCAATACCTAGACAAGTTCATACCAGTATTCATTGACGACATTTTGATCTACTCCAAAATTGAAGAAGAACATCAAGAACATCTCCGGATAGTGTTGCGAGTGTTATGAGAACACCAACTTTACGCTAAGTTTAGCAAGTGTGAATTCTACAAACCATAGATACAGTACCTAGGTCACATCATTTCCGAGAAGGGGATAGTGGTTGACCCTGAAAAGATTAAAGCCATAGAGGAATGGCCTACACCCACTTGCGTGACCGACATAAGATCATTCATAAGTTTAGCCGATACTACTGGAAGTTCATTGAGAACTTCTCGTGGATTTCTTTTCCTATGACTTCCTTGCAGAAAAAATGCAAACAAGTTCCTTTGGACGACCAAGTGCGAAGAAATATTCCAGAAACTAAAACAATTTTTGACTAGCACACCTATTTTACAAATTGCTGATCCCGATGGGGACTTTGTTGTTTGTACAAATGCAAGCAAAGAAGGAATCGGTGGAGTCCTTATGCAGAATGAATTCACCATCTGCTATGAGTCAAGAAAGTTGAAGGAACACAAACATAACTACCCCATGCACGATCTTGAACTAGCCGCCATCATCCACGCTTTAAAGATGTTGAGGCATTACCTAATGGGAAAGAAGTTCCTATTGAATACGGACAACATGAGTTTGAAGTACTTATTTGACCAAGTTTACCTAAATGCTAGGAAAGCCAGGTGGTTAGCTTTCCTTAGCGAGTACCACTTCGAATTAAAACACATAAAAGGAAATGAGAACAAGAAGGAATGGTGTTCTCCAATTGGTTGGAGAATAAATACAAGCACTTCAGTTGATGAAGCAACCCGGACTTAATTGGAATGCTTCCACTCAAATCGTTATGAAAAAAATCAATAAACCTAAGCTAAGTACAATTACCCAAAGTTGGAGGGATGTGACCGCTTAGTGAGTTTATTCTAAAGTCCAGATAAGATAGACTTCTCATAAAACCCAAATTGGAAGGGATTGGACCACTAAGATTGTTCTCTCCAATGATAAACTCTCGAAGAGATGTGTAGTTTCCCAGAGAAGATGGAATACTACCATTCAGATCATTGCCGGACAAGTTGAGATATTTCAACATGACTAGATGATGGAATTATGTGGGTATAGTACCTGTTAAGTTGTTATTTGAAAGATGGATCCATTGAAGTTGTGTACAATTACATAATGTTTTGGGAATGGAACCAATGAGAAGATTAAAGTGGAGGTCAAGTGTTTCCAGTGCTTTAAGCTACCCATAGTTTGATGGAATTCTTCCTATCAAATTATTGTCAGAAAGATTTAAAGTACGCAAAAGAGAAAGACTGCCAAGAGATGGCGAAATAGTACGTTGCAATGCTAATCCAGGAAGTATTATAGCAAACATTATTTCGTGTGTTGTCTACACCTAATACCATTCCACCAACACACATTATTTGAGTTCTCGGTCGTCCAATTGGACAACGATCCATATGGGTCGGATGTTATTGCTTTTTCGAAAGATAAAAGAGCCTCTATGTCCCTTTTTTCTTGAGTATCCATGGAATGCAAGAATTGATGAGCTTCCTCTAGCATACGCCCACTAAAAATAAAATCATCATAAGGATGTTGGACAAAATCAGAATCAGTGAATCCCTTCATCATTAATAATTTTAGATTACAAGGTGGGGGGTCTTATTACAAGCAAGCCTATTATGTTCATAGATGTTTAGGTGGAATGACATCTCCACATCAAGCCACCAAACTTGGGAGATGACTTTCAGTTGTTGCTAGAAGATGGAACATCTGTGAGTAATACTACTGTCATAGGGTTACCAAGCCATGGTAGTGTCTTGTAATCTATACACTAATAAATTTGTTTCTCTAATGAACCTGCAATAATTAATTAATGCAAATACACGAAATATCAGAAATAACAGAACTCAGAATCACTTTTATATTGATCACATGCCACTTTGAGGGGGAAACCTCCTTTGAGCAAGCTCAATACAATTAACTTCACGGTGCCTCCATAGGCCTCAACACACACTTATATACTAAGTCTAAGCGCCAATACTATGGGTCAAAACCATGGGCCACTACAAACTATGGATCAACAATACTACGGGCAACTTACAAAGCATATGTGCCAACCACAATAACACAAACTATGGATCAACAAATACTACGGGATGACTTACAAAGCATATGCGTCCAACAACAATATACTAACAAAGTGAACACATGGGTTCCTAACATCCCCTCCCCCTTAAAAAAAAAGCTTTGTCCTCAAAGCTTTAGATGTGGAAATTGTTGTTGAATCTGAAGGAGTGGTTCCCATGTAGCATCCTTTGGTTGCATGTCGTGCCACTGAATCAAGACCTCTTTGATAGAGTGAGAGCGAAGCTGACGAGTGCGCCCATTGAGGACGGCCTCCGGCTCCAAAAGGATGGATCCTTCATTATCCAGTTAGGGTAAAATAGTTTGTCCACTGATGTTGGTGCCAAGAACTTTCTTCAGACAAAAGACATGAAATATTGGATGAATGCAGGAAGAAGGAGGAAGTTCCAATTTATAAGCAACGGACCTAATCTTCTGAAGAATCAGATATGGCCCATAGAAATTTGGAGCGAGCTTATGATGCCCTTTTAGTTTCAGGGAGGATTGCTTGTATGACTGGAGAAAAAGAAAAACCATATCCCCTGCTTGAAAAGTGCGCTCAGAATGGTGCTGATCAGCTTGTTGCTTCATGCGATTTCTTGTCACGTGAAGATTGTCCCGCAGAATGTGAAGAATCTCATTGAGGTTTCAAAGGACCGTGTCAACTTCCTGAACTAGTGAACTGTTGGGTGTGTATGGAAGAAGAACTGGAGGTGCCTGACCATAGACTGCTTCATATGGGGTCATTTTAGAGGCAGTGTGGTAAGAGGTATTGTACCACCATTCAGCGAGAGGGATCCACTTTGCCCATTGATGTTGTTGTTCAGAGGTGATGCAACGAAGATAAGTTTCCAAGCATTTATTGATAATTTCAGTCTGACCATCTATTTGTGGGTGATACCCTTAACTCATCTTCAGTTTGGTGCCAGTGTGCTGAAATAGTTCTGTCCAAAAATGACTGGTGAAAGTCGCATCATGATCCAAGACAATGGAAGAAGGGATACCATGAAGATGAAAGATCTTGTCCATGAAAATTTGAGCGACTGAGGAGGCTGTATAGGGATGGCTGAGAGCACAAAAATGACTATATTTGGAGAGGCGATCAACCACAACAAGAATCACTGTCTTCCCGCCAGATTTAGGGAGCCCTTCAATGAAATCCATAGAAATATCTATCCAAATCCGTGTAGGTATGGGAAAGGGAACGAGCAATACTGGAAGGAGTCTCGTTTCACCCTTATTGCGCTGGCAGGTATCACATTCAGCCACCATCTGTTGAATTGTCCTTTTCATGCCTTGCCAAAAGAAGTGACGACGTGCACGTTCATACGTTTTGAGGAACCCAGAGTGCCCTGCCGATGGAGAAGCATGGAGTTCATAGAAGATAGCCTGTTGAAGATCTGTGCTCTGGGGAAGCACCAGACGACCCTTGTATCTCAGGGAAGCACCATCCCAAGAGTAATGTCATACAGACGCGGGGTTGTTGGTCAAGCATTGGATGATTTGAGATAAGGAAGAGTCATTGACATAACCCTGTTGAACAGATTGCAACCAATTTGGAATAGGTATAAAAATAGCTGAAAGAGAATCTTGGGCATCAAATGTGTGAGAAAGAGCATCTGCCACAATATTGTCCTTACCCTTCTTGTAAGTGATCTCATAGTCATAACCCATGAGTTTTCTAACCCATTTTTGTTGGGCTGGGGAGGAGACACGTTGTTCAAAGAAATATTTCAGACTCTGGTGATCAGTCTTGATGCAGAAATGATTCCCTAATAGGTATGGTCGCCACTTCTGTACTGCATGCAAAATAGCCATCATTTCCTTCTCATATGTAGAGGCAGCTAAATTCTTACCTAAAAGGGCTTTGCTGGTGAACGCAATGGAGTGTTCATCTTGAAGGAGAACAGAACCAAGTCCACTGCCATAAGCATCACTCTCAATAGTGAAGGGCTTGGAAAAATCGGGCATAGATAGAACAGGTGTAGTACACATAGATTGTTTTAGTTTGTCAAATGCACACTGAGTAGCATGTGTCCATGTAAAAGCATCATTTTTCAATAGAGTAGTTAATGGAGCTGCAATCTTCCCATAGTCCTTGACAAACTTGCAGTAGTAGCCAGTCAACCCCCAAAAAACACGAAGGCTCTTGAGTGTCTGAGGATGCGGCCAATTGTTCATGGCATCGATTTTGGTAGGATCCAAGCGAACCCCTTGTGTTGAGATAATGTACCTGAGGTACTCAACTTCATTCTATCCAAAAACACATTTAGACTATTTGGCATGGAGATGATGGTCAGAGAAAAGTTGCATGACAAGATCCAGATGCTGGAGATGTTTAGCCCATGTTTTAGTATAGATGAGGATATCATCAAAGAATACCAGAATGAATTTTCGCAAGTAGGGCTGAAATATTTTATTCATTAAGGCCTGGAATGTGGAAAGAGCATTAGTGAGGCCAAAGGGCATGACAAAAAACTCATAATGGCCATCATTTGTGCGGAAAGTTGTTTTAGGGATATCATCCTCATGAACTCGAATTTGATGATACCCAGAACGAAGATCCAACTTGGAGAAACATTGATCCCCATGAAGCTCATCAAGAAGCTCATCAACAACATGAATTGGAAACTTATCCTTGATGGTGAGGTGATTAAGTGCTCGGAATTCAATGCAGAGACGCCATGACCCATCTTTTTTGCGGACAAGAAGAACTGGAGAAGAAAAGGAACTAGTGCTTGGGCGAATAATACCTTGCTTCAATAAGTCCCGCATGAGCATTTCAATCTCCATTTTTTGGTGAAATGGGTAGCGATAGGGCCTGATGTTGGGAGGAATGCTACCAGGAAGGAGCTGAATATGATGGTCTTCTGGCCTTGAAGGTGGCAATCCCACTGGTTTAGCAAAGACACCTGTATATCGATTCAGAATTTGTTGTAGATCCAAAGGAGTAGTGGAGACCGCTAATGGTTGCATCTGAATGGAATGGATCTGAGCGATGACACCATGTGAATTCTTCTTGAGGAGTTTTTCCATACGATGTGAACTGATGATGCTGAGAGACCCTAGTTGTAATCCTGTGAATGTGTGTTTTTGTCCATTGAGGGAAAACTGCATCCGAAGTTCAGCAAAAAACCCATAAGATAGGGCCAAGTGTGCATAGCCATTAAGCGCCCAAAACCACATCACATCCGCCTAAGGTCAAGGAAAACATGTCAGAGCGCAAGGTATAATCTCCCATAGAGATACGCACATTTCGACACTTTCCTTTGCAAGGTAAGGTGCCCGCATTGGCAACCATGACTTCAAAGTTGGAGCAAGGATGGATAAAACAAGCAGCTTGTTTAGCGATCTGAGGGTCAATGAAATTATGAGTGCTACCAGAATCAATGAGTATTGTAAGAGGAAGCTTCTTGAAGTAACCCCTGACCCGCATTGTTTGGGGGGTGGTGATTCCAGCTAAAGCATGGAGAGATATCTCTGGCTGGTCATCCTGAGACGGAGGGTCAATAGGCGGTTCCTGAATGTCGACCTGAGCATCCATTGTATCTGGATCTTTGTCACTAATTTCAGAGGCAGGCGGAGAATCCACATCCAAGAGATAGAGCTTTTGCTGAACACATATATGTCCCCGAGCGAATTTCTCATCATAGTTATAGCAAAGCCCCTTTTCTCTGCGTGCTTCCATCTCGGTTTCAGATAAATGCTTGATAGGAGGTGGTCGAGGAGCCTGCGGTATGGGTGGTCGTTGAGAACCCATATTTTGGAAGGGAACAAAAGTGGGCTTGGAGTGTTGTTGGGCTGCAATATTGTCTTCTGCCAACTTAGCCAACCCCAAGGCTTCCATCATTGTGTTGGGACAGAACATTTTGACCTCGGAGTGGATGGCATCCTTTAGACCACTGATAAAACAACTCTGATAAAAGTCATCATACAATCCTTCAGTGTGGTTGGCTAGTTTCTCAAATTCGGTTTGATACTCTCTCATAGTGCAAATTTGGCAAAGTTTAGTGAGGCCTCCTTTGAAGTCATCAAAAGCACTAGGACCAAATCATTGCAAAAGGAGTTGGAAAAAGTCTGTTCATTTTTGCTCTTCATGAGCCTTGATGTACCAATGGTACCATTGAAGAGCTTCCTGTTCCAAATGAAAGGATGCAAGCGAAACTTTGTTGACATCAAAAGTATTATGCAGACTGAAATACTGTTCTGCACGATAGATCCATCCAGTTGGATCAGTACCATTTAAGCGAGGAAAATCAAGCTTTGGACAACATAAATTGCTAGAAGAAGAGAACCCATTGTCTGATGCAGACTCGAACTGTCGTTTGTTGTTCATGGCTGAATGTTCAAGATGGAGGCCAAGAAATTTTTCATCCAGATCCTGGAGTTTGGCTTTGATGGCTGCAAGTTCTTTTTACATGGTTTTTTCTCCTGTGCAGGTGACAACCATAACCAGGAGTTTTTTTTTGTGTGGACTGGGTAGAAAAACAAAAACCGAAACTGTTTCAGTAAAGGAAAATCTAGATTTGGGAAAAAATCTGAAGGGTAATTAGGGTTTGACTAGGATTTCGACACTGTCGAATGGACAGGGAAGTAGAAAAGGAGGATTTCAGAAGCGGGGTAAAAGAATGAGAAAATTTGGCAAAGAGGGACAAAGAAGAAAAATTAGGAAAGGAACTCTGTGCTAAAATTTGAAGGTGATTGGGTGAAATACGAGGAAGTTATGGCAAACCCTAAAAATAGACAAATGTGGGATTTCAGGCTTTGGGAAGTGGAAGTGGGGATAGGGTCCTCAAGAATGAAATATGCAGAATGGGATTACAGGGGTTCCTAGGAAGTATTAAGGGAAACGGAGTGAAAACAAGGGAGATATGGAGAAAAACTGATTGATTTTTTTATTTTTTTTGTCAGAATGGAGTGGGTATGGCTTGGAAGGGATCTGAAACAGATAGATCTGCAACGGCTCGAAAGTGTGCGAAAATAGAGGGATCTAAAATGACGTCGAATGGATAAAAAATGGCTGAATCTCCAATATATCTTAAACAAATAGATCTGGAACGGCTTTCAGAATGGATCTGAATGACTAGATCTGAAAGGGCGCAGTAATGATCGACAACAGTTCAGCTGAAAATAGATATGGACCCTAGGTATGTGTGGCTTCCTAATAGTTCAGGGGTTTCACTCGGCCATCAATGCTGTCTGATAGCTTGTGTATTGGGGAAGTACCCCTCACTCCATTGCTTAGGTAAAACTGATAACCACTTTGCCACAAACGACAGCTCTTGGTTTACCTCACGGGTGGGAACTAGTCGATTAGGTAGGGGTCATTGCCCTTTTCGATGGCAGGTCCTCTTAATGGGCCAGCTACTTCGGGGTTCCTGTGGTACTCCTCACAATGAGTTTTAGGGCTTATGCCCAAGTACTTTCCACAGTTAAGTGGATAGGGATTATTCCCAAATCCGAACTTGTAACAGATGCGAAAAAAAAAAATTGGCAGAAATTTCACCCAGCGAGCCCAAGAAAGTGCTCTGATACCAGATGTGATGAACCTGCAATAATTAATTAATGCAAATACATGAGATATCAGAAATAATAGAACTCAGAATCACTTTTATAATGATCACAGGCCACTTCAAGGGGGAAACCTCCTTTGAGCAAGCTCAATACAATTAACTTCGTGGTGCCTTCATAGGCCTCAACACACACTTATATACTAAGTCTAGGTGCCAATACTATGGGTCAAAACCATGGGCCACTACAAACTATGGATCAACAATACTATGGGCGACTTACAAAGCATATGTGCCAACAACAATAACACAAACTATGGATCAACAAATACTACGAGACGACTTATAAAGCATATGCGTCCAACAACAATATACTAACAATGTGAAGACATTGGTTCCTAACAGTGAATCCCTTCATCATTAATAATTTTAGATTACAAGGTGGGGGGTCTTATTACAAGCAAGCCTATTATGTTGATAGATGTTTAGGTGGAATGACTTTCAGTTGTTGTTGGAAGATGGAACATCCATGAGTAACACTATTGTCATATGGTTACCAAGCCATGGTAGTGTCTTGTAATCTATGCACTAATAAATTTTGTTTCTCTTTATAAGACAATTTGTTGTATATACGAATAAGGGGGGTCTTATTACAAGCCATCCCTACCGTGATCATGGGTATCATTTTGGACTGAAATTACCAATTATGGTCAAGAAGCCATGGTAATTGCTTTTAGTGTCAAAAGCTAAAAGACAAGGAGTCTCCTTACCGAGCTGGCTTGTTCAGTTTCCAGATCAGTTATGTGAATGGCATTGCCAACATATGATCACCAAGTCAGCGAAATGGCCTTCTATCAACAGAAGTCTTGTTTGTATATTTTCATTCTTTAGCTAAAAAAAAAAAAAGAGACAAAAAGGAAATATATATATTGTGAGTAATGTCTTTCTACATAAATAAATAATTAATGAACTCAAGGTGATTCAAGATTTGGTAAACTATAATGGCTCTAAGTTTGCTCTAAGACTTATCATAAACTGCTTTCCTATGACTGCATAATGGTAAAGGATTCTTGTTTACTTCTAAGACCACCTTGTCATATGAACATGATCATTAAATGGTTTTGGATGGGGATTTATCAATCATATGAGTAACTTTTCTACTTTTGATTTTGTTTTATGACAACATTTTGTAAATTACATGTTAAAACGATCAAGCTAGCTGATATGTCTTCCTTATAAATACAGATTTCATTTACAAAGATAACTCGTTCATCCCAGCCAGTCGTCATTTGTTGTAGGTACAACAAATCTCATATTTTGATAAAACACGGGAGCCCCAAATTTTTATATGCAAAGGTAATGGTTAAATTCCATCATCATTTTGGGGATTTTCATCATGTTTGGATTGATTTGCTATGGTTTTACTCAGTTATAATTTTTCCCTTTCAAAAATGCCTTTGATTTTGTTTGTTTTGTGAGTTGCAGAAAGCTTCGATTTTCCCAAAAGTTAAGCCTTTCCGCAACACGCAACCCGCAATCCGCAAGATTGCGGAAGCTTGGTTTTAGGTTCTACAACATTTCTGTTCCGCGTTTTACAATAATTGCGGTTGATTACACCCGCAACTTGCAACCTGCAAATGCGGACTATGGGAAGACTTTTAAATATAGTTATGCGCTTTGCTTTTTCGCAACCCGCAACCCGCAATTGCGGATTGCGAAAACCTTTTGGTTTCTTATGCTTAGAGTTGCACACCCGCAACCCGCAATTGTGGATTGCAGAAGAATTGTTATATCAATTAGTGTGGTTTGTGTTTCCACAACCTGCAACCCGCAATTGCAGATTGTGGATTGCGGGAAGGATGTATATATTTGTGAAATAAACACCCGTAATTCACTTTCCACATCTTGCTTAATTAGCTCTCAGTCTTCAATCTGTTTTGATCCTACGGCCCAGATTTGACCTGGTGAATTTGATAAATATGTTGATTTTTCCAGTTTTCTTTTATCATTTCTATTTTCAGTAATTTACATGTTACGGAGATTTTACCACAGGGTTTTACCAAAGCCGTTTTTGTCGCTCACAAGTTGGTTTCACGTCTTTTCTTTTTCGTTATTTACGGGTTTTTATCATTTTTGGATTATTGTTGATTTGTGTTTGTTTATTTATCAGAAAATTTCCTGTTTCTTTTCAAAATGTCACGGAGCACCCGATCCAGAACCCCTCAGAAATATTTATTGAACAAAGACCCCATTTTCAGTTACCTAGCCGAGACCAGTTATAAGGTTTCTAAGACTTACCAAATTGATTGGTCTAAAATATACGCCATATTTGATAACGATGACCTCTCAGACATCCAGAATGACCAGCCGACTTATGAGAGAATTAGGAACTCATAGCTGCATGCCATTGCTTCTAGACCTTCTATTCTTCCCTACATAGACGCGGCTAAGTGGATTCTTGGCCATGCCAACCCTAAGGACCGCTCTTTTAATGACAACGTAGGGTCTCAACTAGTCACTTTTCGTCCTGAGGTTTTCACCAGGGCATATGCCGTTAGACTAGCCACCCAACCTCTTAACACCGCATTCCTAGATTCTGCTAAGACTAGGTATAACTTTGATGAAATGTTGAAGTCTTGGATGAATAAACCAATGAAATTCATGCCCAAAGCTGATAATTCATACTCGGTTTCGTGGTTTAGGGAACCCTATTCCCTTTTAGCAGCCATGCTCTGTAGAATTTATGGTCTTCCCAATTGTTCAATATTCAAAGTGGAATGAACACCTATAGCCCATCATGTTCTTACAACGGGAGAATCATTTCCCTAGGCTTTTATCTTGTCATTTGAATTAAAGACAACTATTGAGAGATATCAAAAAACACCAAATAAGCCAATGTTCTTTCACTCTGCTTATGTGATTGATATTGTTTGCTCAAAATTCCAGTACCCCTCCATGGGATGGAATTCAAACTTGTCATCACCACCACTCCATATTTACTGTTCAAATTTGTGTGAAAGTAACTTTGTTCCTTTCCTGTATGATATCTGTGATTGGTTCTTTGGCGCCATCTATCAAAATATATTTAGAGAAGATGCACCCACTTTTTCTCCCGATTCCAAAACGTTAATCCCTACACTTGGTGATTGGTATGTGGGGGAATATTTTTCTTATATCCAAATTTGGGGAAGTAATACAGTGCATCTACCACCAAGAATAGTTCTTGACAAGTTGCTACTTGAAGAGATATCTTTCCAGACTGTGACAGATGGGGCATTTCCTAAGCTTACAGGACCTAAGAGGAGGGGATGGCCTAAATTTCCCCTAAATCTTGGACCTTTGGTCATTCCAACTTCAACTTGGGCTGTAGTACTGGGGAAGAGAATTATCTCTTTGAAGTTGCGGCATGCTCCCAAGAGGATGCATGACCCTAAGTTATTTCTGGATGCTCACTTCAAGTAGGAACACATGAAGACTGATTTTGCCCATGAAGATTTTCCTGATGATTCTATTTATCAGGGAGTGAATATTTTCTTTGAAGTCTTAATGAGGGATGACCCTCAGGCTGTTTCATATTTACTTAACAACATAACGATGGATGACCCTATCACAGATGAACATTTTCCTGAGGTCACTACTGCTATTCATGCAATAACTTCTTCACTCCCAAGTTCCTCCGTTGAAGTCCTTCCCACTTCATCTTCTGAGGTTGCACCACCATCCACCATCTCTCAACTATTTGATGCACTAACATGCCTTACTTCTCCACTCTCAACCTTGTCAGTTCCACCCACCACTTCATTATTAATAGTTACAGAGAGCTAGTCTCCAACTGTCTCTATGAAACTACCATCATATATTTCATTACCATTAGCCACTGATGTCCAAATCCAAATTGCTCCTTCTTCACCATCAGTTGCTACGACCTCTACTTCACTTCCTGAACTTCTCACTTCAACTGCTTCTCCAACCTCTATAACATCAGTTTCTGAAACCATCCCTCCTCCTCCCATCACCTCTCAGGTGACTATGCTAATACCCAATTCTACTATTACACAGAAAAATATTTTGGTAGCACCAAGGGAGGTGGCTACAACTTCTACTGAATGGATAGTTGCTTGTGAGGAGGATATTGTGGTTCCCCTTGGAGATTATTTTTATAGCAAATCACAAAAGGAAGTGATGAGGAAAGGTAACAAGAGAGGTAGAGATTAGAGTGTGTTGAAGGGACCTTTTCCTAATAAAGTGATTTGGACCAAGCAATCTAATGATGTTCAAAAGGAAGCATTGGAAACTACTACAGCCATGGGAGCTTTTGCAAGAGCTAATTTTTATTCGGTGTCCACACTAAATAAAGAAATTCACTTGAAAAAGGAAGAGTTAAACAAACTTCAGGAGCAACTGGCTATGACCAATGAAGAACATGAATCTTATGTTCCTGAATTGGGAAAGGATTTTGACAATAAGCTCTAAGATATTCAGTAATAGAACGCTTCCCTTCAGGTCCGATTGCATGATGCTGAAGTCTTGAATACTGCTAATGCTGAAAAGATAGTTGTGTTAGAAAAGCATCTTGAGGATGCAACTGCAAGTGCAGTCTCCTCCTCTTTCTCTAAGTTTTCTCGGCAAGAATTCAAGGATTTGGATGATCAAGTAAATGAAGAACATCATGGGATTTTAGCTGAATTGTATAATTGCCTCAATGAGATTCAGGAAAACCATATGTCTTTTGAGCGAATTTCTGCTACTCTTGAACATCAGATGGATAGAAACCAATAAGCTTCCAAATCTTATTATGATATTGTGGAATGGAAGAGGTATATTAAAGATAAGCCATTTGATATCACAGTTTTGGATAGTTTCAAATGCAGAAGAATCAGAACAGCCTTGAATGCATGGCAAAATACTTCTGAAATAGTTTCAAGGAAGCAATAAAAAGGCAAAAGCCATTTGTGTTAGAAGGTGGTATGCAATAGATAATATTATGGCCACTCTGCAATATCCTGTCATGGATCTCATTGAGAAATCCTGTCCTCCAAAGTTAATAATTGACCAGGTCGAACACAGATGTGAGGAGGTCAAGGGAAAGATCCATCAGCTCAAGCATGCAGGAATTTCAGAAGTTGACAAGTTCATCAGGAATCCTGCTAGCTTTGAGGGAAAGATCCACATATTCCCGCGCACCTGGCATAAGCTGGCTAAAAATAAAATCTGGACCTTCACTTGTGATGCTTAGTTGGGCCTCGAATCAGCCCATTATCCATATATTGACGAGTTGTTAGTTGTTAGAAGCAAGTAGCAAGCTGCCCTTGGTTATTCTTAGATCACTTGATTTTGTAGTCCCTATTCTATTGGAAGTCTATCCTTGTAATATTATTTTGTAATTGTTATTTAAGGGGTTTTAGATATGATAGGAAGGGTAATAAGGGTTGGGGGACAGAATCGCCAAAAGAGACTAGAAATGCTCTGTTGTTGTAGAATTTGTAATGTTTTGCAGGCCTTAATACACAGTCAGTTTTCTTCAGCTACCTCTTTTGTTTTAATTTGTCAAATGTCTTTAATGGATTGTGATTTTGCTTCAACATATTCATGAGCACTGTTTATGTTTGTAATTGGTAACCTGCATCGATCTATAGTTCAGATTTCTCTCAGCTCATGATCTATGTAATTAAATGTTTTAAATGAATTTCTTTATCTAAAACATTTTATCTATTTCTGCAAATGATTCACAGAAATCAGTAAATCAATGTTAATTTATCAATTAACATTTCAGTTATAGGGTTAGCTTGTATGCACTTAATTCCTAAGTTATTGGTGGTTAAATTTTTTTAGCTGATTATATTTTGAGTTACTGAATCTAGATCCTTTTCTCATGTCTATTAAATTGGTGAAAAGATTTAGTAATTTTCAGATCAAGTTACCCTACGCATAAACAAAACACTCCTTTTTAGAATAGATTTAACTTAGTTTAGATTTTTTTTTCAAAGTAAACTAACACTTAGGATTAGTAAAACTCTTTTATTTCCTTATAAGAAGATAGATCCTTTCTAGGATCAAACACTCGCAAGTGCCAGCAGAGGCCTTTGTATCCATGGGTGTTAACCACACCAAACAACTTGCAGATAGGGTAATACTTGCATAGGATTATCTAAATCCTTTGGATGGGTTTTCATCCCCTATTGTTTTCCTTGGACACCATTCTAGCACCTGCACACCCGAGGCATCAACACTTCTCTAATTAACTCAAATGTTAACTAATTTTTGTTTTTTCTCTCATTTTAATTGTGTTGACTTGTTTTTCCTACATTGTAACATCTTATGTATTTATAAGATCCATTACTAGACATTTACTAATAATTTTGATAGTTAATTCCCTTGAACATTTTTTCATCAAGAGGAATGTCGTGGTTGATTCTTAGTATGCAAGTATTCCATACATTTTAGAAGTATAAGCCTGCTAGGAATTTCCCTTAGAAAAATAATGCATAGCACACCTACATTATCGAATCCAAAGCTTATAAGACTTAATGGGAATCACTTAAATAGCTACTTGGTTCTTTATTTGCTTTCTATAGTGTAACTATAGGAGCTATGAAATTGGATAAGCATTGGCTTGGATTGGAACATTTCTCTCATTGCTACAAACTATAAAGTGCAAGTATGAATGTTTGAATTGGAAACTAGAATTATAAATGATGAAATCTAAGTGATAATAATGCTCCTCTCCCCAATTCTTAAAGGGTGCTAGCTCAATCTAAGAGAACATTCCTTACATGTAGGTGGATGTTGGTTCGATTCCTCCACTCCCTACCATAAATTAATAAATGAAATTACAATGTATTTTCTAAATATACAACCAATTGATAGAAATTAGTGAATAAAATAACTAAATATACTTCCATTTGATGATAATTAAACATTATAATGAGTAAATATACTACCATGTGATGCCAATCAATGAGTGTAATGACTAAATAAACCACTATTTGACGGCAATTAGGGACTACATAGACTAAATAAACTACCAACTGATGATGTAATCAATGATTACAATCACTAAATTAACTACCATTTAACATCAATCAACGAATAAGAAAAATACTAAATATACTACTAAGTTGAAAAATTAGAACAACGAATAAATGACTAAATTTTTTAGTCATAAATTTAGTCGCATTATAACTCACCGGAAATAAATTACTAATAGTCCGATGACCAAAATTAGTCATTTATATACAAATTTTAGTAAGATTTTTAGTCAAAAATTTATCTTTCTCTACTAGTGTTTTGAAGGGCACAGAAGAAGAATACTGGACATGTCAAAAACAATTGTTGGAAGAAGAAGAATGACTAAGAGGAAAAGGTCAAGAACCTCAAGGATAGTATGTCAACTGGCTAATTGATCAAGAGACCCACTAAAAAATTCACCATCTCTATTAACACTTCCCATGCACTGCATGCCTGTACCACTTAGACATAATGGATAGTCATTTTTGGTTGTACTCATCATATGGAAAATGATGTTTCTTTATTCTCTTCCTTAAGTGGAGTGCCGGAACATACGATTTATGTTGCTAATGATTACGCTCTCACAATTGCTAGAAGTGGTGATGTTGAATGCCAACATGGTTGAATATCCAATGTCTATCGCGTTCCTAGCTTGAGCGCAAATTTGTTGTCATTTTTTCAACCTACGCACACTTAGAGGAGTGTTGATTTTTTGTTGGATTGATTTATCATAAAGGATTTGAGGCTTGCAGTGGTAATGTTGCTTCAGGACTTTTGGGTACTAAAGATGGGCATAGTCATCCAACTAGCCTAGAAATTCATGGGTTATTTTTTGTTAAGAGTGAATGCCCTTAATGGCTTCAAAAATTTAGTTAATTAATTGTTGTGTGAGTTATTTAGTTAGAGAATCATTTTCCATCCTTGAGTTGTGTGCATGTGCATATAATATTATTTTGTAGTTCTTGAGTGATATGGTTCCTTAAATTAGGGTTTTGGACCTCGGGAGTTTTGCAATCCTATAAGAGGGACATTTTCCTCATGAATAAAATTGAGCACACTATTGGATGAATTTTGGTTAGGTGGTTAATGAGTGAGAGTTTTATATCCCTAGCCTGCATTTTAATATTAGAGGAAGGGTCTCTTTGGCATCTAAAGCTAGGAATCCTTAGAGTGATGTGTCCTGCCAATAACTACTAGTATCAAAGCTTGATCCTCATAGATAGAAATATAGTGGGAATAAAGGGAGATTTGCAGGGAGCTAAGTTCACGATTCAAGCCAAAAAATAACCATTGTTTCTATAAAAAACAAAATAAAAAAAATGAGCAACTTGTTATGATCTATTCTAATTTTTAATATTTCTTATTGTTATATATTTTCCCTATTTCAGTTTAAATGCTTTCCTTGTCTTTATCATTGGTTATTATTTTGCGATAATTTGTTTCTTGTCACAATCAATCCCTTAGTGAGAGATTGAGAGGCCTTATCATGTGGTTATACTTAACTTTTTACATAAATTTATCACGTGATACCATAAAACTGACAATGCATATCTACCTTCAAAAACCATTTATCTAATGCATAAAATACTCACTTTTCCCTTTCAAGTATAAGAGTATGTCTAATCCAAGTTAAGAATGGGACCCTAAGCACATTGCTCTCCTCCATAAAACTCCTCACTTATGCACACAATTGGAATAGGATAATATAATTTTATTTTCATGTACTCCTTTAGTTGTCCAAGTGCAGTCCACTTAATTTGTGTTTAATAAATTAATTAATCCTTACATAAATTTGCATATTTTACTATTATTTTGGATTTACTAATAATGTACTTATTATTATACTTAGTAATAAAATCACAGATGCACTAATATGTAACTAACCATACTTATGCTCTACATGCTCTTGAATTAAGTTTCAAAATATGCCTACTATGCCGCTCCTTGTTTTTCCCATGCACAGCCCCTTTGCGGCGACATGATTCTGAGAATCGCGCTAGGCCGCAAGGGCGTCGGATTGGGCTTCGTGCATAGGGCCAGGAGGGGCAAGGCTGGTGGAGGGGGGAGGGGGAGGGGGGGAGTGGGGGTGGAGAGAGGAGGGGGGAGGGTGAAGGGAGGGGAGAGGGGGGAGTGGAGGGGTATGGGGGAGGGGAAGGGGGGAGGCAGGGGGAGAGGGAATAGTGGATTGGAACCCATCCCTAGACACAATGCAAGCCAAAACTCGCTTTGCAATGGTCCCCCCCAAGCCAAAACCATTATGCCACAAGCAAGAGTGCATTCAACAACAAATTCTCTCAAGAAATCAGTGGAACCACAACCCAATGGCAAGTGTGGCCTCTACTTCCACTCCAGGTAAATTATAGTTGCTCCAGGACAACAATCCAACCATAACCCAATGTCAATTTAATCATAAAGGAAAATACATCCACCTTTGTTCTAGACTACATACCTGAGTGCAATTTTTCAATGGATTTCAAACACTACTATGATAGTTGATGACTTCAATATCTCAACCTCATCCACCAACACCTTGCCCACCTGAAAGTTGTTCTGGCTATGCACATGATCATGCCATTTACTTCCATTATTCACTTCAATATATGATATTACTACTCCCCATCCTAGTTTATTAATATTTAGATATATATGATCATGATCTTATATGCCAAATATGTACATATATATGATCATGATTTTATATGCCTAATATTTATATATATATATGATCATGATCTTTACCCAGATATGATTGATCTTGTATATGGTTCCACTTATCTGATATGTAATTGGTTATATCCCTTGTGATTACCTATTTCTTAACCTATTCCCTAGTTCTATTCTTTGTTGGTTACAATTAATTGTAATTATCAAGTTCATATTTTTTAATATATCTAGACATTATTAATCCAATCCAATTTTTTAAGATATCATCAAACTATTATAAATTGTAACCATAAAATTTTGTTTATATAAAAATCTATATTTCATGGATATAAAATTATATATATATATATATATATATTTAAAACAACATATTTTAACTATATATATATATATAAACTTAGCTATCACATCCAATGTCCTATTCAAAAGTGTCAATACATCCATTGAAGATAGGGAGAAGTTCATCATGGTCATCCCCGCTCCGCGAACTCATTGGGCAATCAAAGAAATGTGACTATCGATATGGAAGTATATTACTCTCCCTATACCAGGAACTGATAAATATGATCTGGATTGTTGAGAATTAAGTAATCATCATTCAAATCAATGTGACTATGCCCTAACATTAAAAAAAATGAAAATTCTAAAACCACAGCTGTGACGACGGTTGATTGTAAGAACTACCTAACCAACTAACTCCATTTGTTTGCCGCGATTTATACTAAAATAAAACAATGTGTTTGAAACTCGAATAAAATTTGCCAAATTGTGAATAATTAAAACGTCTCCGATGAACGCAATGGCGCTTGCTTCTCTGGAATGATGGGCTTCATTGTACGATTATCTACGGCGTGCATATTTGTCGGGTCTACCGGTTGATATTAAAGTAAGAGAAAGCCGTTGAGTGCTTTAGCATATGCTGCTTGTATATGCCCAACTTTTCTGTGAGCAGGTGAGATTCCGCATCCGATGAGGTGGGTTATTATAAACCTCCCCGTAAAGCCAAAAGACGACGTAGGCAAATGCGCTGCTTGTAAACCTAAAAGAGATATCTAGTCATTATTTTGGTAAAGCAAGATGCAGGTTTTCATAGGGTGGGTGACTTCTTATTTCGGTAAGCAAGATGCAGGTTTTCATGGGGTGGGTTACTTCTTATTTTCGTAAGCAAGATGCAGGTTTTCATGTGGTGGGTTACTCTATATGAAGTTATGTGCCGTCAAAAGAAGTTAATAGCTAAATAAAGTTAACTATTTTTTTTATATTTAATTGAGTGTAGAGTGGGTTGTTAGGTAAGAATGTTAAAATCCTCTCAAATCCAAGATCAAATTTCACTTTGTGACCATACCTTAGATGTTACAATATAAAGTTGATATAAAAACTCTCAGTTTTGTTCTGTGTGTTCATTATGTTTTTCTTCCTAACAGACTTTTGTTTGATCTCTCTTTGTAGAAACCTTTACAGCTGACTTAATATGGTAATTCCAGTTGCAGGTACGTGACCCGCCTGCTCCAGGGCGTCGGCACTGAGACGATGGAGCTACTCAGGTAGGCAGTTCGGCTGGTATTTATGGAGCGCCAGGCTGAACTATAACTCTCTGCTTCGAATCTCGGCAATTTCAATGTGGCAACTCGAGTCACTTTGGCCAATTTTAATATTGAATAAGTGGAACTTATGTTATAGGTTACATCATAATCGCTTCAATGATCCTCGACTTTGCGTGTAGGTGTTAGGTTTTGCTATGTTCAACATTTTATTTGGCCAACTTTTATATAGGGCGAGTTTTCAGCTTTGAATAATATTAAGTTTTAAATAATATTAATGTAGTGATGTTGTGGTATTATTTTGTTTTAAGTTTGGTTGGAAATCTTTAGAAAATCTTAGAATCATATATATTAGCTAAGAAAATTGCATAATTTGGGTGCCATGGGGTTACTAGAGGATGCTAAATTTATTTATGGATTAAAAAACACAATTTAAACATTTTTAGATTTGGATTTTACCAGAAAAAATTACTTGATTCGCACCAAAATGACAGTAAAGTCCAAAACCTAGAATAAATATAGACTACTCCATTTTGGAGTACAAAATTATTTATGGTGATAGAAAATAATAAAAAAATTATTAATGAATGAGATAAATTAAAAATACATCAATACTTTTGTTGTAAATAAAATTGACCCATTGATTTTAAGTTGAGTGGTTGGGAGGAATGATTGTTGTCCTCCACACTTACGTTTGTTGAGCCCCTAATGTAATAATTGCATTTCTACCCATACCTTGATTATCATTTTAAAAATTAAAAGAAGGTTGAACTTCTATTTCTAACCATACCTTAATTCTCTTAGCAAATATTGACATTTTTCCTTATGAACTAACCCTCAAATGAAGAACATAACATAAACTATATCATTTTAAAAATGTAAAAACATGTTCCCGATAATTTTATAATCTTTGATTGATTTATTAAAAAAAACCTCAAAATCACTTATTAACATTTTTTTTTTTAAACTCAAAATATCATACTTACCTATTTTTAATTATGAATTAATTATAAAAGGTATTTACACATGGAAAATGCTTAATTCATTTTGAATGCATATATTATGTTTTGAATGCATATATTATGTTTCAAATGTGCTATTTTCTTTAATTATTAGATATGACATTGTGAATCAAAAAAATATCTTTGGCCCACTAGTTATGATCAATTTTAGAAGCTCACTTTTAATTATCAAATATGACATTGGGAATCAAAAAATATCTTTGGCTTACTAGTTATGGTCAGTTTTAGAAGCTCACTTTTAGTTTGTGGTCATTCAATCAAGTCACATAAATAGTGTTACTAGTTATGGTCAATTTTAGAAGCTCACTTTTAGTTTTTGGTCATTCAATCAAGCCACATAAATAATGTTGATAGTGCCATTAATAGTGTTGACACTAGTAATGATGAATAATAGTAATGAAACTCATGAAAAGGTAAATGAAGAAAAAATGTATGTTAACACTTAATTTACAAAATGAATATTGATTAGTGACTTATCAATCATTCGGTTTAAGATATCTCGTTGTGTATGTCGTCCCTTTCTTCATAATATATAGTTGAACTCTCTTGAGGTTCGTTGTGTATGTCGTCCCTTTCTTCATAATATATTGTTGAACTCTCTTGAGGTTTAATTGGTGTAGTATTTTTTATGCCACCTTTTTCCATAGGGCTAATAGTAACGTTTTTTAATAGTAGCATTTCTTTATAGTTATCCTATATTTCAAATTTAATACTATTATTTTTTAATAATTTTCCAAACAAATATTTCAATAAAAATTTATGTCACTTGTAAGTTATATAATTTTTAAAATATTAATTTAAAGAATGTTTTGTATGGTTGAAATAGGCAACAACAGAAATATTTTTGTGACTTGTCTATGTTTTATGATTTTTGTTATATTTTTAATATTTTAAAGATGGTTATGATAGATTTTTAAATAATTTTCATTATATCACAATAACCATATACAATAGGATTACTGAAAGATATACAAGTACATCATAAACAAGATTACACAACAATTTATCCTGGGAATCCCTATTGGGGAAGAAAACCTAGTAAAACTTCTTCGATATAGATTCATGAACAAGTACAATGTCAATCAAGAGAAAATGATCTTTCACACAAAGATACTGAGAATAAGATAAGATAGAAAACCCCAAGCATAAGATGTATTCACAATGCAGCTACTCTTTCTCCCAAGCAAACTTGTTCTTCTCTCTCTACTCATGTGAACTTGCTTGAGTGAGTGATGTCCAAATGAGTTAGGTGCCTCACTTATTTATAATAGTCACGACATGGAATTTTTACCTAACTCGGCCTACTTGTCTTCCCTAACTGGGCCAACTTGAATAGGATACAATTGTAACATCCCGAAAATTCACAAAAATTTAAAGTAGCATTTAAAGCTGTATTTACTAATGGGGAAATAAAATAAATACTAATCCTTTTAACTAATAACAAAATATGATAACGACAATTCATACTTCTTAACACAAAATATGACATTAGTTTTGCTTGTTTTGTAATCTATATGCTGTAATTAAGTTATCTTGTGATATAGTTTTGTTGATAAAGTACTGACAATTGCTCCTGGATGATGATGAAGGGGTCCTACGAGGTACCATGAGGTTTACTTAGCTATGTTATCTAAAGCATTTGAACCTGTTTTTTTGCGCAGATACGCAGGTAAGAGTATTACGGCAATTTCAAATGTTACAAGCAATTCTAATTATGTTTTTAGTTAGCCGTAAATGATTTATAATAACTCTAAGTACTTCCATGCATGAGAGTTATTAACGGTATGCATCTCTATCCTATTTCTGTAAGTATTACCTTGACCATACTTACAAGTTGCAAAAGTCGTAACTAATAATATCTATACTATACTTTTTAGTGAAACGTCAAAGAAGAGATACTTATACTATGAATTCTCCATTACGTGCTAGATTACATATTATAAGTGATATTAGACTCCTGTTATCATTTCTCCATTTTACAAAGAGTGGTATTATCATGTACATTTATTACGTGAATAATTCAACTTATATGCTGCTCTACATTATAGAAACATGAACCAAATGTTATTTTAAATACATGGATTAACTTGAAATCATAACTATAGTAGATTATGCATTTATCAATTTATAATTCGTAAAAACTCATATTAATCTAGCAAGGTTTTCTATAATACTACTATCATAATTAAAATGATATTATTGCAATACTATAGAGTTAGACCTTTCTAATTTAATATTTATACGTTGTGATATGTTATGTAACTTTGTAAAAGAGATGGCAATGTGAATACATATTATGATGTGTATAATAATGAAATCTAAACTATACACTAAGTATCAATAGCCCTCTATGAAATACAACCTTTGTCATTTGAGAATTATGCAACATATATTAACCATGCGTTCTATTGACAATACATTGTAAATGATATGGATTATATGTTGTAACCCTAAGTCTTTGCACTGACATGTGAAATTGACAGGCATTGAATGTAATGGCGTTAACGTGCTTGCAGATTGTCGAAACCAGTCATAGCATTAAATTCACCTTCCTGCTGTGTTGAGTGGAATCCTTGTGGGTGTCATCGTGGCTGTGGTTCACGTGATAGTAATTCCAAGTACTACCAATATGTCGAGCTGTACACTGCATTGTCCCTTGGTCTACTGAGCTGGCATCTTGGTGGATATGATAATAAATATGGCATTTAAAATGGTTGTTACCTGAAATTCGACATGCCTTGTTGGATTCTTCTCCATCGTTGATCTCACATGTTCTTGGGTTTTTGAATGAAACCCTATTCCTTCATTATGAAATGCATCTAGTTTGGTTTCTTAGCTTTCATTTTGCCTTGGTGGTGGTAAGGTGGAGAGGCCGACCGCCTGCAGTAATGTAGGGTTTGGTAGTTGATTGTTTGGAGGACTCCTTCCTTACTTTTGATCCCTGGACCTATAGGGAAAAACTTAAATGTTTCCAGGCTTTGTGTTCCTTGTAGAGATGAGCCACGATACAACCTTTAAAGTAGTTTTCAGGTTTTTGTTTCTGTTAGTTTCTTTGAGTGCAAGGTTGGACCAGAGTTCGATTCTCCTAGCATAACAAGTGCTTGTTCTCAAATTCTGAACCCTTATTGTCTGCATTTTCTAGATGGTTCCATCGTCTTGTTTTCTTAGGGTGTCTCTACTCCAGGAACTTTGTTGCCAAGGTAATGTTTCAAAAAGAAGTGGTAATGTTATTTGTATTGTTCAATGTTACACCCTACGTTTTCTTTTTTTAACCTCTCAAAGCTTTAAATGGCAGGTGATACTTCGTCGAAGGATTACTCTATTTGAAGCTCGGTGGGAGGATGCTGCTCAACCACTTGGTAAGCCTCAGTGGTTCTTTAACCCTCGTAGGTACTCTTAGCACGGTTTGGCCGATGCTTACTGTTTCACGAGAGTTGAGAAAACTATCCTTAGCAAGGGTGATGGCTGAAGTTATGATGTTTTTAGAGCAATATCATGCAAGAGGATAAATCCTCAGCCTATTTTTCTATTCAGCCAAGTAGTGTTCTGCTGTGGCATTTTTTTTAAATGTAAACTTGTTTTAAGATGTAATTACTAGAGGGATGAACCCTCGGTCTTTTTAATGGGAAAACAGTGTTTTAAATAAAAGCCGAGAGCCAAGAGTTAAATCATTTATGCGAAAATAGAAGGTCCTATGCTACAATATTTATACTTTTGCTTGAATGGTGATATGGAATTGAGTTTGCATTGAAACATAACTTAAAAACAGTTTTCTGAGCGGTTTTTATGTTTATATTAATTGATATTTTGACTAGAAAATACAGTGTTGATTTAGGCCGAGGGCCATGGGCTCACTGGTTTCATAAAATTGAAACCTTGTGTTCGTATTGTTTAAGTTAAAGTTGGAATGGTGATCAGACTCAGTTTTCGGTATTGAAACACCACTTAAATAAATATTATGGTTTATAATAGTTCCTTGTTTTATTTTGATTTGATAATAGATAGCTATTGAAAAGGTAATAGTTTTTCTATAGCATTGTGTTTGGTTTTGAAATAAAAAGTGTTACGAAACTAAGATAAATGTTTTGCTTATAAAACTAGGTGGAAGATTGTGGAAATAAAATCTAGAATAATCCTTTTCTAAAAAAATTGGAAATATAGCAGATTGTTTTAATAATGGGAAAAATGCTAAGTTTAATTCATGAATGTTTGATGAAAGAAATGGAATGAGATTATAGTCCTTTACAGTTGTTGGATGAAATGAGAAATAAAACAAAATGCATGTGTACTTTGAAATGAGGTAGATGATCTAAAGTGTAAACCCTAGATTTTTATATAGAACTAGGATATTTAAATTTCTCACAGTAGATAAAAGAAAAATATAAAAATGTATGTATTATGAAATGCTACTTTCTGTCTCCATCATCCTTTAATTATCCTATTTAATGATGTAGTATGACATCTCTGATGTAATGATAATACAAGAAAGTAATTTATTTAATTTAAAACAGAACTATCCTAACCTATCCTAACTTAATAGAATATACAGCTCAGCTAAATAATTTAGTCAATAAGTCTTCATAAACTAGGAAACAGGTTAGAGGTTTAATAAAACAACTTCATTCATTCAACTGAAAATAAACAAGACAAAACAATGGAACCTGATGAATGTAGGAGAAACAAACAACCCAAGGAGCTTGTTCCATCCAACCTACTCCTGAAGACAACCACATTACTTGCCTTAGGACCCCCAAGCTTGTTCACTGAACAACTAGGAAGAAGAATCTGTAGAAGCTCATCAACTTGCAGCAACAATGTAGATCATTCGGTCATATAGACTTAACAGTCAAAGAGACCTGCACCAGCACCTCTTGTTTCTTTCTTAGAATAATTTCAGCAGACTCACAATGCAATTCCACTTAGCCTCCCTTATCGAATCTCTTAGTCATCACCTGATACACTTGAGGAATTATTTCTGCATAAAATAATATGGAGCTCCCTACTCATTTAGAATTGCCTTATCTAGGCTGCCTAGGCCTTTTTAGTGGTTAACCTAGTCATTAATGAGCTAACAGCTCTGTTCCACCCACCTGGGAGATAATTCCACAAATTTAGGGGTAGTTGTCCCATAACCAACAACTAGTGGTGGAGTGCAAATGCTGACACCTGTCCCATGCCTTCGAACAGCTTCCATTCCTCCTAGTGGGTCAGTGAACACTCATTTAACAGTTCCCTTGGGTGTTTGTCTCTTGTTTTAATTTTTTAAATAATAATAATATGTCATTACAATCATCCTTGACCAGATTTGGTCATACTTACAAAACTTTGTAATTATAATTTAACATAATGTTTTTACAAATAAAATAAATAGTCTCAAAATTTGGGTAGGTGACATACAGCCCCCCTTAAGTCTCAACATCGTCCTCGATGTTGTCCATTCATTTTCTGAGTATTCCTGAAACAAAGGTTGGTATGCTACCCGCATACTACTCTCCAACTCCCAGGTTGCCTCTTCTAGGCTAAAGTGCTTCCATTGTACCTTTACCCGCCCAATGGTGCGATTCCGGAGTAGAGTTTCCCTCCTTTCGAGGAAACAGTCTGGTTTCACTTGAAAATCACCATCTTGTTCCACCTATACATCATTCCAATTTACAACATGAGTAGCATCGTGTACATATTTCTTTAAAACTGAAATATGAAAAATATTATGTATTTTTAGATTTGGTGGAAAAGCTAGTTGATATGCCACGGGTCCAACCCTTAACAAAATTTCGAAAGGACCACAATACCTGGGTGCCAGCTTGGCACAGATTCCCAATTTTAATGAGCTCTTCTTTGGTCTTACCTTAATGAAAACATGCTCACCAACCTGGAACTCTTTATGAGTCCTTTTAAGATCTGCTTGACTCTTTTTCCTATCTTGGACAACTTTAAGATTTCTTTGTACCTGTTGCATAGTTAATTCTATTTCCTTCAACAATTCAGGTCCTAAAATAACTCGATTAACTGGGTCATTCCAAGAAACTGGTGTATTACATTTCCTACGATAAATAATTTCAAAAGGGATAAGCCTAGCTAATGCATGGTAATGGTTGTTATATGCAAATTCTGCTAAATGCAAGTAGTCCTCCCACTTACCAGGCTGGTCCTTAACATACATCCTTAGCATGTTTTCCAATATCTCATTCACTCTTTTTGTATGTCCATCCATTTGTGGATGAAATGATGTGCTGAAGTTTAAGGTTGTATTCAACCCTTTAAACAAAGATCTCCAGAAGTTCCTAGTAAACTTAGAATCATGGTCTAAAACTATCACTTTTGGTATTCCATGTAATCGAAAAATCTGTTTCATGAAAATTTTATGTATAACAAAATAAGTTAACTTGAATTAGTAAAGATTTTTGCTATCATAAAAATTTTATGTTGCGTATTCTTTGGACCTTTTCAGGCCGAGAGTTCGAACATGAGCTCTGATACCACATGTAACATCCTAAAAATTCACAAAATTAAAATTTTTTAAAGTAGCGTTAAAAGCTGTATTTACTAATGCGTAAATAAAATAAATACTAATCCTTTTAACTAATAACAGAATATGATAACGACAATTCATACTTTTTAACACAAAATACGACATTATTTTGCTTGTGTTAATTGTAATCTATATGTTGTAATTAAGTTTATCTTGTGATATAGTTTTCTTGACAAAGTACTGACAGTTGCTATTGGATGATGATGAAGGGGTCCTATGAGGTACCCCGAGGTTTACTTAACTATGTTAGCTAAAGCATTTTGAACCTATTTCTTTGCACAGATACATTGGTAAGAGTATTACAACAATTTCAAATGTTACAAGCAATTCTAATTATGTTTTCAGTTAGCCATCAATGCTTTATAATAACTCTAAGTACTTCCATGCATGAAAGTTATTAAATGTATGCATCTCTGTCCTATTTCTGTAAGTATTACCTTGACCATACTTACAAGTTGTAGAAGTCGTAACTAACAATATCTATACTATACTTTTTAGCGAAACGTCAAAGAAGAGATACTTATACTATGAATTCTCCATTATGTGCTAGATTACATATTAGAAGTGCTATTAGACTCCTGTTATCATTTCTCCATTTTACAAAGAGTGATATTATCATGTACATTTATTACGTGAATAATTCCACTTATATGTTGCTCTACATTATAGAAACATGAGCCAAATTTTATTTTAAATACATGGATTAACTTGAAATCATAACTGTAGTAGATTATGCATTTCATGAAAACTCATATTAATATAGCAAGGTTTTCTATAATACTACTATCATAATTAAAATGATATTATTGCAATACTATAGGATTAGACCTTTCTACTTTAATATTTATATAATGCGATATGTTATGTAACTTTGTAAAAGAGATGGCAATGTGAATACATATTATGATGTCTATAATAATGAAATCTAAACTATACACTAAGTATCAATAGCCTTCTACGAAATATGACCTCTTTCATTCGAGAATTATGCAACATATATTAACCATGCATTCTATTGACAATACATTGGAAATGATATGGATTATATGTTGTAACCCTAAGTCTTTGCATTGAAATGTGAAATTGACAGGTATTGAATGTAATGGTGTTAACGTGCTGGCAGACGGTCGAAACTGGTCGTAGCATTAAATTCACATGCCTATTGTGTTGAGTGGAATCCTTGTGGGTTATATCATGGTTGTGGTTCACATGATAGTAATTTTAAGTACTACCAATACACCGAGTTGTACACTACGTTGTCCCTTGGTCTACTGAGCTGGCATCTTGGTGGATATGATAATAAATATGGCATTTAAAATGGTTGTTGCCCGAACTTCGATGTGCCTTGTTGGCTTCTTTATTGTCGTTGATCTCACATGTTCTTGGGTTTTGGAATGAAACCCTATTCCTTCATTATGAAATGCATCTAGTTTGGTTTCTTGGCTTTCATTTTGCTTTGGTGGTGGTAAGGTGGAGAGGCCGACTTCCTATAGTAATGTAGGTTTTGGTAGTTGATTGTTTGGAGGACTTCTTCCTCAGTTTTGATCCTTGGACTTGTAGGGAAAAACTTAAATGTTTCCAGGCTTTGTGTTCCTTATAGAACCGAACCACGATGCAACCTTTGAAGTAGTTTTCAGGGTTTTGTTTCTGTTAGTTTCTTTGAGTGCAAGGTTGGACTAGAGTTCGATTCTCCTCGCATAACAAGTGGTTGTTCTCAAATTCTGAACCCTTATTCTCTGCATTTGCTAGATGGCTCCATCGTCTTGTTTGCTTAAGGTGTCTCTACTACAGGATGTTCTTCTCCAAGATAATATTTCAAAAAGAAGTGGTAATGCTATTTGTATTGTTCAAATTTACACCCTGCATTTTCTTTGTTTAATTTCTCAAAGCTTTAAATGGAAGGTGATACTTTGTTGAAGGATTACTATGTTTGAAGCTCGGTGGGAGGATGCAGCTCAACCACCTGGTAAGCCTCGGTGGTTATTCAACCCTTGTAGGTACTCTTGGCACAGTTTGGTCGATGCTTATTGTTTGACGAGAGTTGGGAAAACTGTCCCTGAAAAGGTAATGGCTGAAGTTATGATGTTTTTAGAGCAATATGATACAAGAGGATAAATCATCAGCCTATTTTTCTATTCGGCCCAGTAGTGTTCTGCTGTGGCATTTTGCTTAAATGTAAACTTGTCTTAAGATGTAATTACTCGAGGGATGAACCCTCGATCTTTTTAATGGAAAAACAATGTTTTAAATAAAAGTCTAGACCCAAGAGTTAAATTGTTTCTACGAAAATAGAAGGTCCTCTGCTACAATATTTATACTTTTGTTTGAATGGTGATATGGAACTGAGTTAGCATTGAAACATAACTTAAAAATAGTTTTCTGAGCAGTTTGTATGTTTATATAAATTGATATTTTGACTAGAAATACAGTGTTGATTTAGGTCGAGAGCCGTGGGCTGACTGGTTTCATAAAAGTGAAACCCTGTGTTTGTATTGTTTAAGTTAAAGTTGGAATGGTGATCAGACTTAGTTTTTGGTATTGAAATACCACTTAAATAAATATTATGGTTTATAATAATTCCTTGTCTGAGTTTGATTTGATAATAGATAGCTATCAAAATGGTAATAATTGGACTATAGCATTGCGTTTGGTTTTGAAATAAAAAGTGTTACGAAACTAAGATAAATATTTTGCTTCTAAAACTAGGTGGAAGATTGTGGAAATAAAATATAGAATAATCCTTTTCTGCAAAAATTGGAAATATAGTAGATTGTTTTAATAATGGGAAAAATGCTAAGTTTTAATTCATGAATGTTTGATGAAAGAAATGGAATGAGGTTATAGTCCTTTACAGTTTTTGGATGAAATGAGAAATAAAACAAAATGCATGTGTACTTTGAAATGAAGTAGATGATCTAAAGTGTAAACCCTAGATTTTTATACAGAACTACGATATTTAAATTTCTAACAGTAGATAATAAAAAATATATAAAAATGCATGTATTATGAAATGCTACTTTCTGTCCTGCATCCTTTAATTATCCTATTTAATGCCTGTAGTACGACATCTCTGATCTAATGATAATACAGGAAAGTAATTTATTTAATTTAAAAACAAAACTATCCTAACCTATCCTAACTTAATAGAATATACAGTTCAGCTAAATAATTTAGTCAATAAGTCTTCATAAACCAGGAAAGAGGTTAGAGGTTTAATAAAACAACTTCATTCATTCAACTGAAAATAAACAAGACATAACAGTGGAACCTGATGAATGTAGGAGAGACAAACAACCGAAGGAGCTTGTTCCACCCAACCTACTCCTGAAGACAACCAAATTACTTGCCTTAGGACCTCCGAGCCCATTCACTGAACCACTAGGAAGAAGAATCTATAGAAGCTTTAGGTCATCAACTTGCAGCAACAATGTAGATCACTCAGTCATATAGACTTAGTAGTCAAAGAGACCTGCACCAGCACCTCTAGTTTCCTTCTCAGAATAATTTCAGCAAACTCACAATGCACTTCCACTTAGCCTCCCTATTCGAGTCTCTTAGTCATCAGCTGATACACTTAAGGAATTATTTCTGCAGAAATTAATATCGATCTCCCTACTCAATTCAAATTTCCTTATCTAGGATTCCTAGGCCTTATTAGTGGTTAACCTGGTCATTAATGAGCTAACAGCTCTGTTCCACCCACCTAGGGGATAATGCCACAAATTTAGGGGTAGTTGTCCCATAACCAACAGCTAGTGGTGGAGTGCAAATGTTGACACCTGTCCCATGCCTTCTAACAGCTTCCATTCCTCCTAGTGGGTCAGTGAACACTCATTTAACAGTTCCCTTGCGTGTGTATCTCCTATTTTAATATATTAAATAATAATAATATGTCATTACAATCATCCTTGACCAGATTTGGTCATAATTACAAAACTTTGTAATTATAATTTAACATAATGTTTTTGCAAATAAAATAAATAGTCTCAAAATTTGGGTAGGTGACAACAATATAATATTAATTTCATGGTTTTTTTTTTTTTTTTTTTTTTTTGTTTCTGAATTCTTTTAGGCTGACTCAACTATTAGGGTTTACATTGCTTCTTCCAGGACTTTTACAAGAGTAAATACAACATGAATATTCCCTGAAGGAAGTACAATAAAAATACAATAAGAATATCTTCTGAAATTACATTCTTCAACAGTCCCTCTTAACAAGGAATGTATTCTTTCAGCGCTATCATCATCATCACCGCTACTACAACTCTATACTCTAACCATGGAATTCTAACATCTCTCGAATATATATATCACTAGAATTTTTGTACGAACAAGCCATCAAGTGGATGCAGCCCAGAATCTTTCATTACATGGCAACAACGACCACCGACGTTACCCCACTATGTGTCTAGATCATCTCGTGAGTGTATCCTAAGAGCACAAATTACATTTCCGAAGTGACTAGACGCTAGCACATCACATCGCATCACTTGGAGACCATCCCAAACACACAAATTATGTTACTAGGTGACTACCTGCATATTAAAACATCTCGGCAACACGAACCTCGTGCGTATATCCTAGGAGCACAAATTACGTCACCGAAGTGACTACCGTCTATCACGTCACATCATGTGGATAACAACCTAGGAGCACAAATTACATCACTAGGTGACTACATGCATCTTTGCGCATGTTGTGTATGCCTGACATAGCACCAGTAGTCAGGAGGATTAATTACGTCACCAACGTGACTACCTACTACATCCTAATGAGTGTAGTTCAGAAGCACACATTACGTCACTGAAGTGACCCCCCACTACAACATTACCTCAAGTGGAGACCCACCACGGGGAAAAAATTATAACACTAAGTTACTACCTATGTCTCACACGTGATATATTTATCATCCCTCTCTCGTTTGAGGAACATCAATATGAAAAACTCCAAGCTTGCCTCTAAAGTACTAAAACTTTACCCTTGATGGAGGATTGGTCAACACATTGGCTATCTGCTCGTCTATTGACACATACTGGAACTTCACTACTCATCTTTACACCATACTATCCTTGATATCGTGGTACCTGATCTCAATGTGCTTCAACTTGTCATGAAACACTAGATTCTAAGACAACTTCACACAAATCTGGTTGTCGCAGAACATACAAGATGCCCCTAATTCGAGATCAAACAATCATGCAAATAAATTATGAAGCCATACTGCCTCACAACTAGCCGAACAAGATGCCATTTACTCTGCTTTGGCTATACTGAGTGCCACACTCGTCTGCTTCCTACTGAACCAGGAGATCATTCTTGATCCCAAATTGAAGCAACATCTTGAAGTGCTCTTCCTGTTTATGATACTACTGACCCAATCTGAATCAATATAACCATGTAGGTTAATATTATGATCTGTCGCATATATAATCCCCGTTACGGAGAAAACTTCCAATAGCTTGGGGTAGACCACAACAGACAGTTGACTACTAGAAAATAAATCAATTCCCAATGCAATGCTATATAAATGACAATGCTAAGATAATGTAGAAAAGACCAACCTTCAACTGGATGTTCAAAGTAGATCCTCGTTGAGCTTTCAACCTCTACACTTGAACCTGTAGATTAGTCTCAACAACAAGTACAAGCAAGTGCATATAACATGTGAAAGACTTTAGCATAATCAATAGCATGATCCATGATATCATAAGCAAATATAACCCACTGTAATTTAGCAATATTCACAACATCAATTGGATGAGAAAATGAGTATTTCCATTAATAAATAACAAGAAGTACAATATATGACCTATTGTCGGCAACCAATCTGAACCAAGAATTGGGTCTCTCCACTTGTGCCTCCACCACTTCAATCCCACATGCAATAGAAAACTCAAACTATGAAAGGAGTTTTGTAGGTGAACATAAGGAGTTCACAACAACAAGGATCAATGAGTGTAGACTCAAGTCACAGCAAAAATCCACTTGAGTTATGTTGCTCTCTCTTTCTCCTCCCTTCCATACAGCATAAGAGCTCAATATATAGCCGTCCAAAGTTAAGTGAAAGGACACATCGAGGCGTTTCAGGGTATATGGAGGGCCAAAGGTCCCCCTAAGATTGCTTTATGGGAGTAAAAAGTTATTTTCTAATGATTTTTACCATTTTAGTTGGTACCCACGGGCTATAGTGGAACAACCTGTGTGTACACTGGCTATAATGGGATAGCAAGTGTATAGGAATAAAAATAGGGAAAAATGTGTTTCTGGAGGACATAAAGTGAATCTGAGTCAATGAAATGGACCCTAAAGGCCAATCAATGCTGATGCTCACAAGATGGAAAATTATTCTATAACAGATGCCCCCTAACGTGTGAGGATAGAGAAGGTACTATGATGGCCGAAATACATTATAAATCTTAGAAGTGGAGTGATGGAGACACAAATGGAGAAAGTAGCTCACTCATCATGATACAATAATATCTCTGAATACATGTTCGTATAATACAACAATCTGATACAATGGTCATGATAGGAAGTATATAGTGAATACATGTCATAGGTGATCATATCGATGATCCATGTAGTAAGATGTGGTCTCCTGCTGAAAAGGAAACAACTGGTGCAATACTGGATGTACAAACTGTTGATGTATGAGAATTAGTATCTCATGAGTACAGTCATGATCAAGAGCAGCATGTCTGGGGTCTTCTACACAAATCCTCTATGGTGCAAGTCCCATCAAGTGAATAAAGGTTTTGAGGTCGAACCTGATGTGACATCGTCTGATTACCGACCAATGATGTATACTGTTAATAGACGCGAGATAACCCACCAATAATGAAAATGGGCATCAAGGCACACAGTACAATCATCAAAGTGTGAATAGATGTGTTGAAGTCAAAAACTAAGATGAATCCATCGATCAAGGGACATTGATCTATTCCCAAAACTTTCGATGGCGAGAGAACCTACCATTAATGACTACAAGCCTCAAGGTACTCAACCGACTCTAAGTCTCGATTCCGAAATAAATGAGTTGAATTCGATGAAACAAAACTTGCTGGAAGGAAGGAATTAAGGCATCCTCCATCAACCAACACGAGGTAACAACTACATTGAAATATTTAGAAGAACTCGGATGAACGAACTGACTCAATAAGGATGGTTGACATGCAATAGTTAAGAGATCCAAGGAGTGTCTGACTCTGGTTTAAGGACTTCCTTTGAACAAGAGCATGAGGAGATGAATAGACTCAGGCAACATAGACTTGACATAACACTTTGCGATGTAGGAGGCATCAACAAAGGGCTCTGTAGTGACTGGAAGCTTAACCAGCCAGTGGATTGAAACTGAGAAACGAGTACAGCTCCTAAGGTCTGACTATAGTCCCGACTCATAATGTATGGAGTGGAATGAATGCTCTATTCAAAGGTGACACAATAGATTCCAACAAAAAGAAGTAAATATTCTCCCATCCGGCTTTTTGGAATATTTGTTTTTTTGGTCTTTTTCATTTTTGGAAAGCTTGAAAAAGAATAAAATTGCTTATAGTACAACAATTGAGGGAACGAGAGTCAAATAGCGAGTAGACTAGTCCCAAGTAGTGGAACATACCCATGATCAATGCAAGGAAGCATGTGCAGGATGTGGACACTCGGGGGGTGTTAACTCAAGGTCAAAAGGTCCTAAAATTATGAAAGGAAAATGGAAGCTCTGTAGGGCTCGATAAGGAAAGTGCTCAGGCACCAGGCTAACAATTGAGTACTAGCTCGAGCTAGAATCTCAAGCATAATACCGCTTGAGGTAGAGCCCATTTCTAGGCTCCTTCAAGGCATTCCCCTCATAATATTCAAATTCGTAGGCTCCTTTCTCAAGGACACGTCTCACTATGTAAGGACCGTTCCACATGGGGTTAAACTTGCCTGCCCCCACGGGTTCCTTACCTTGGTCGTATAAGAGGACAAAGTCACCTTCAACATACTGTTAGGGATGGATAGACCTATCATACTGAACCTTGACACGACATTATTGGCATCTATAGCCACAATGGCATCTCAACGTTGCTCGTCAATCTGCTCAAGGTGGATCAAACGTTGCTGAACATATGACATATCAGGGAGGAGCTCTATGGCTATTTTTAATGAAGGTATTTCACGTTCAATCGATAATATAGACTCCACACCATGTATGAGCTGAAATGGTGAGAAACCGGTGGCAGTCTTAACTGCGGTTTGATATGCCAACAAAGCAGGATATAACATAATATGCCATTTTCTCTTGCTTTGCTGGATGGTACGTTGGAAAATGGTCTTTAAGGATTTATTGACTTCCTCAACTTGACCATTGACTTGAGGGTAGTAATAAGATGAGTGTTCTTGATGGAACCCGAGCTTGAGCGGTAAATCCACCATCATCTTGTTTTGAAAGTGACTACCAAGGTCAGTGACAATATCTTTCGGGATATCGAAACAAGAGATAATATGATTGAACATGAAGTGGGTTGTTGTAGCACCATCGGCTTTTACGGTAGTCATGGCCTCATCCCATTTGGAAAAGTAGTCCAAGGCCACGATGATATGGTGATGCCCCCCAGCCAAAGCTAGTTTGCAATCCATGAAATCCACCCCCCACTTGGCGAAGGGATAGACGCTGACGACCAGATGAAGGGGCATTGGATGCAAGTATATATTCCGAGAAAGCACCTAGTAAGGGTGACATCTCTTCACGGCGTTCATACAATCTTTAAAGATCGATGGCCAGAAGTAACCATGTCGCATTATACGTTGGGCTGTCGCAAGCCCAAATAAGTGACCACCACATGCCCCGCTATGGCAATCATTCAGCACACGCTTCGCTTCTTCATGGGTCAAACAATGATGGAGAATAGAGTCTTTTTCTCGACGATACAAAGTGTCACCGACAATGACATAGTATTTTGCTTGGTGGCTCACACGCCATCGTTCATCCCGTGAATAGTGCGAAGGAAACTTCAAAGTTTGGAGATATATGATGATATCCCAATACCAAGGGTCGTCTGACAAGATAAGGAATAAATTTTCATCCATAAAGGAATCTTCATGAACGATATCCTCATCAAGTCATGGAAAATCTGACATGAGCTCCGTGAAAAACAAGGATTCACCAACTTCGCCGAAGCAAAATCGAGATCAAACTCCTGAAGAATAACAATCCGTTTATTGTACTTCCCCCCTATCAGACATCATGATAACATGAACTGAAATGGATTGATATGCGCTATAACAATGGTTTTCCTAAGCATGATGTAATGCCTTAAAATTTGGACTGCATGAACAGTCGCAAGTGCCAACTTCTCGACATGAGTGTATCTCAGCTCAGAGTCTACTAAATTTCAACTAAGATAATAAATGGCATGCTCTTGGAGTGCGTCATCTACCTGAACTAAGACCATGCCAATCGTCTCGAGAGACGCGGCCACATAAAGCAAGAAATCTCTAGCAAAGTCAGGTGGAGTAAGTAGAGGGGCTGATACCAAAGCTTTCTTAAGAGCATCGAAAGACTGTTGGGCTCAATCATCCCAGATAAAAGGTGTGTCCTTCTTCAGCAGACGCACAAAACCTTTGTTAAGATTAGCATAATTCACTAAAAAGCGTCATAGAAAAGTGGCTCTCCCTTGGATGCTCTAAAGTTGAACTATGTTACGTGGGGGAGGCAACCGAAGTATTGCCTCAACCTTTAGAGGATCGACTCTTCACTAGTACAAAATGAGAAACTAATGACTAAAATTTGACTATAAACGACTATTTTTGAGTCGGTGACCAATAGTATCTGATTTCCACTATCTAGTCGTATTTGACTAGTCATTAATTGGTTGACTTATTAGTCATTGATTTAGTCATTGATAGTCATTGATTAAGTCATTGAATTAGTCATTGATACTCATTGATTTAGTCACTGATTTAGTCATTGACTTAGTCATTGATACTCACTAATTTAGTCAATGATTTAGTCATTCATTTAGTCATTGATTGTCACAATTAATGATCAAATATACAACTAAATAAACTACTAGATGATAACATATTAATGACTAAGCTAAATACGACTAAACGTTAGTCGCGCTATAAGATACTGGAAATTAGCTACTAATAGTTGTATATATGCGAATTTAGTCGTTTTCTTAGTCACTAATTTATGATAGGGTACGGAAGAATCGAACCACCAATCTCCTGCCTATAATTAGGCAGGTGCTCTACCATTGAGCTAACACCCTTTAAGAAGTTGTTATTGCTTGACAATGATGATATTCAAACAAATTTTGCATGGGAACAAAATGAATGTCAAACATATTCAAGAATAATGCTTCAAGTACTAAAAGAATTCTAAGATATAACAGTTCAATTGTGACAATGATGAAAATTCAAAGAAGAATTATCTTACAAACTACGCATGAGTACAATAATCCATGGTTCTACAAATTATCAGGAACAAAAGCAAGCTGTTACCCTTCACAGACATAAAACAATACAAGATCCAACTTGCAATAAATTTGTTTTAATTGTCTATCAATTGTTGATCTCTCGACAGCTAGAGACGTTTTCCTGTCTGAGATCCAAAATACATACAATTATCTTTAACTTCACTTCTTCAAAACCAGTTGTAGTAAAACTTATTCTAGGAATTGTCTTATGAGCAACAACCACTTTTTTGAACAACAGGCTTCCCTTTCATTTGTACAGTAGCAATTCTGCTGCTATTCATGGAAGGTTGACTTGCCATCCTACAATACAAAATAAATAGAGTTAAGTCAATAGTATTTCATAGAAAATAGAAAATATAATCTACTTAAAAGCAAGATGTCACAATGAGGACTCTATCTAGGACACTTTATTATGGAGTATAGGGAAAGTCATTTTGTCGAAAACCCTATTTCAAGGCTACGCTACATCTTAGGAAAGAATTCCATGTAAAAAGAGAAACATATCAGTCTCTCTGTGGTTCAACAATTTCGTGAAAACAAGGCTTTGCCCGATAAATATGCTTAAGATGCTGGAAATATTTTAAAGCCTAGAGCCTCAACAAAAAATTTTCGAAGATGGGTTAGTGATGCGAATCCATGCAACCCAGAAATTACAAATGTCCACGGCCAGGAAAAAGCTTAAATGAAAATGGAATTATCATTGGCACTGTTGACTCTAAGAAATTGTTTAGAAACAACGAATAAAGTGTGGGATATAGTTATTTGATGTCCTGGATCAAATGCAATCAATGAGAGGTTAATCGAATTTGATATTTAAATTTTTGATGTTAAAATATAAGTGTCACTCGAACAGGGACAAGTCATATGGTAATGTCGCCACAAGTAAAGAGGCAAACAATAATAGAATATGGTTGAAGGTTCAATCCATATGCAACAAAAATTTCAAGTAAATAAATGATGGGCATTAGTATTTATAAGTTTATATGCTTGCAACATGCAAACTTCAGGATACAATTCACTTGGGAATGGATATCTTGAGCATATTGATAGATACGCTTAAGATGCTTGCAAGCTTTTATAGCTTGGAAGCCTAGAGCCTGACCAAAATTGTTATGAAAATTCCCATGCACAGGAACGTCTAAGGCATCACGGCATAGTATGAATAACTCTAGAGAATCCATGCCCAACGGAAGGAGATATTCCTACAAAATAATATACCCCATATGCAATTATGTCTAAAATGGGATATTCTCCACCACCAAGTGTATATAATGAAAAACATAAAAAAAAATTAACTAAGCCAACCAACCAAGGAGACCCTTTTAGAAGTGAATCTAAATGCCTCAGAATTGAACCCGCACAACATAATAGATTAGAAAATCATATTCAATGATCTATATCTTATAAAATCTCTGCTTTCTCAAAATAATAGAACAGAGAAAGCCATAGCAAGAGACCAATACAACAAAACTATGATTTTTTTTCAAAACACAAATTTCTATTCTTGATTTTGTAATAACGCTTGCCAATACTACCCTGGACTTTCAACTCAATTGTTGTTAGGGTAGAATTGTTTATACCACTACTCCTCCTTTAAATTGCTACTACTTTGTTTTCTCTTTCTAACTAATAATGGTTAGGCTTACTGTAAGGAATATTTAAATCCCGATTTTGTCAAACACTTCACTTTCCATCTACTGTAACGTACTGTTAGAGTATAAAGGCTTGAAGATATATTATATGGAATATTTTGGTTTTGATATTTCGTTAAACACTTCCTCTACCCACTAACTTCTTCACAACTCAGCTCAAATATTATTCTTGCACTCTCCTTAAAGCTTCTAATTGTGTTTTCAAGGCATAGTAACTTGTGGTTTCAAGGTTAGGGACATGTATGCTATAGAGATCATTTAAATATTCATATCTTAACAAGAAAACACAAATACACAAACTGAAACAGAAAATGAGAAGCAACAATACAAGGACTGATATATAATAAGAATTCACCGTATTACATTCCTGGAAGTGTTTCTTTTTACTCATATAAGTATATTTGTCCCTTTATAGAAGATGTTGATGCTAACAGCCTTCCAACTGATGTAAATCGTTGCTACTTTTTCAAACAAGAGTTGGATAAACCTGAGAAGTAGATCTGAGTTCTTTTTGCACACCTCTTGTCTCAAATAAGTAATCCCTTGAGTGTTGTAGAAGACACCACTAGTTTAGATATTTAGGCTAAGAAATATTGAAGGTATTTCAGTATTTCAATAGTCTGAAGAAGTCAAATACAATCTGATATAAAATGTAGTAACCCTCTACCTATAGGAAATTGTCTCCTCTGGAAAAACACAGCAACAACTAGGTGCATGAAATATTTCTACAAATATTTGTAGGTCGTGTTTGCTTCAAATGAGGCTAAAATCAATTATTATGACATCCAACAATCTTTATTTTGCTAACAAAGATGAAGCTTCAGTAAGTGGATTCTTGTAGATTACTTTATCACCACTTAACTTTATCATAAAACAGCAGGATCATAGAAAAAGTAGAATCTCAATTAGATTCATAAGGATTTGCCGACACAGGTTTACACCATTACACACAATTAAAATTAGGGAGTCAAACAAACATCTAACATCACAATTGTATAATATAGGCGCTTGTTAAAGGTTGGAAAACATCATAACAAAAAAGTGCACCTATTCTTTATCTCAACAGCCATGGTCATGAAATCCTGCTCCACATTTGTTGCATTCTTCACACTTGTCTCCAAAAATGGAATGCCAATCTCATCAGCAAATGCCTTGAAGAACAAAATACACAAAGCATGTCACGAAAAATGTAGACTGAAAATTGACAAAAAAAACTAACCCTTGAGATTAATAAAAAAATAAAATCTACAAGCCAAGTCAATAAATTTAAGGCCACAAACTGCCATAGTGTTGCAATTAACAAAAAATAGAGCACCAACAACTTCAAGGCACACTCATATTTAATTCCTCATCAAGTCAAAGACGATGATGCATACAGTGAAACACATAGCAGTGCACATGGTGCCAAAGCTACTAAGCATTTAACATTACCTTGGATGTATCATAATCAACATCTTTATTAGCAGTCAAATCACATTTGTTTCCAACAAGCAACTTGTTGACATTCTCACTCGCATAGCGATCAATCTCATTCAACCATTGTTTCACATTATTGAAACTCTCCTGATCAGTAACATCATAAACAACCTACCAACAGAAGAAAAATGTCATTATAAAACCATAAATTTAAATAAATAATGGAGTATACCAAGGATGCCAACAATCAAAAGCTACTCAGCATTTAACATTACCTTGGTTGTATCATAATTAACAGCTTTATTACCAGTCAAATCACATTTGTTTCCAACAAGCAACTTGTTGACATTCTCACTCGCATAGCGATCAATATCATTCAACAATTGTTTCACATGATTGAAACTCTCCTGATCAGTAACATCATAAACAACCTGCCAATAGAAGAAAAATGTCATTATAAAACCATAAAGTTAAATAAATAATGGAGTATACCAAGGATACCAACAATCAACAGCTACTCAACATTTAAAATTACCTTGGCTATATCATAATCAACAGCTTTATTAGTAGTCAAATCACATTTGTTTCCAACAAGCAACTTGTTGACATTCTCACTCGCATAGCAATCAATCTCATTCAACCATTGTTTCACATTATTGAAACTCTCATGATCAGTAACATCATAAACAAGCTGCCAACAGAAGAAAAATGTCATTATAAAACCATAAATTTAAATAAATAATGGAGTATACCAAGGATACCAACAATCAACAACTACTTAGCATTTAACATTACCTTGGTTGTATCATAATCAACAGCTTTATTAGCAGTAAAATCATATTTGTTTCCAACAAACAACTTGTTGACATTCTCACTCGCATAGCGATCAATCTCATTCAACCATTGTTTCACATTATTGAAACTCTCCTGATCAGTAACATCATAAACAACCTGCCAAAGGGAGATGGTCAATTCCACACTAGCATCCTTCTCTTTATCAACACTTTCAATAGATAAGGAAATGCATATTTTCTCACCATAGTAATGCTAAATAGAGAGTCTTCAATTCGATTTATATGCACCTCCATGCATTCAGACATCCATCTATTTCAGCAACCTTCTCTTTATCAGCACTTTCACTAGATAATAGAATGCATATTTTCTCACCATAGTAATGCTAAATAGAGAGTTTTCCATTCCATTTATATGCTTAGGCATCCACCCAAATGACTATAGTTTATTTCAGACTAAAAGACACTGAGATGGTTGCTAAAAAAATCAAACATAAAAAAATGAAACATGGAATTTATAATAATGATATGATCGGTCTACCATGTAAAATTAATTGATAAATTTACATATAATAATGTAAATAAGATGGTTGATACAAATATGTCTCATGGACCCATACTTATTAGTGATGTATGTCATCAAAATTGATGATTTTTATGCAATGCATGTATAACTGAAATTTTTTATGGCAAGTCCAGACTCCAGACCTCAGTCCCAGCAATGCCCATTGCAAGCCTGATGTCAGCTTCATGCAAAGCTGGTGCATCATTTGTGCCATCACCCGTCACAGCAACTACTTCTCCCAGAGTAGTGCGCAACTGTTTCACCAAGGTATGCTTGTCCAATGGTGAAGATATTGCAATAACCTGCACTCATAATGTTAGAAATGTTTAAAGAATTTGCCAGCTAAGTTACTATTACTATTTCTTTTGTAAAAAAAAAATCAATAATTTATTTCAAGAACTAAAAGGTTTTCAATTCAGTTTGTCACAGTAAAGTAGCATCTCATACAATAAAACTGTGCCTGAATCTTTGGTATCAGAGTCTTCATTTCCTCTAGGCTCTTTCCATGAAAATCAAGTCCTTCGATTGCCACACCATCATCTGTTTAAATACCACACTCTATTGCAATTTCTTTTGCGGTGTTAATATTGTCGCTAGTTACCACTCTCATTGTAATACCTGCATTTCTATAGACTTCAACAACTTCTTTAACACCAGGACGCACAGGATCCTTGATGCCAACAATGCAAATACATGTATAATCATTTATATGGATGGTTTCTTTCTCTTAATCAAAATTATCTTCCAAGTCTATAAAAGAAAGGCAGAGAGTTCAAAGAGATTCAGTAGCAAAACAATCAATGGTATTCATAAGATCATTACTTGCTACTTCATCCAATGGAACAACACTGCCAGTAGAATCTACAACCTTGTTACAAATTTTCAGGATGATTTCCGAGGCACATTTGCAGTAAGCCCGATGTTTTCCATCAGGAAGCATCACCACAACAGACATTGTTTTCCTCAGAGAGTTGAAAGGCTCAATTTTTATTATTCTGGATTCACTGTGCTCTATTTCAAAGTTTCCACATCATGTTTTTTCTACATTTTTGTGTGCCAAAGGGAGATGGTCAATTCCACACTAGCAAGTTGTCATCTATAGGGAAAAACCTCATCAATTTATGCCTTATACATGTGGTTGAGAAGAAGAATCTATTATGTACTAGCATGCTAATAACCTACAGGCAATTTCCAAGTTTGATTGATTTTAGAAATCTAATGTAATTGTAGATGTTACAATTATTGCTAAAACAACTAAGAATTTTAGTCATCTACATCACACATTAGTACATTGTCCATGTTTATCTACTCTAAATGGTATTTGAACTTTATTCATGACCTGTTGAATGCTATATTTGTGTATCAATATTACTAGTCATATTCTAGGAATTAGGCTTGAAATATAAAACTCATAAATTTAAACACATTCCATCAAATAAATTAGTCACCATGAACCCAACTACTCATTCACGCAGCTCTTTTCACTATGATCAACAATTCTCTACACGCTGAACTTTTGATTTCTGATTGACAACTGTTTCATGGATCAAAAACTAAAATCAACAAGAACCCACAACGACTTTAGAACCCATGCTACATCACAACTTACAACTACTAGTTTAAAATGTTGGGCACTGAACACAGTACTACTGATTGACAATTGCACTATGGAATCAAATCCTGTGTGACAATTGCTAAATGGTGAAAATAAATATTATTCGAATATTCTTGTGTATGATAATATGATAGAATGGATCTGCACTAAATAAGATTTTAGTTCTAATACTAAAAGTTACAGTGATGTAATTAATAGGCTCTCTATGACAGGAAGAATCAAAATGATTCACTAGGTTTTAAGGATATGCTATCATCATATATATACATTATTCTTTTATGAAATCATTTTGTTTATATAGATATAGTAGAGACCATGGTATTTATTGATGAAGTGTAGTGATAGAGATGATGATCTAAATTCAATATATTCAAGTTATTGATCAAGAATTTGTATATACTAATAAGAGTTTTGAAAAGAATTGTGGGCATTGTGAATAGAGTATGGATTCAAGGATTATGACAGCCCATATCTATAGGTGGCAGAGCATCTAAATATAGGAATCATTCCCATATCCCCAAGGCATGAAATCGAGCATTTTTAGGTAGTCATTTACTAGGTGGCAGTCTAAAGAGGGAAAAATAACAGAGTATCGGATGACAGAGCATTTCAAGGATATTTTATGATGCCTTTCAGAAGATGTGCAGAATTACATCGTTCTGTCTAGGAAATATACTATGCTTATGAAATATGTAAGCCACAGGCATTCATCCATTCACCATAATACTGGTTGAATTCCATCTTAAATCAATGTATCTTATTGTAATCACCGGGGCACTTTTTAGAAAAGATGTTGGCATATGTTTATATTTCAATTTTCCCAATTTGTTTTCCACTTGTGATGTAACTAGCTAGTATTTCAATGTTGTTAATGTTAGTGCTATTTAACCATAGTTAGTGACATGGAAATGGATATCACATGACTTTCCAATCTATGATTGTTGTATTTTTTTCCAATTTCTTCTATGTCACCTATTCCATACATCAAGGATAAAGGTTAGTAATCTAACATTCGAGAGTTTCAGTGAAGGAAAATTGAGGCTAAAGTTTCCCATTGGACTAAATTTGAGGTCCTAAAACTAAGTGGGAAAATTCTTTACACTGAGATATTCTAAACTTTAGTCCAAAAAGTATAATAAAGAGTGAAAGTAAATAACTTTTATCCAATGTATTTATATTGAAGGAAAATCTATGTCAACACTTCGCCCTCTGCTATTTATCCCTGCAACCAATGTTCACCTGAACATTTTAAAATATTGGGTAGAGTTTGTCATATTTGCCCTGCAATCTTCAGAATATTTGTAGAGATCGCCCAGTTGGCCCTCAAATTTTCAGATATTTTTATGGATCAGCCTTGACTTGTAAGAGTATTTATAGTGTCTTTTTCCCCTTACAGTTGTGTTGAATCTATAAATAGTAAATTCCCAGCCTTGAATATCTGGCCACCCAGCTTGCCTTTGGATAATCGGCTAACTAATCAATTTTGAAAATAAAATAAAATCTAGTTTCTTTACTATGATTCACTAATCTATTAGTAACTAATGCAATCTAAATGCCAGAAAAGAGATACCAGTATTTTAAACTGACATTCAGCACCTCTATTAAGGCCATAAATAGATCGGGAAGAAGCAAATGAACCTGCATGTATGTGAATCTCAATGTTATAAGACCAATATGTCAGTAAATCTGGAAGCAAAGTGTCTTATCATTGTGATTCGTGAATACAAAACAAAAAGATGCTATTAAAAAGTACCTATGTTTACAACAAATCTCACCCGGGTTAGCTGGATTAATGAAGTCATTTGATGTATTAGTAAAACTTATGTTGAATGAACTATATGGTAACCTTGATTGTCTATAATTTTCTCCGCATTCCTCAGCTACAAATTGTTTCCAAAATCCACTAGGAAACCCAAATTGTTCGGGCATAGTTGCTCCCAATAATGCCTCTAATAGCATTAAGCTATAAATATTGATAAAAATTCAATAAAAATGATCACAAAATAAATATATAAATAACTATCAATTCCTACTGTCGAAACCAGAAAACCTTTGAAAATTTTAGCAATCAGATTCACAAATATTATGCAAAGGTGGTGATGGTATTTGTAAAATTTAGACCTTTTTTCCCATAGAATGTTTGAATTTCTCAAAGCAGTTTTTATTTCTACAAAGTTTCAAACCATAAGAACATGAACTCAGGTTGCAATATAAGAAAGAGATTCCTTCAAATCACCATATAAAAAATGACATGATTAAATGCAACATTTACATGTCTCTTTGAAGAGATATGCAAAACAAGCTACCTGAAGCTTGAGACATTCAATTTCCATATGATGTGCCCTTCCCTCCTACATGATAATTTGAAGGCCCGGAATTTGCATTAATGTCAGCTTTTTATAAAGGAGACAGGAATTATGAATAGTGCTTTATAAAAAAACACACAATGAGAGACAGTAAAGCTTAGAACCAAATGACACATTTACATCTAATATGCACTATCGCTCAGTCAAGCATCTACTCTTCAACTATAAATTTCAAAGAAACCAAAACAAGGAAATTAATGTTTAGAGTGCATAGTATGTACATGAAGTTACATCTCTGAATACCTTTCTTTGACGTCTTTCATCCTTCAGATTTTTGTTCTGCACCAAGAAAGCTAAACTCTCAACATTACATAGTGCACATAAGCAGGACACGAGATTACATCTTGTAAATCAAGGAAAATATTAACAGTTAAGTAGGCATGCAGTTAGCATATATTGGAATGTTAAACAATATGCTATTCCCAATGTCCCTCAAAAACAACAATGTTTAAGTAGATAAACTAATCACTTATCATTATTTGTTAAAATAGTTTGCATAACATATTAGAAAAAGCACAGGCAACAACTTTAAGTAATTCAGTAACATATGAGTAGAGAAAGCAACTTTAACAACCCTCACACCAATTAGTAATAAATTAGAATGAGCTTCCATGGACAACTCAAACAAGAGGAAGAGCATCTTTGGTCAAAAGAAAAAACTAATTTTGGATCTTTCTAATATATTTGAATACAAAAGACCATTTAGTCAATGGTACTATTGAGTTTTCAAGCTTGTTGTATTACCTCGAACATAAGTTTTTCATTTTCTGCTCACAGTGAAGTCAACTCCTGCTCATGGAACATAGTGTGTAAATCAGAATATGCTAGAGAACACAAATATTTTATTGTTGATAAATAGCTAGCACAAAATAAGCATGAAACAGTATAATAATGTCTATAGATCATAAAAAGAGGTAAATGGCACAGAGAGTACAGTATAACAAACATACATGCAAACTTCATAAGTAAAAGAGAGTGAATCCAACATCTTTACTCTTTATCTAAAAGTAATACCACCAAAAATGATGGAAAATATCTCAAGCAACCGACTTGAAGCATCTCTCCATCAACAATGGCTATTTGTGATACATATAGTGTTCTTACATCCTTGAGTTTACACATCATATTACACTAAGGGCACTGTATTTAAATAAAACAAACATGAAAATCAAATTCAATGGTTGTCATGTCCTTTCTAATATAGCATTAGAGATTTACAAACAGCTGCAATCAAAGTATTACAAATTTAATTTACCTTGCCAATATTCCTACCACTTTGTCGAATCCATTTCCTTATACAGGACCTGCCAAATAAATGTCCACAAGGAAGACAGTTGCATCCCCATAGCTCAACATGTCTACTCTACTACTTGGAACAATAAAACAACATATAATGATACTAACAATTTGGAAAGTTTTGTCCTACAAGTAATTAATTTCAATATGCTATGCAAGAAAAAGTGCAAGTATGGTTCTATTGCACAGCTATAGATGGATCTGGCTCTGCAATAAGCCTAATCTCACAACTACAACAAGAATTGGGCTTTAAATAAGCATGGATATGCATATGGCGTTTGCAAGGTGTGCTATAAGGGCACCAAAACCACAAATTTATGAATGCCAGTACCCACAACAAAGGCCACTAGAGGAGAAGAAATTTGCAAAATCTATCAATTTATCTTCATATATATTGACATATATTTCTTAATTAATCTTCCAAGAATTATCTTATAAAATTTTGTTGATTATCCACAAAAGGTTTAGAATATCAAATTACTGTACAAATTTTCAGAAGGTCTAAGTAATCACTGACATTTACTACTGTTGCTTCATACAGACACGCGTATTTCAAACTCCACAATATGGAATCAAGAATGTTCATTTAACTTTTGTAGGAACAATACATACATTTTAGTTTCTAAATGGGAAATCATTTTCCTGGAGTTTCCCTATTTTCTACTGTGGCCAAATACCATACCAGATGCATTCCCTCCTTTAATTCTTCCTCGAGAAAAAGTATGTTCAGTTGATTTTAAGTCATTAAAGTTTATATGATACAAACAATTGACTTGCTAAAGATGTCTGGAATCATTTTTCTAGACTTCCACCAATGTTATTTGCCACATTCCATTCAAAACATGTACACTGCTCCCAGTCTTCACTCAACCAAGCTTGTGTTATTCACTTTCTGACAAAAACGTTTGCCACATGCAATGCAAATATTTGAGCTTGCAATCTCTTTCTAAACTAATCAAGAGATGTGTTCTATTATGTCGATTTATTGGTGCAAATTAGATAATCAGGCCTTCCAATTATAGAGTGTTGTGGTTGCTTGAAATACTGCATTGTGAATTGGGATAGATAGAGAGAAGTACTATGGTCTCCATAATTATTGGTTTGAGTTGGTTAACTAGAATTTGTTGATGTGTATGTAACTTCATAATGTATTTCATATATGTATATTGTATTCCTATAGAGATGTTATTATTCCTCTATACAGAAGTGTCGTCATTTATATTGTAAGTGTCATAACTTATACTTGATAGGTTATTAGACCACCTTGTTGGGGTCGGCCCTGTATAAGTCATGTGGGTCGAAGGGTTATTAGACCACCCTATTGGGGGTCGGCCATGTGGGTCAAAGGGTTATTAGACCACCCTATTGGGTGTTGACCCGGTTAGCATTATGTTATGTGGTTAACTTAAGGCTGACCTAGTAAAGGTTATTAGGCAAGTCAAGTCAAGTATAAATAGAGTGCGGGAGGCACTCTATTTCATCATTATATTCTCTCTCACACTCTCAGGAGAGTGGTGCACTTGTGGAGGAGGAGAAGCTGCTGCTAGGAGATGTCTATCTCTTATGCTTGGGTTGTATCATTGCTCTATCTATCTCTGAGGAAGCTATTGGGGTTTTTCACCTTTATGGTTTTCCCCAAGTAAACTCTGCGTCTCTTGTGTGCTTGCATTATTGTGTCCATGATTGATATGCTGTAAATATGTTGTACATGTTGTTATCTCAGTTAAGATCCTAGATCAGATTGAAGTAAATTTTGAAAAATTAACATGGTATCAGAGCTAGCCTGAAAGAAGGCATTGTATGGCATGTATGACACTTGTTGCAATTGTGAAGCTAGGGCTTGATATAGAAAAAACCAATGATCGTAGAATGTTTGCTAAGAATAAATTTCAACGAGGTTTCAGGGTCTAAAAATTGCACAGGATGAAGCTAAGATCCCCATGTACCTTGTGTCCAAAGGAAAACCTTTAATTCGATGTACTTTGTGATTTATGATCTCTACAATATAGGGTTTTTGCCTCTTGCAAATATCAGTCATAAACAGGTTACCTTGGAAAAAAGGTCAAAACTTGGGCTAGGAAGCTCCAAATGAAATTTCATAAAATGTGACAGGTAGTTCATGGACTTTACTTTCGCAGTTAATGTTTTCAGATAAATCGAACTAGTGACACATGGCATGCCGTACAAGTTTGCTCTCCCGTTTTATCCCATAAACAGGTCACGTTGCGACACTTGACATAACTCTCTCTCAACGAATCCATTTGAGGTCAGACCTATGGGTTTGGAAAGATGATAGGTCAGGATATCACTGAAAAAAATTTCAGACCGTGTGAATCGAAAAGTTTGGAGTTACACCAGAAACAATCATGTACATATTTCTGTCAAAACAGAATTATTTTTTAGCACCTTCATTCATGGCTTCCGAAATTTAGGGTTTCAGAGAAAGTTGGAATTTTTGTAATCGGAGACTACGGATGAATGCTACTCATCAAAATCGAAATTTAGAGAAGAATATCAGAATTTTTGGTTGCACAGAAGGTCGGGCTTGATCGGACCCTAGTTCGGGACTTTGATCACAAAAGTAGAAAATTAGGGCTTCTGCAAAAATGGAAATTTTTGAAATCTGTGACCATGGCTGGAAGCTCCTCAGAAAAATAGAAGCTTACAGATTTGGATCGAACCTTTTGATTGGGCAGAAGGGTGGGCTTTATCAAACCCTAGTTCAAGGTCATGTCTAGTGAATCCGAAAGTTTCAAAGGCAAATTTGAGGGGTGAAACTTTGCAGTTTTCAAATTATGAGTATACCAGCTTGATCAGCTCGTTAAGGTGCACATTTCTATCCTTTCGGAAGTTTGAAATTCAAAGTTTGAATTTTTAAGATTTCTCTGACAAACCCTAATCCAGCTCCAGATCCAGTTCCTGCAAATCAAGTGGATTGGTTTAATCCTAGAAGAGAATGGATTGGTCACCTGCATAAGTGGAGAAGTTCCTGTTTCAGAGGGAGATGAGGCTAAGGCCTTACATAAGAAGATTACAAGCAATCTCGATAGGTATGACTCATCTAGGTATGTTTCAGGATTTGTTCATGATTAAGTTTATGGTATTTTTGTCTTCATGATATTACAATTAGTACAATCTTGATTAAATTTAGACTTGTCGTATCACCTTAATAAAACTATGAATGCATGATAGAAGATATTCATTAGGGTGTTGACACTTATGATTGTTCTAATGCATTATGGTGTTGTATCAGGTTTATGTTGTCCGCTAACATGAAAGGTACACCAAGAAAGAAAAATCATGTTCTAGTTCAAGAACATATGATCATGATAACATGAGGACAAAGATTCATCCATTGTCATGAATCACTTAGAAGATCTATTTGAGAGGTATGTATAACTTGGTTCTATAATGGTTAACCTATGAGATATGCAAGTTACTAGCACAAGTCATTGAAGAGAACAATAAGACATCATGTGGGTATGTTAGACATAACTAACTAACATACCAATCCAGGTATGTTTTTGCTATATCAAGTTAGAATCCTACCTTGTGTTAGGATCCCTTATATAAGTATTCTTGGTATGATTGGTTATGTTTATTCGTAAAGTTAGAAATGTAAGTAATCAAGGGTTTATGCATTTTATGTCTCTTATCTTGATTGATGATGTAACTAACCAGAAGATTCCTATGATCAAATAAGAATATGCATGAGTAAAAGAAGACTTCCCTGAAACCTTGAATACTAATGTTTATTATCTGTGTTTGAAGAGATCATGACTATACATGTTTAAGATTATTGTTTTTTGATAGTATTAAGATTATACTAATGAATGTGTGATTATGTATGAGACCTTGAGGATAACACAATGCTGATGCTAATAAGCATGCATAGTGATGGATATAAGTTCAAGGACAGGTAATCTAGGAAGCAAAGATCAAGAGGGAGCGCACTCCAGTTTTTCCTGCAAGGAAGCGAAGATCAAGAGGGAGCACACTCTAGTTGTTCCTGCAAGGAAGCAAAGATCAAGAGGGAGCAAACTCCAGTTGTTGTTGCAAGGAAGAAAAGATCAAGAGGGAGCACGCTCCAGTTGTTCCTGCAAGGAAGCAAATATCAAGAAGGAGCACACTTCAGTAGTTTCTGCAAGGATGCAGATATTCAGAGCGAGTTGACCACTTCTCACAGTCTACATCAGAATGGAGTTGCAGAAAAGAAGCAAATACTGAGAGGGAGTCAACCCAACAAACAAATAAAGATAAGTATTTGAATTATCATTCCTTTCATATTTTATTGTTTAAATAATATTGTTCAATAATGTATATACTGATGTTCCTAGAATTAGGTTGTGTATTATGCATATTAGAATAGTTGCATTGATGAACAGTATACTACTAATATACATGGGTAAGTGGCGTATGGCACTGTACAACATTCCATTGCTACTTATCTAGAATGAAACCTCTTTGCTGACATGTTGGGAATTGTGCACACTCTCAACAGTGTTCTGGTAGAGATTGGAAGGCATCTAGAAAGTTACGGGATATGGATAAATGTTGTATTGAAGCATTGGCTAAGTTAATTGCATGACTATATGACATATTTCTTTATGTGTAAGAATTTGTTCCGAAAACTATGAGATGTTTTCTAATCATGCAATTTAACTTGTTGTGTAGGAAAGAGCATATACCATCACCTACAAAAGAAGGACTACAACATGTGTTCAGCAACAAAGTTATCTATTGAAAATATTGAAGATATTGAAGTTCCCAGGATCTGGGAGTAATGCCATGATCGAGGAGTACCAGTCGATCATTAAGATGTTTGGGATGCAGTCCCAAGACCTGAAGGGGAACTTGTAGTGACTTCCAAGAGGATCTACAAGATCAAGCATCCTGCAGGTGGTAGCATAGAGACTTTTGCTCCTGTAGCTAGATACACTTCCATTAGATCCGTACTTGCTCTGGCTGCAGTGATGAAAGGGAAGATACACCAGATGGATTTCAAGACAGCTTTCTTGAATTGTGTAGTTGAAGAAGAAGTGTATGTGGAGCAACCACTTGGTTCTAAGACACATGATAGGGATTCATATATGTGCAGAACTGGGTATGGTAGGATAGATAGCTTTCTATCTAGTTTGGGCTTTAACAAAAGTAAAGCGGATTCCAAGCTTTACTACAAGGTTGAGGAAGGAAATCCAATGATACTACTTTTGTATATGGATGACCTGTTTATTACAGGTGAAGATAGATTGATTGCCAACATGCAGCGGAAGCTTGCTACCGAGTTCGAGATGAAGAACTTGTGGATAGTGCACTATTTTATAGGTATGGAGGTGTGGCAGAGTGCAGATGGAATCTTCCTTGGACAAGGAAAGTATGCAGTAGAGATCCTGAAGAGGTTCGAGATGATGGACTGCAAGGCCATGGCCACACCTATGGCATCAAACCTGAAGCTTCTGTGTGATGCTTCATCTGAGTCGGTTGATATCACTATGTATCGTCATATGATTGGGTCCTTGATGTACCTGACGAACATCAGACCAGATATTTGCTTTGCGATGAACACATTGAGCCAGTTCTTGAAGGATTTGAGGAGTGTTCACCTGGTTGTTGTAAAGCATATTCTGAGGTACCTGAAGGGTACAGTTGACTATGGGCTCAAGTATGATGCGAATCAAAAGTTTAACCTGCAGGGTGATGTTGATTCAGACTGGGCAAGCTTTACTGTAGATAGGAAGAGCACATCTGGGTGCTGCTTCAGTATGGGATCAGGTGTGATCTCTTGGTTTAGCAGGAAGCAATCTTGTGTAGCATTGAGTACAGCCGAAGCAGAGTATGTTGCAGCTTGTTCGGCTAGTTGTGAGTTAGTATGGCTGAGGAAGCTACTATATGAGTTATTTGATCTCCTGTTGGAGGCTACTGGTATATTTTGTGACAACCAGAGTTGTGTGTAGCTGTCTGAGAACCCAGTGTTCCACGATAGGTCGAAGCACATCGAGATCAAATATCACTATATCAGGGATATGGTGCAAAGAGGAGCAGTGAAGCTCCTGTATGTTGCGACGGATGAGCAGATTGTAGATGTACTGACGAAGCCACTAGCCAGGGTGAAGTTTGAGTACTTCAGAGAGAGGCTTGGTGTTCTTCAGATTGATGACACTTCGAGGAAAAAGTGATGGAGACATCTGCTGAAGCCATTCCAAGCATGTTCAAAGGAGGATCCTTCACATGGCTGTGGATGTAAGCGCTAGATGATGAGCATTAGGATGATGCTCCAATTACTGCTTTGTATGTATCAGGTGGATACTTGTATGATTAGTATGATCATGTACTTATGTATGTATCAGGTGGATACTTGTAGGATCAATGTGATCATGTATCTATGCATATCAGATGGATGCATTCTATGATCAGGTGGATCATGTATGATATGTATCAGGTAGATACTGTGTATGCATGAGATGGATATATTGTTTGATCGGGATGATCACAGATGAGGAGCTTTAGGATGTTGCTCCAGATGATATGCATCAGGTTGATGCTATGATGATCGGGATGATCACAGATGACGAGCTTCAGGATGTCACTCCAGATGATATGCATCAGGTTGATGCTATGATGATGATCAAGTTGATCATGTGATGATGTATATCAGGATGATGTATGGTGAGTATCAGTTTGATACTCTGTGGCCATGGACAGGTTGTGTAGGTAGCATAGAAAATATCCTGGGAGATCCTATAGTATGTGCTAGGATGCTCTTTTGAGGTTTGGCTATAGGTAGCATAGAAAAGATCCTTTAAAAAACTGGATAGGTAGAGCAATGTGCTCATAACATTCTGGGTTGCTCTATCGAGATCCTATAGTCTGTGCTAGGATGCTCTGAGTAGGTTTTGCTACAGTTTCTCATAGAAAAGATCCTTTAAAAATGGGACAGGTAGAGCAGTGTGCTCGTAACATCCTGGGTTGCTCTATCGAGATCCTATAGTTTTCTCTAGGATGCTCTAAGTAGGTTTTGCGAAAGTTCACATAGAAAATATCCTTTAAAATCAGGACAGGTAGAGCCGTGTGCTCGTAACATCCTGGGATGCTCTATCAAGATCCAGACAGGTAGAGCTGTGTGCTCGTAACATCCTGGGATGCTCTGAGTAGGTTTTGTGAAGGTCAACATGTAAAAGAACCTATAGTCTGTGCTAGGTTTTGTTGATGCACATAATTAGTCTTGGGATCCACAGTATGGCCATTGATGATGAATACCTGCAGGTGGTGGGCCTACATCCAACATGAAAAAGGGTTGGCTCTGTAGAACTTCCTATGAAGAGTAGATTCAAAGTTTGATTGAGATAGCAGCAGCAGTGACAATGACGATGACTCGATGACGATTATCCAGTGACGATGATCCAGAGAAGATAACTTGTGCTAGAACACATGTGTTGAGAAATACCTTCCTAGTTAAGAGGGAGTGTTGATGTATATGTAACTTCAGAATGTATTTCATATATGTATATTGTATTCCTATAGAGATGTTATTATTCCTCTATACGGAAGTGTCGTCATTTATATTGTAAGTGTCGTAACTTATACTTGATGGGTTATTAGACCACCTTGTTGGTGTCGGCCCTGTATAAGGCATGTGGGTCGAATGGTTATTAGACCACCCTATTGGGGGTCGGCCATGTGGTTCAAAGGGTTATTAGACTACCCTATTGGGTGTCGGCCCATTCAGCATTATGTTATGTGGTTAAGTTAAGGCCGACCTAGTAAAGGTTATTAGGAAAGTCAAGTCAAGTATAAATAAAGTGCGAGAGGCACTCTATTTCATCATTCTATTCTCTCTCACACTCTCTAGAGAGTGGCGCACTTGTGGAGGAGGAGAATCTGCTACTAGGAGATGTCTATCTCTTATGCTTGGGTTGTATCATTGCTCTATCTATCTCTGAGGAAGTTATTGGGGTTTTTCACCTCTATGGTTTTCCCCAAGTAAACTTTGTGTCTCTTGTGTGCTTGCATTATTGTGTCCATGATTGATATGCTGTATTTATGTTGTACATGTTGTTCTCTCAGTTAAGATCCTAGATCAGATTGAAGTAAATTCTAAAAAATAAACAGAATTATATATATATATATATCCAAGAATTTCTACAATAACACTTTTGATAAGATTGTGCATTGTAACAGAGGAGAAGGGGAGTTCCAGTGATGGGGCATTGATACAATAAACTATTACGAGTAGATTTATCGAGTGAGCTATGCACATAAATCAAACCATGCGAAGGCTCTTATACATACAGACACATAATTGTATGTTCTTTGATTTCAAAATTCCCATAAAACAGGATTTACACAATTGAAAGGAAACTGATCCAAACATCCTTTGACTTCATCCATTGTGCCAGAGAAACTTTTCACGATCCAAATCCAACAAACCATGAGCTAGTTATTTGCAAACTGGGTGTTCATGATTTCGATTACCCAACAAATTTACCAATCGCAACAACACACAATGTAGATTTCAATGCTATCAAACCCTAGGTCTCGGTCCCAGAGATTTAGGGTATCTTCATATACATAGATATTGCATTGAGAGTATCAGTTTTATTTTTCCAATTGACCAAAACTAAAGAGAGAAATGTGGAAGGTACAAGGGCAAGGGCAAGGAAAATATGGGAATTATCCTACAGTGCATTGATAAAAAAATCAAATGATGGGGAGAGGTGCAACGTTCAATCTTTCTCCCTTGTGGGTTTGTATCAATTGAAAGCAAAATTTAATAATTTGTATAACTGGATGCAAGGACCATATGATCATCCTCTTACCTTCATTGAGAAGAGCCACAAAGGTGCGTTTCCTTGAAATATTTGCAGAGAGCTCGCAATATTGCTGCTCGTATTCTTCAAATACTTCACTCATTTTACCCACCTCTCGAAAAAACAAATCCAAAACAACTTATGGTCAATATAAGTGATCAATCGATCGGATCTGCCGATCTCCTTCGGCACACCTGAGAATTCTCCTTGGAAATGAATATCTTGACGTGCTATGCTCTGTTGGCCTTCTTTTGTGTCAAATGGTGGGAAAGCAATATTGAGGAAAGTGACCACCAACCAAAAAAAGTACTCTATCGGATGATCACTTGCAATTTTAAACTATTTTTTGTGGTATTTCTAGTAGTTTTTAGATCTCAATCTCAAATCCATGCAGCCTCCAGACTCTGAACACAGAGAAAACCAAATAAAATTAAAATGTAATTTTGAACTTTTATTTATATCTGGTGGGTCGTAGATATCCAACACTTTGTTGGGATAGAGAATTATTCTTTTTCGTTCCTTGCAATGTCATCCCACGGGTTATTGGTTAGTGTTGGGCTCCCCCTTTAGCTTAGTTTGTCATTGACCTTCCTTTGGTTGGTAGGACTTTGGTAAGTTGTGGGTTTAAGTTGATGTGGTATTTTTGTGAAAAAATATTTATAAGATGTAAGTAATATTATTGAAATTGAAAAAGGTGAGAGTTTTTGTATAGAGAATGCTGTCACATAATGAAAAACCCCTCGAAATTCGGAGAACAACACGAAGAATAGTGGAGTCTAACTCAATGGGGACATTGAGTGAGGCCCTATTACAATCTATACATAGCCACCAAGGGATTTGACACCCCCCTCCTGAAATTTGGAGAACCACGGAGCCTAACCCGATGAGGAAATTAAGTGATGCCCTATTACAATATATGCATAGCCACATAGGTATTTGACCCCGAGACATCCTACTTGAAAAAAATGGCTCTCATCCACTCAAGCTAACCCACCGAGCTGTAAAGTTATGAGAATGTTACTAGCTCATAAAATAAAACCAACATAGATCCATCTTAAACCCACATCTATCAAGCACCAAAAAGGATCAATTTTTTTGAGATACAATTTTTTGTTGAAGATATTTAAAAATAATAATGATAATAGGAGTTTTATATTGAGTAGTTACAATTTTTAATTATTATTTTTTTTAATAAATTCTAGAAAAAAAACAATTCCTCTATTCCAAGATATTACTAAGTGTAAAGTGGGCAGAATTTGTGTGTTTCACTCTATGCAAATCGGACCTATAGAGAGGGCTTGATTACCAAAAACATTATAGCAAAGTGACATCAGATTGAGTTAACTAAGTCAAAAAAACTATTTGGAATATCTAGTCTCATCCCCAAGCACTTAAGTAAGAGTGAGATTGATGGTACCCACTAGGGGCAAACATGTCACAACTTTCCTTATTAAGCACTAGTTACAAATTTGTAGATGCTAATTTACTTATCATTTTGTTTAAATGATATTTCTTCTATTATTCAATTCTTTAAAAAAAAAAAAAAATGATAAAAGCTCATTAGTTGAACACATCTGGTATTAAGTGAGAGAACACTTTATCTGTATGGGTGTTTTTTCTTCTTCACTTTGCTTATAAGAATATTATTAAATAATGTGAAATAGTTGAAGGTACACCTTTATAGACTAAATAATCAAACCACTACATGGAAGAGCTCCCTTGTCCCACAAACAAAAAAATCTCATAAATTCCTAGCTAGAATGTGACCTCAAATTAAATTATTATTATTATTAAAATAAGTTATTGTGACAAGAATACTTCGGCCAAAAGACAGACGAAAGAATACCGCAGTTATGAACAGGGTTTGTCCTTCGATTACTTAGCATATTTAGAAGGATTGACCCTTGGACTACTCAAGGCATCAACGCAACTACCAATAACTTATCCAAGTGAGAAGAAGGGCTTAGGGTAAACCTCGACAGTCAGTCTGAGGGCCTTCTTCCACATTCAACACGCTTTCAAAAGTTCCATCCCATCCATCTCTGTATGTGAGGAAATTAGAGGTGAGATTAAATATCTTCTTAACAATAGCTGGGATGGATGAATGCTCAAATTATGAAGTAGGGGTCAGCCCACTTGGATAGTTTATCACTGCAACAATCAAACATTCCAATATACAAACAATGATCAATATAAATGAATAAAAGGTTTTCAAAGATTTTCAATGGCATCTGTCGTAATCATACCCATGCCTTTATTAAAACATGAAAAATCCATGATCGTGGGAACCCTCACATTCAATATATAAAACTTGAAAAAATAAGGATGGGTATAATGTCCCTAAAAATAGTAAAAATTAAAAAAAAAATTGTTACTGCAATAAAGTATTTAAGGGGTGATGACTTGTAAATTAACTTCAGCACTGATAAAAATGGCTGGTATTTACTTACGACATTTAATGTTTTCAGTTTCCTAAGTTCATTAGTATCTCTATCTATTTCATTTGTTTAGATCTGCATAAGCATTGTGTAGGGTAGATAAGGTATTTCTGTCGCAAGTGTACTAATGCTAGAGTACAATAATAAAATATCCTTCTTACTGTTTTGAGAAATTCATGTACATATTTATAAAAGTCCAAATGTTAACTTCAGGTAAGATGGACCTCTGTTGATGAATGTTGATGCCCATGATGGGACACTGGTGTTTGTAAGAAGGGAAGAAGTACCCCCGGCAGAGTTGCCGAGAGGTAAAGGTAAGCAATGTGACTTCTGACTTACTTACAAAGTTTTGCAAATGCATTCTATTTGTACTATGTTTGTAGGTGTATCTATGAAAGCTCCTACCTAGGGTGTCTACTTCACAATCCTAGAAATTACTTAAGCCTAGAGATGGTAATGGTTGAAGTGTTGGCACACTATGACCAAGTGTGAATGTCTAAAGTGTAAAGGCTAAGTGTGAAAGCCTCATGGTGTAAGTACTATGGTGTGAACCTTGGAAATGACATAATTGCATAGAATTAAAATCGTTGATATCCACAAGGCTTGCTACTATAACTTTTGGGAAATAAATCAAACTTCATTTAAGTGAGGTTGGTGAAGCGTTAAGTAATTCCTATGAACTCGTCGTAGTGTGGATCCAGCTAGCAGCAAGGGTTTCTATGTGGGGTTTTACACTAGCGAAATTTCCTCTTTGTGGTTTCATTTTGGTTATGGGAGAATGCTTGTTATGTCTGAGAGATCTGTGCTCTGACTTGAGCTTCGCTCGTGGTCACAACACTCATCGGTTACTTGATTGAAGGCGTAGAGGAGGACACGAATGCTAGAGGTAATTCCCACGTTTCAATTCGAGCTCATTTATTAATATTTTTATCCGGTAACTACCTCTATTTTTAACTTAGTTGTGATTTTTTCATGGCAGGTTGGATACATTTCTACTCTACGGGGGTTGCTACCAGGTGCTCAGCAACCTTGGCATTAGGATGGCTTGGGAAATGGTAAGTACTGGTTTCCCAAACCCTTACCCTACCTCCCGTATCTCTGGAGGGTGTATTGTTTTGTTGTTAGGGGATTTCGTGTTGCCATTTGGATCACTGTATTATGTTGAGAAATCCAATGGGGGTCACCTTTGGCTGGCCTGGTTAAAGGATGTGTTAATTTCTTTTAAGAGGGAGTAATCCCTGCAGGGTTTTCAGTTGGATGTATAAGGCTTTGGCCATTCTAGATTATGTGGAAGTTCTAAGTCTCTCTAGAGGAGTGACGAACTCATGTTGTATAAATTTGCAGTTTTGAACAATCATACCACAACCTGCATTTTCTACTTGGATTTTGAACATGTATTAATGCGATGTAAAAATAATGTATAACTTCTGTGTTTTCTTTCATGGCTTCTCCACCCTGTTGTTTTTCGATTTGATGTCTTCGTGTTAAAATGAGAATGGGTGAAGCTCTATCTGTTGAAAAGAAATAATGTTTGAGCCTAAAATCTTCGTAATGTTTTGGCTTGCTAGTAGTGAATGTTTTAATAGGAGGAATCGTAACCCTGAAGTTGTTTTATCTATAAGCCTGAGAAGTTTAAAATTTGGTTCTTACTGCTGTGTTTTTTGTGTTTGCAATATATAGAAAAGGGTTTTAAATAAAGAAAATGGTAGAGGTATTCGATCCCAAGTCCCGCGTTTGTATATAAAGCTCATATGTATGTTTTTGCGTATTGTTTTGTTGAATGTGGATGTGGTTTTGCAGAGTGTAAGACTTGCTTGGTTGAAAGGTAACTGTGTATAAACTCCTACGTTTTAGATGAAGATGTAACCCTACTTGCTGTTTGTTTTGATTGTTTGAAAGGGAATAGGGTCTGCACATTGATACTATGCCGTTTGGCGATTTGTAAGATAGCAGGGTTATCGTTGATGAGAATCGATCTCTTGACTTGTGTTTCGATGTGTTAAAAGAATTGTATCAAATGATAGGTGACTAATAATAATGATCTTTTTTTCTGGAATTTGATCCTTGAAAAGGTAGTGAAGCTCGTCAAGGTTTGAGGTTTAAATGTTTGTAATGTAAGATGTAATATACAATGTCTGCATCTATGATTTGCAATCGTGACTTACCTGTATGATGCATTTTCTTTGTAATGGGTTGACGATTGGTTAAGGAACATAGGTAAGAGATTTAAGGATTTCGTTGATGTTTGAAAGTATTGGAAGATACTATGTAAGATATTTTTCTCTAATGTGTAATATATTTGATATGACTTTGGAAATAAAACTATGGAAATATAAATCCTATTTTTTTTAAAAGGAATAAGAGAACTAAAAAAAAACATGAATATAAGACTGATAGCAATTTTACATAAATAACACTGCCAGAAAGAACAGAACTTCTGATGTTTAAATCGATAGACAAAGGACTCTAGGTTTAAGGTTTGCATGGATGTCTAGCACATGCTAGTTTGACTAGACCGGCTAGACATTCTGCTGGATTCTAAGACAAGTTTCTGTAGTAATAATATTTATGAGTATAAATTTGTATGCCTATAATAAATATAACAACCCAAGAGCCTATGCCTAAAGGCCCTTGATCGATAGGGGAAATGAATGCTATAAATGTGAAGGGAAAACACAGTACTATAATAATAATAAGCCTAAATTAAATATCTAGCTCTCCATATAACTTGAACTGGTGAGTTAATAATTCATACCTGGTTGTCTCGAAATTCAACCTTCTCCTGTAGATGCCTGCACACTCAAACAATAACTAGTGTAGAAATCTTATGAGCTTAGTCGACCTGTTAGAGTGATTCATTAGCTGGATAACTTTCGGGCTACCATGTTTCTCCAAACCATGACCCTTAGACCGTTATTGGTTCTAACTGGATCCCCACGAGCTTGGTTCCAACATGCAATAAAAGATAGAGGCCCTAGGTTCACTGCTGGTTCAAATCTAGAATTATTAGGTGAGACTGCTTCAACTTCCTGGAGCAGAAAACTTCTCTCTGATTACCATAAGAGAATGATAATGAAAAAGAATGATGATCCCCCAAACTTGGGATCTTCCCTCTTTATGTAGGGGAGTATTGAATTATGACTGTTGGAATAATTAGTTTCTTTAAATTAAATAATATAATATTTAAAATATATTATTTACTAAAATATTTTGTCCTCTTGAACTAGGACTTCTCACTTGTTTTAACTATAAGTGATTTTAATCTTTAATCTTTTTCATAATAATAATAATACAATAATTATAATTCAACCTAGATATTAATACATTATTAATAATATTTAATAATGTGGCAGCCTACTTATGCGTAAATATATATAAAAGAACATGTATTTTATAAATAGAAAATAACAATATTATTATTAAAGCTCTTAATAATTATATTTAGCCCTGAGGCCTTTAAGCATTTTGTTCTCATAAGACTATTCTTAGTCAATCCATACTTTATGTTATGGCAATTATCTTTTATTTAATTATGTATCTTGGAGTGCTCCAAGACTTATGCCCAACACTCAATGTACCTCAGGGCTTACTCCCAGTACATAAACATTCTTCTAGGTACATCAGGGTTTATGTCCAGTACGTAGGTTATATGTGTGTTTTTGAGTCCACATTCAACACACTCATAATTCAATCATGTAAAATCATAGATCTGCACAGTAATTAACAAAAGATCATCTCATTATATTAGGGTTCTTACCCATATCAAAGATAAAGCACATCATCAAAACATTAGGGCCTCCTCACCCAGTATACACTCAAAATAAAGAATTCAATCAGGGTCCATGCCTAGTATGTCAATATATAAAAGAATAAATCATAGGTGCTAGGGATCATGCCCAATACTAAAAATAAAACATATGTGCTGGGGAGATGGCCCAATATAAAAACAAAAATAGTTAGTCCAAAATTCGGGATATTACATCCCTCCCCGCTTAGAAACAACACCGTCCCGGTGTTTCTAGGGACTAGGAATGAGGTCATGAAACAAGGTGGGGTATGCCTCTTTCATTGTGGTCTCATTCTCCTAAGTAACCTCATCTATTCCAAAGTGCCTCCATTGCACTTTCAATTGAGTAATGGTCCTCCTCCTAAGCTGCACCTCTCTCTTATCCAGAATGTGGAGTGGTTCTGGCCTGAATGTTCCTTCGGGCTCCACCTGTAATAAGGACCAATCAATTACATGTTTAGTATCATATACATATTTATTTAATAATGAAGCCTAAAAAACATTGTGAAATTTTATATGAGCTGGTAAGGCTAACTCATAATCCACTGGGCCCTTGTTGGCTGGTATCTCAAAAGGTTCACAAAATCTTGGGGCTAGTTTCCCGCAACGTCCTAAGCTCAGTGAGCTTCGTTTTTCCTTTATTTTTAGAAACACATGTTCACCGACTTGGTAGTCTTTGTATTTTCTTTTCTTGTCTGCATAACTCTTTTGGCGGTCTTGCGCTTCTTTCAAGTTTAGTTGTACCTTGGACGCTAGTTGTTCCAAGTCTTTTAGTAGGTCGGCTCCTAACATAAGTCTTTCTACCGGATTGTCCCAAGTCAGGGGTGTCCAACATTTCCTGCTGTAGAGTACCTCGAAAGGGCTCATTTTGGCTGAGGTTTCATAACCATTGTTGTATGTAAACTCTGCGAGGTGCAAATAATATTCCCACTTAGTGGGGTTGTTCATGACGTACATTCTCAGCATGTCCTCAAGGATTTGGTTTACTCATTCTGTTTGTCCATCGATTTGGGGATGGTAGTTGGTACTGAATTGTAAATGTGTCTCCAAACTGAAGAACAATGCTCTCCAGAAGTTGCTAGTGAATTCCGTGTCTCGATCAAAAATGATTGCCTTGGGTATCCCATGCAGTCAAAATATATCCTTTAAGAAGATGTCTGTGATGTGGACGGCTTTGTAGGTGGACTTTATCGCTATGAAATGAGTTGCTTTTGATAGCTTGTCCACCACTACAAAGATGGAATCATTCTGCCTCTTACTCTTGGGTAAGCCCGTAATGACATCCATACTTATTACCTCCCACTTCCATTCCGGGATGGGCAAAGATTGTAGTAAACCACAGGGGTGTTGATGTTCTGCTTTGACCAATTGGCACTCCTGAAATTTCATGATGAACATGGCGATGTCAGCTTTCAACTTAGACCAAATGTAATGTTTCTTTACTGCCGATCTCATCTTTTGATATCCGGGGTGCCCTGAATAGGGTTTCTGGTGGAATTCGGTGAGAATATTTGATCTAATGTTTATACTCTCTGGGATGTAAAGTCTCTCTTTGACCATAGTAGTTCTGACTCATCTATCTTATATTCCTTCTGTTATTGGAATAATATGTCTTCCTGTATCTTTGCAAGGATTTCCGTGTAGTAACGGTCACTCTTACATGTCATTCGAATCTTGTGGTGTAAGTCTAAGTCGGTTTGATTCACTGTGACCTCGTAAAGCATATGTGCTCGTTGGCTCAAGGCATCCGCAATCTTATTTTCCTTGCCCTTAATATGATTTAGTTCCAAATGATACTCACTAAGGAAGGCTAACCATCTGGCTTGCCTAGCATTTAGGTCGGGTTGGTCGAAAAGATACTTCAAACTCATGTTATCAGTCATTAATAGGAGTTTCTTTCCCATAAGTTAATGTCGCCACATTTTCAGAGCATGGATGATGGAAGCCAGTTCGAGGTCAAGCATAGGGTAGTTCTACTCATGTTCTTTCAATTTCCTCGATTCATAGCATATGGAAAAATTGTCTTGCATAAGGACTCCCCCAAGTCGTTCCTTGCTTCCATCTGTGCAAATGAAGAAGTCCCCATTAGGGTCTGTAATACATAAGATTGGTGCACTAATAAATAGTTGCTTCAGCTTCTGAAATCTTTCTTCGCACTTAGCTGTCCAGATGAACTTGTTTGCCTTCTTTTGTAAGGCATTCATGGGACATGCAATCCGTGAGAAGTTCTCAATGAACTTTCGGTGGTAGCCGACTAAACCTAAAAATGATCTTATATCAAATACGCATGTAGGTGTTGGCCATTCTTCGATAGCTTTGACGTTTTCAGGGTCAACGACTATTCCCTTCTCGGAAATGATATGTCCTAAGTATTGAATCTTGGGTTTGTAGAAATCACACTTACTAAACTTGACATATAGTTGGTGTTCCCGTAGTATACATAAAACAATTCGAAGGTGTTCCTCATGTTCTACTTCGTTCTTGGAGTAGATCAAAATGTCGTCAATAAAGACTAGAACTATCTTATCAAGGTATTTGCTAAATATGTTGTTCATCATACACATAAAGTTGGTCGGTGCATTTGTCAACCCAAAGGACATCACTACGAACTCGTAGTGGGCGTAACGGGTCTGAAATGTGGTTTTGTTGATATCTTCATCATGGATTCTCACCTTATGGTATCCAGATCGTAAGTCGATCTTTGAGAAGTTTTTCTCTCCTCTGACTTGGTCAAACAAGTCGTTGATTCTAAGGAGTGGGTAGCAGTTCCTAATGGTCATCTTGTTGAGTTGGCGGTAATTGATGCACATTCGCATCGTTCCATCCTTCTTCTTCACGAAGAGTATCAGTGCGCCCCAAGGAGACACACTTGGTCGAATGTACCCTTTGTCTATTAACTCTTCTAACTGAATCTTGAGCTCCACCAATTCAGTTGTGCTAATGCATTAATGGGATTTGGAAGCTGGTACTCACCCGAGTGTTAGTTCAATGGAAAAATCTAAGTCTCGTTTCGGTGGTAATACCAGTATTTCCTCGGGAAATACATCTTTGAACTCTATGACGACTCAGAATTCTTCGATCCATTGTTCCCTATCAGCTTCTATGTTTTGGATATTGACGGCCAAGAGTTTACAACCTTTTCTAATACATTTCTTTGCTTGTAAGGCGGAGATCTATCATACAGACACTTTCTTAGGGATACCCTGAATCGTCTTCGGATTCCCTTGGTCATCCCTGTAGAGTAAGGATTTGTTTAAGCAGTCAAGTAGGACATGGTGTTCTTCTAACCACTCCATGTCGATAATTACATCATACAACCCTAGGGCTAGAATGTTTAATTCTAACCTAGTTGGAAAACCATTTAAGTCTATCTCACAAGTTTTAACTAACTCGAAGACCTTTCATTTGGTACTGGTGGATGTTGTACTAGCCACGGTTTCTTGTGATGCTCTCGGTTCAACTTACAAGTGTCCACTATCTTGGGGGAGATATAACTTTGGCATGCGTCGGGATCTATTAAAACTAAAACGGTTGTGTTTGAGATATTACCCTCAATTTCAACCATGGTGGCCTGGTGATCTACCTGTCGGCCATCACGAGTGGTATAAATATTGGGTGTTTTTTCCATGTCTCCTATGGTAGGTTCTACTTGGACGTTGTGTAAAACTCCATCGGTCTTGCTGGGGCAGTCTCTATAGTAGTGGGGCCCTTAGCATTTCCAACAAGAAACAGTTGGTGGGACAGCTTTTGTCCCTTTGTTGAAAACTGGCTTGTTGACAGGTGGTGGGGGTGCACTTGGTCATGCTTGAGGTCGGTTGTAGCCTCTATTGGGTGGAAAATAGTTGTTATGCTTCCGGTAAGGTGGAGGTCTAAAACATAGTCTACAGTTGTTCATGAAGGTTCTGAACCTATCTCTATTCTTGTTGATGCTATCATTTCTTGGCTGCCCGTGTTCATAAGACGATCTGTCTTTATGTAAAGTCACATCTAAGGTCTTGGGCATGTCAAACTCTATATTTTCTCTAAATTTTGGTGGCAGACCTCCGAAGAACTGTTGTATCTTGACCTTTTCATCTTTGATGTATGGAACATAGTGCAGCAGGTCTAATAATCTGTTTATGAATGCCTCCATGGTTAGGGAGCCCATTTTCAACTCATGAAATTCTTTAATTTTCTTTTCAAATAATCTTTCAAACATATATTTGTCCTGGAATATTCTGCTAAAAGTGTCCCATGTTATGTCTCTCAGTTCTTGTCCATTGGTGTGTTTCAAGTCCCACCACCATCTGGCTGCTTTACCATTTAGGTTGTATATGGCTAGTCGGGCTTGCATTTCACTGGAGTAATTATGAAATTTGAAATACTTATGCATTCCTAGAAGCCACTCCTCATCCTTCTCCCTGGAGTTAATCTCTCCATCATAAGTTGGGGCTTTTATTTTCCCGAATTCTCCTTGTAAACTGTCGTCACTTTTCCTCATTTTCTTGCAAGGAGGTGGTGAACCTTTATTGTTGGAAGAGCTCTTACAGTCCTCTTCCATTGATTCAGGTATGTGTTCTCCCTGCTCTTCTCTCTTAGGGCTGGAAGTCCTCTTTGTGTGATCGTTTTCCTTCTTAAAGGTGTTTCCTGAGAGTGTGGGATGTCCATGGGGATTTGCCCCTGTTAAAGTCTGAAGCAGAGCTTCATTTATAGCTTGTTCTTCTCATCTTTTTCGCATGTTGTCATCTCTGAAACTTTGGAATTCTACCTGTATATTTTGCATGGATTTCATTAAATCTAAGTTGAGTTCCACCACAATTTCTTTCTCTCGTGGTGGAGAATTCAGATTTCCATGTATGTTGTTTCCCCCTTCTGCATTTATTTTCAGAAAATGACTGTACCTCCAATGTTATATAAGTGTTAAGAACAGAAAATCTGTTAGTTTTTTTTTTCACATAAAAATAACAAATTCATAAATGTATGTTTCTGTTTACTGAGTATCTACAGGGGATGTTCTGTTTTTAATGAGCCCAATAGGTCACTTAGTTTTGTAGCTGGGCTCTGATACCACTTGTAATGTCCCTAAAAATAGTAAAAATTTAAAAAATTTATCTTACTGCAATAAACTATATAAGGGGTGATGACTTATAAATTAACTTAGGCACCGATAAAAATGCCTGGTATTTACTTGCGACATTTAATGTTTTCAGTTGCCTAAGTTACTTAGTATCTCTATCTATTTCATTTGTTTAGATCTACGGAAGCATTGTGTAGGGTAGATAAGGTATTTCTATTGCAAAGGTACTAATGCTAGAGTACAATAATAAAATCCCCTTCTTACTGTTTTGAGAAATTCATGTGCATATTTATAAAAGTCCAAATGTTAACTTCAGGTGAGATGGACCTTTGTTGACAGATGTTGATTCCCATGATGGGACACTAGTGTTTGTAAGAAGGGAAGAAGTACCCCCGGCAGAGCTGCCGAGATGTAAGGGTAAGAAATGGGACTTCTGACTTACTTAGCGAGTTTTGCTAATGCATTCTATTTGTAATATGTTTGCAGGTGTACCTATGAAGTCACCTACCTAGGTTGTCTACTTCACAATCCTAGCAATTACTTAAGCCTAGAGATGGTAATGGTTGAAGTGTTGGCACACTATGACCAAGTCTGAATGTCTAAAGTGTAAAGGTTAAGTGTGAAAGGTTCATGGTGTAAATACTATGGTGTGAACCTTGGAAATGACATAATTGCATAGAATTAAAATCGTTGGTATCCACAGGGCCTGCTACTATAGCTTTTGGGTGATAAATCAAACTTCATGTAAGTGAGGTTGGTGAAGCATTAACTAATTCCTATGAACTCATCGTAATGTGGATCTAGCTGGCAGCGAGGGTTTCTTTGTGGGGTTCTACACTAGCGAAATTTCCTCTTCGTGGTTTCATTTTGGTTATGGGAGAATGCTTGTTGTGTCTGAGAGATCTGTGATCTGACCCGAGCTTCGCTCATTGTCATAGAACTCGTCGGTTACTTGATTGAAGGCACAAAGGAGGACATGAATGCTAGAGGTAATGCCCACGTTTCGATTCGAGCTCATTCATTAATATTTTTATCCAGTAACTACCTCTGTTTTTAACTTCGTTGTGATGTTTTCATGGCAGGTTGGATACGTTTCTAGTCTACGGGGATTGCTACTAGGCACTCAGCAACCTTGGCATTAGGATGGATTGGGAAATGGTAAGTACAGGTTTCCCAAACCCTTACCCCTTCCTCTCATATCTTTGGAGGGTGTATTGTTTTGTTGTTAGGGGATTTCGTGTTGCCATTTGGCTCACTGTATTGTGTTGAGAAATCCAGTGGGGGTTGCCTTTGGCTGGGCCGGTTAAACGATGTGTTAATTTATTTTAAGAAGGAGTAATCCCTGGAGGGTTTTCAGTTAGATGTATAAGGATTTGGCCATTCTGGATTATGTGGAAGTTCTAAGCCTCTCTAGAGGAGTGAAGAACTCCTGTTGTATAAATTTGGGGTTTTGAACAGTCATACCACAACCTGCATTTTCTACATGGATTTTGAACATGTATTAATGCAATGTAAAAATAATGTATAAATTCTGTGTTTTCTTTCATGGCTGCTCTACCCTATGGGTTTTGGATTTGATGTCTTCGTGTTAAAATGAGAATGGGTGAAGCTTTGTCTGTTGAAAAGGAATAATGTCTGAGCCTAAATTCTTCGTATGTTTTCGCTTGCTAGTAGTGAATATTTTGATAGGAGGAATCATAACCCTGAAGATGTTTTATCTATAAGCCTGAGAAGTTTAAAATTTGGTTCTTACTTCTTACTGCTATGTGTCCGGTGTTTGCAATAGATATAAAAGGGTTTCAATTGAAGAAAATGGTAGAGGTATTCGATCCCAAGTTTTGTGTTTGTATATAAAGCCCGTCTGTATGTTATTGCATATTGTTTGGTTGAATGTGGATGTGGTTCTGCAGATTGTAAGACTCGCTTGGTTGACAGTTATCTATGTATAAACTCCTGCATTTGAGATGAAGATGTAACCCTAGCTGCTATTCGTTTTGGTTGTTTGAAAGGGAATAGGGTCTGCACATTGATACTATGTCGTTTGGCGATTTGTAAGATAGCAGGGTTATCGTTGATGAGAATCGATCTCTTGACTTATGTTTCGATGTATTAAAATACTTGTATCAAATTATAGGTGAATACTATGATCTTTTTTCTATCGGATTCAATCCTTGAAAAGGTAGCAAAGCCCGTCAGGGTTTGAGGTTTAAATTTTTGTAATGTAAGATGTAATATACAATGTCTGCGTCTATGATTTGCAATAGTGACCTCCCTGTATGATGCGTTTTCTTTGTAATGGGTTGACTGTTGGTTAAGGAACATAGCTAAGAGATTTAAGGAATTCGTTGATGTTTGAAAGTATTGGAAGATACTGTGTAAGATGTTTTTCTCTACTGTGTAATATATTTGATATGACTTTGGAAAGAAAAGTATCGAAATATGAATCCTATTTTTTTAAAAAGGAATAAGAGAACTAAAAAAACATGAATATAAGACTGATAAAATTTTTACATAAATAACGCTGCCAGAAAGAAAAGAACTTCTGATGTTTAAATCGATAGAGAAAGGACTTTAGGTTTAAGGTTTGCATGGATGTCTAGCACAAGCTAGTTTGACTAGACCTGCTAGACATTTTGTTGGATTCTAAAACAAGTTTCTATCGTAATAATATTTCTGAGTATAAATTTTTATGCCTATAGTAAATATAACAACCCAAGAGCCTATGCCCAAAGGCCCTTGCTCAATAGGGGAAATGAATGCTATAAATGTCAAGGGAAAACATAGTACTATAATAATAATAAGCCTAAATTAAATATCTAGATGTTCGTATAACTTGAACTGGTGAGTTAATAATTCATACTTGGTTGTCTCGAAATTCTACCTGCTCCTGTAGAGGCCTGCACACTCAAACAATAATTAGTGTAGAAATATTTTGAGCTTAGCTGACCTGTTAGAGTGATTCATTAGCTGGATAACTTTGGGGCTACCATGTTCTTCCCAACCATGACCCTTAGACCATTCCTGGTTCTAACTGGATCGCCCCAAGCTTGGTTCCAACATGCAATAAGAGATAGAGGCCCTAGGTTCACTACTGGTTCAAATCTGGAATTATTAGGTGAGACTGCTTCAACTTCTTGGAGCAGAAAACTTCTCTCTAATTACCATAAGAGAATGATAATGAAAAAGAATGATGATCCCCCTAACTTGGGATCTGCCCTCTTTATGTAGGGGAGTCTTGAATTATGACTGTTGGAATAATTATTTTCTTTAAATTAAATAATATAATAGTTAAAAGATATTATTTACTAAACTATTTTGTCATCTTGAACTAGGACTTCTCACTTGTTTTAACTATAAGTGATTTTAATCTTTAATCTTTTTCATAATAATAAAAATACAATAATTATAATTCAACCTAGATATTAATACATTACTAATAATATTTAATAATGTGGTAGCCCACTTATGAATAAATATATATAAAAGAACATGTATTTTATAAATAGAAAATAACAATATTATTATTAAAGCTCTTAATAATAATATTTATCCTTGAGGCCTTTAAGCATTTTGTTCTCATAAGACTATTCTTAGTCAATCCATACTTTAGGTTATGGCAATTATCTTTTATTTATATTCACATGATACTTCTTTTAAACATTAAGGATATGGTCCAATTTTTTAGATGGTCTTTCGGTAAGCTTGGATAGGCACCTATACTCTCTCTCTTGCATGTCGGATTCCCTCGTTTAACATGGTAGTTCCTGCAGTATTTGATGATAGATAAAAGATGAATCATTTAATGAAATAAAATAAATGTGATGAAAGTGGAAGTGTTATTCAGAGTCTTTCTGACTCATCACTTTGATATTTACTGACCCCGAGTGCTCTTCAGAGCCTTTTAACTCAACACTTTCACATGGGCGTTACGCTAGTGCAATTCCAGAGCTTCCTGCTCAACACCAGTGCTAGAATGTGGTTGTGAGGCACATCTAGAATATTCAAGTGGCCTTGGATCCAGTATTCATTTATCAAGCTTGGAGTGCTCCAAGGCTTATGCCCAGCACTCAATGTACCTCACGACTTACTCCCAGTACATAAACATTTTTCTAGGTACATCGGGGCTTATGCCCAGTACATAGGTTATATGTGTGTTTCTGAGTCCACGCTCAACACACTCATAAGTCAATCATGTAAAGTCATAGCTCTGCACAATATGTAGCAAAAGATCCTTTCAGTATATTACGGTTTGTACCCATATCAAAGCTGAAGCACATCATCAAAACATTAGGGCCTCCTCGCCTAGTATACACTCAAAATAAAGAAGTCAGTTAGGGTCCATGCCCTGTATGTCAATATATAAAAGAGTAAATCATAGGTGCTAGGGCTCATGCCCAATACTCAAAATAAAACATATGTGCTGGGGTCGTGTCCCAATATAACAACAGAAATAGTTAGTCCAAAATTCGGGATATTACAATATGGACCAAAAATCCCATCTCGGTTGGTAACATTTCTCAGAGGTGTAGGCACATGATCATAAAACCCTCCATGTTCATAATAAGTAACTATCAGAAACGTCTCGTGAGGTCTCGCTCTCAGAATCTCATAGATCTCTTTAACAAGTCGCTGGCCATTGGATAAATCATGAGCTGGGTGGTCATCGTTGGCCTGCAGGGTTGAACATTCATGATCATGAGTGGAGCTCCTCCTAGCTAGTCGAGTCGTGCATTTTTTTCTCCGTTCCTCTTAGCTTTGGATGACTTGGGGATTTCGTGGAAATTCATTTTCCCTCCTTTCAACAATCTTTCTCACTCTTATCACATTATCTAAAAGACTAATACTATTAAATATTATCTTAAATCTCAAAAAATAAAAAATACCAATTTAATAAGTTATTATATAATATTATTAACAAGATTAGAAATTAAAAAATTAAGAGTTTAGAACATTAAAATAATATTAAAATGGTTAATAATTTAAAATTAGAAATTAAAAGATATAATAAGCCAAAATATAATTTTAAAAGATAAGAAATTAAGATATTACAAATTTAGAAAATTAAAACATTAAAGTGAGATTAAAAATATTAATAATTAAAAGTTTAAGCCCACAATTAAACCATGACCTCCAGGCTCCAACCATGTTAATTATAAACCATGACCTATAATGACCTCCAACTTTAACTTTCCAAGCATAAACGTAAGAGAACACTGACACACGAACGCATACGGTGAACTAATGAAGGATGTGAAAATGACAAAAGTTAATTGTCATGACACGAAATGCCGAAATTTCAACTGAGTGCCGAGAGGATCAAACGATGATGATTTTCTTCAAACGAAAAATGCACATGACCAGTGTGACTAGTTGAATACAATTATGTAGACACTCATGACTTCACAACATGACAATATAATGATTGACAAGAAACTACCAAAATCCAAACATGACCTAACCACAACACGACCACAGTACATGAGATGCAAACTGGTTGTAAGTCTATCAAAGGGGTCCAATGGAAGATGTGAAAATGATGAAATGAGATATGCACATGAAAAGTGTTTCATACTATATTATAAAGGGTCAGAATGGTATGTTATATGTTTTTATTATATACATTATAAAGGAGATTAAAAAAAATTTGTACATTGTAAAGGGGATTAGGGATTAGAGAAATGCCACTTTTTTCATTTAAAATGGTCAAGAATATTAGGAAATTAATTAGGATAATACAAAAGGAGCTGAAGGGAGGAGACTTTGGAAGTTGGGACGTAAGATGAAGGGGTTTGGGATTTAAAAGTGCTTTATTATTTTTTTATGTACATGAAAATGGGAAGGGGTGAGGATTTTAGAGACAAAAGGCTTTAAAAGGCAGGATAGGGGAAATAATTAAAAGGGGGAAGCACTAATATTTTATTATAAAATATGGGATATTGGATTTTTTTATGTAATACTTAGGGGTGGAATATTATTCAACTTTCAAGCATAGACGTAAGAGAACACTGAAACATAGACACATCATATGAATTAATGAAGGATGCGAAAATGACAAAATTTAATTGTCATGACACGAAATACTGAAATTTCAACTGAGTGCCGAGAGGATCAAATGATGATGATTTTCGTCAAACGAAAAATGGACATAACCAGTGTGAGTAGATGAATACAATTATGCAGACACTCATGAATTCACGGCATGACAATATAATGATTGACAAGAAACTACCAAAATCCAAACTTCACCTAACCACAACACAAACACAGTACATGAGATGAAAACTAGTTGTAAGTCTATCGAAGGGGTCCAACGGAAGTTGTGAAAATGATGAAATGAGATATGCACATGAAAATTGCTTCAAACTAGACATGATGGTGAGATTAGAATATCTGGATGACAAAATTTGATAGGTGTGTTGGAGTCACTATTTTTCAACACTTCAAAATCATCGATGTTGAGAATTAACACTAGCATGGTTCAAGCAGATCTAGAGACCATTGAATCCATCTACATCGTTAAAATTTAGTAAATCATAACAACTCATTGTCAAAACTGGGATTTTTAGTTGCCGAGTGACACCATTAACATCACTCGGGTCTCTAAATCCATATAAAAAGTTAAAATTTAGTAAATGTTAACACTATAGATGGATTCAAACACCCCATTAACATATGCAGTGTTAAAATTTAGTAAATTGTACAAATTCATTGTCAAAATTGTAATTTTCCATTGCGAGGGTGACAGCTAAAAATGACTAACATAAATTACTAATTCATATTCTTAGTCGTTGTTATATATTCATATGTGCATTCTTGTGAATAATTAGTCATTTACGTTAGTCATTTTTATTTTAGTCACTTGTTATCTAGTCGCATATTTTATCCTATGACTAAATTAGTCATTTTTAGTTGGATCACTTAAAATTGCTAAATTTTATTTGTTTATCCCTTGAAAAAGATATGGTCACTAACGTTTTTAGTCTCTTAGTCACTTATCTCTCATTTTGTACTAGTGCTTATACCCTCTTGTGAAACTATGAATCCTAAAAGGTGACCTGTTCTCACGACAAAGATACACTTATTAGGATTCAAGTGAATATTGTAACATAAACATCTTTTGAAATTAAGACAGAGGTGCTTGGGGTGGTCCACTCTATTATGAGAATGGCCAGCAAGATCATCCAAATACACCTCCATTATCCGCTTAAGGTCATGAAAAGCATAGGTCATAGCACGTTGAAATGTAGCTCCGGCGTTTTTAAGGCCGAAGGGAATTTTCTGGTACGCAAACGTACTCCAAGGAAAAATGAAAGCAACCTTATGTTGGTCCTCAGGTTTTATCTAGATCTGATTATATCCGGAGAAACCGTCCATAAATGAAAAAACTTCACTTCCGGCACAAGCACCCAAGATTTGATCTATGAGTGGTGTGGGGAATTTGTCTTTCGGACATCCGCGGTTCAGATCTTGAAAGTCTGTGCATAGGATGGTTCCTTGCTTCTTATCTATAGGAACAGGATTAGACACCCATTCAGTAAGAGGAACCGAGTAGATCAAACCATCTTTAAGGAGTTTCTCCACCTCTTCCTTGAGCGCGGCTGCCTTCCTAGGGTTCACAGCACAAAGTCATTTCCGAACCGGTTTGGCATTGGGATATGCCTTAATTTTGTGTTTGACAATACCAAGGTCTATTCCTCGCATCTCCTCATATGACCACGCAAAAACATCCCGAAATTCCTTGAACAATTTGGTGTACAACTGAATCTCTTCAAGAGAATAGTCAGCACCGATATAAACGTTCTCTACCTTTTCGGGTGTATGAGAGATGTTGATAGGTATGGTTGGGGAAATATTAGCCATATCCCCTCCACGTAAATCCCATGTGAATCCAAAGGAGCCACAGGGTGACAAGCCTTCTTGGCAATAGTCATCCTAAACACTTCCTACCCAACAAGATCGAGGTTGGGAAGAAAATAAGAGTGATGATGCAAGTCTCCCCAATGTCTCTAACTACCACACATGGTGTCAACGATGGCTTCATCGGAAGGAAAATCACCATCAAGATAGTCATGCGAGCAAGACGAGTCGGCTGCCCATGCTGGAAGCATAACAGGATCTTCCTCATCTGTATGTGAAGAGGATGGATCCGGCTCTGTGGTGGCTTGTTGAATTTCATGATATGCAAGCTCAGTTGCCGATAGCGGCATAGTCATTCCCACATGTGAAATGTCTCCAGACGATGTACTCGTGGATGGTACAATCCACGAATCATTAAAATATGAGGTCCGAAAAGGTACATTATTTAACGAGGAGTATGCACTATCGGAAATAGTTCTAATAAAAGAAATTTGTGCAACAAAGTTGAAAGTTCCTAACAAGGTTGGATACAATCCTACACCAATGTTCCCAGTTTCCGGTTGAGAATCGTTGATCTGGGGTACAATAGTTCCTGACGATGCTATGGAATTAGAACTAGGAAAGTCTAGCTGATCAACCATCACGATTCTACCTTCATAAGGAAAGCAGATAACCCTAAATACGGAGTATACGATTGCTTTCATCGCATAGATCCAATTCCTTCCCAGAAGAAGGTTGTAGTTGATGGGCACATCAACCACCTCGACTTTAATAGGCATGGATTTCCCACCCAGGTTGACTTCAAGGGAAGGGATAATACCATGTGGCCTAAATGACTGACCATCGAATGCAGTAAGCATAGTCATATATTTAGACAGGGGAGGAGAGCCAAGAGCTTTCTAGCAATCCAAAGACATTACCGGGATGGAAGCACCTTTGTCAACCACCGTGCGTTTAACAAACTTATCCAAGCACCTTACATGGATTTGAAAAGCTACATGGTAAGGTAAGCGAGGCTAGACATCAGTAGTGTCAAATTTATAGATACTAAGGTTGTTCCCATCTTGAACTCCCAAAGGAGATAAAAGGGTGTGCCATTGTGAAGGGCAGGCCTGTAACACCTCAAGAGACGATATGGCACATGGAATTTGACCCAAATATTCTATAATAGAGTATTTTTGGGTGGCTCGAGCATTGGGATTGTGTGCCAAGCACTTAAGAACACCTTTTGGTATCCGCGGCATAGTAGTGTGCTTGTCGATATGCAATGAACTGTCAAAAGTAGGAGGAGGTTCATTCCCCATATTCGGTTGTGGTGCACCATAATCGCATTGGCAAGTAGCAACACTAACCTAATATTGGACCATGTTTATGCATCCGTAGCCACCGGAATGGGAGGAAGACGTTGTAGTTTCATTAGTCCCATAGCCAGTAGCGGGAGCATTGGAAGCCATATTCTGATGATGTGGAAGGGGATCTTTCAACAAAGATCGGCTCTATGCAAGATGCTTAGATGCTTCCACAATTCGAGGACACAAGCGAGTCAGGTGATCTTCCCCACATATTTTACAAAGGAATTTCACTTTACGTCTCGGCTTATGGTCCCCACCATCATTTCCGTCATCCCAAGGAGGGTTGGCATTCTCCTTCCTAGGAGTGTTTCGATTACTTCGATTGTTTGAATTATTCCCACCCTTACGGATGTTTATCCCCTTCTTCTTACCACCAGGTTTCTAGTTACCTGATTGGTGCACTGTCTGTATAGAATGAACATCGGACGACTGGGTAGGAGTGGACGAGGCGCGAGCCTGTCCGAGTGTGGATTGGCCAATAGACAAATTTTGCATTTGGGTGGTGACTGAATCCACAGGTTGAGTACTTGTAGATCCCACAATGCCGTCGGCATGTGGTCCAAGAGTTGGTTTGGGCTCATGTCATGGTTGTGGTTCGTTAGGGATAATATCATATAAAATGTGAGATTGAGCGTAGACTAGGTCTAGCTGCTGAACTTTAAGTATAGCTTATTCCTCATTCGTAATGCCAGATACAGAAACGTCTTTCGAAATATATGGAAGCAACGACTTGAGAAACCATTCCAACAGAAAATATGGAGGAATGTTGGGTTTCACCATCCTCTTCCATCGATGCCACTCTTGAACGTGGTCAAATATGTGTGTGGCATTGTCTTGGTGGAAGGTAGACAAAATCCCGGTACTAGTATCATAGCAAACCAGAAACTGAAAGTGGTCTAGAAAAACCAAAGCTATTTCGTTGAAACCTCTATAGGTGACCCCAAGAAGCTCGACATACCACTTCACAGCTGCCCCCGCGAGGGTGTGTTGAAATAGTCTCAGATGAATAGAATCATGATTTAATGAATTCAAGGAGCACCACAGGAGAAAAGTCGTAACATGATCACCTGGATCCTCACCATTCTTCCCTTTAAACTTCGGAATGTCAGAAGGGAGCTTGGTAGGAGCTAGAGGCCAGGAAGGATCATGACACACCGGATCATTCGTAAGCTTCAAAAGATCACACAGGTTCAGACAAGCAAGAAACGAGAGCGGTGGTTGTCAAACTAGATTAAAGGCTCCCAAAAGAGGTTGACCTTCTGGACCATATGGATAATATGGACCAGGACCATGACTGTAGGGCTGATAACCACCTCCACCTTGACTCGTATAAGGGTATGAAGGAATATATGCATTGTGAGTACCATGTTTAGGAGGGTTGTAATAGGGGCCATACTTGGCTGCATTATAAGGAGGATTGCCACCATCTTGAATGGGCATGTACGTGCTAGTTGTAGCAGTAGAAGTTGAGTAATGATCATAATTATAGGGTACGTTTCCACCCCCAGCGTTAGGAATGTGGCCACCCCTAGCATTGGGAATGTGCCCACCTCCAGTGTTGGGAATGTGCCCACCCCCAGAATGAGGAATGTGCCCACCCCCAGGGTCGGGAATGTGTCCACCCCCAGTGTTGGGAATGTACCCACCCGCAGTGTAAGTTGGTATGTGTCCTCCTCCCACGTTGGGAATGTTCCCACCCCCAGAATGAGGAATGTGACCACCCCCAGTGTTAGGAGGGACATGTTGGTTAGCAGTCCTAGTCGTAGTCACAGGTATATGTGAAGCAACATGCGTGTTGGGTTGTGTACCGTGAGTCATGTTATGTGAAGTGTTCCCACTAAAATGAGGGGTAGTCCTAGGAATTTGTCTCACCAGCAGCCGTAGAAGCTGGAGGGACGTGACCTGACATAAATTTAAAAGGAGGAGTAAAGGTTGTGCCACTTCCGGATGTAGCGGAATGGGTGGCGCCATCCCTTGAAGGGACAGTGCTAGCAGCTCCATGACTAGTATTAGCTTGACTACCCGATGAGGTGGATGTAACATTCAAATCAAGGCTAGGTATACCAAGTGAAGAAGGATTAGTGGTCGAAGGGTTCGTGTTGTTATTGAGATCTGGCATCCCATATCGGAAACCATTCATGATTGGAACATAAAATGCATCTGACTCCAGAGGTGGGTCCGGCCCATAATTATCTAAAGTGGTGTGTGGGGGCGAACCTTCCCCTCCCAAGTCTCTAGGAGTGGTAGGAACGGGTTGTCCATGGACATATACTGATGGAGTCACAGGAATTCCTCCCGGTGTGCCAGATGCAGAAGTCATAATGTAATTGTGAAGTTCTTCGTAATTATCAAAAGTATCGGAGGGGATCTTCCGATGTCTCTTATGAAAAGGACGTACTTCCTCGTCAGCTAGAAAACCAGCCATACAACGAGACCGATGGGGAGGTGGATCTTGCTTCATGATAACTCCAAATAAATAGAACGCCTCCTAATGGTTAACTATCAATCAAAGAGCACACACCTAAGAAAACTACATCCAAAAGCACACAAATAGGACTAGCTCAAGGGACCTCCCAACACTACAGCCAGTATGTCTCGCCTAGGAGAGGCTTGAGACTCCCAAACTATAACCGAAGGTAACAAAATCAGTTATAAGGGTTCCTAGAATCCACTGCATGCACTCGGGATACGTATAGTATAACGACTGCAAGCTCCCTATGCGATACCTAGGTAAAGCAACTAAGGTCACCACAATATAACCAATGCTCAGGGGGACAATCGCAGGTGGGATCCATCATATGTGCAGGGTATCCAAGCCTGAAACTCAAGAGGTACAGATCCCTCAAGAGCCACCCATACATGAACAAATCCTGGAAGTATATCCCATGTTCATCCAGTATTGGAGGGCTATCTCCGCAACCAACCTCCCATGACCTCCTGCTTAACTTTGGTCTGAGTAGAACTTCCTGAGAACAATGATGTATATCATGGGTTTCACCACTCCCTAGTCAAACACATAATGTTGGTCCAATAGTCTTGGATTGTTAACTCACAATGATCTATTCCAAGACTCTAAACCTAAGCTAGTTGGTGCACCCTATAAAATAAAAAAAAAAATCTAATCAATTTTAAGATTAAGTGTTGATTTTAATGTCTATAATTAATCAAAGGATATGGTTGTGAAATTGATGATGTATATGGCTCAATGGTATGCACAACCGAAGAAACACTAGACTCAATTAATCAATGAAAGAGCATGTCACTAATATGACAATCAATCCAACGATTCGAAATAAAATGAAATCTCTTCAACATTTCAATGCGCAAGCAAGTCCTAGATGAATTCACAAGCACTCAGATGCAAGATGCAGTACATAAATCAAATATTTTTGTATTTCCTCTTATAAATGCAAGGAAAATTCAAAACAATGTTTTTGTATTTTTTCAATATGATGAAATGAAAAAATGCAAGCAAAATATAACTATTCAGTAAGGAAATGCAAAGCATATCAAATAGACAACCCAACAAGACCCAAACAATAATATTCAACCAAGCTAATGAGCTATAAAAAAAGAAATTGTGAAATATCTAAAAGCTCAAAAATTAAAAGAAAGAGGAGTTTCTGGTCACGAATAGGGCATGGAACAAACAGGAAACAGGCCAACTAAGACTCAGGAACACTCAGAATCAACCCAGCAAACACCAAAGGCCAAAAATCAAACAATCCTGGATTTGTACGTAACTGTTTAGAGAAAAGCTACGGGTAGATGCAGGCTACAGTTCAGACAGAGGTGGGTAGACGCGGTCAAAACAAGGTTGACCCGCGTATAGGGAGAAGGAAATGAGCTCAAAAAAGGTCAAATAGCCGAGAAAAAGCTAGTTTTCTATTGTGGATCCTGATGGCCAATCAATAACATAGAAGCTCGACAAACAACAACTCAAAATAAGGACAAATGCCTAAAAATCCCTACAAATGGAGGTTCTTCCCAGTGGAGTCTCCATTTTTGTTACAGAGAAAACTTCCTATGGCTTGGGGTAGAACACAACAGATAGCTGACTACCAGAAAATAACTCAATTCCCAATGCAATGCTATATAAATGACAATGCTAAGATAATGGAGAAAAGACCAACCTTCAACTGGATGTTCTAAGTAGATCCCAGTTGAGCTTTCAACCTCTACACTTGAACCTGTAGATTAGTCTCAACAACAAGTACAAGAAAGTGCATATAACATGTGAAAGACATTAGCATAATCAATAGCATGATCCATGATATCATAAGAAAATATAACCCAATGTAATTTAACAATATTCACAACATCAATTGGATGAGAAAATGAGTATTTCCATTAATAAATAATAAGAAGTACAATATACGACCTCTTACCAGCAACCAATATGAACCAAGAATTGGGTCTCTCCACTTGTGCCTCCACCACTTCAATCCCTCATGCAATGGAAAACTCAAACTATGAAAGGATTTTGGTAGGTGAACATAAGGAGTTCACAACAACAAGGATCAATGAGTGTAGACTCAAGTCACAGCAAAAATCCACTAGAGTTATCTTGCTCTCTTTTTCTCCTCCCTTCCATACAACATAAGAGCTCAATATATAGCCTTCCAAAGGTAAGTGAAAGGACACATTGAGGCATTTCAGGGCATATGGAGGGCCAAAGGTCACCCTAAGACAACGTTTTGGGAGTAAAAAGTAATTTTCTAATGATTTTTACCATTTTACTTGGTACCCGCAGGCTATAGTGGCACAGCCTGCATGTACGCTAGCTATAATGGGACAGCAAGCGTCTACGAAGAAAAATATGGAAAAATGTGTTTTTGGAGGACATAAAGTGAACCTGAGTCAATGAAATGGATCCTGAAGGCTGATCAATGTTGATGCTCAGAAGGTGGAAAATTGCACTATAACAATCCTATAATAAATCGTACCCCTGAGGTACCTGAACACATGCTTTTCCGCAATTACACGAATAATTGTCGGCTATACCATATACTAACTCAATGTGTTCACCGCAAAGCATATATCTGGCCTTTTGTTCATCAAGTACATCAATGAAGCAATCATATGTCTGTATACTATGGCATCCATTATCCCTAAAGAAGTATCACACAACAACTTCAAATTCAATGCCATTGGTGTGGCTATGGCATTGCAATCCATCATCCCAAATCTCCTCGGGATCTCTACTGCATATTTTCCTTGGTCAAGGAAAATATCTTCTAGATTCTGCCAAACCTCAAAACCTAAGAAGTAGTGCATCATACCTAGGTCTTTCATCTCGAATTCTGCAGAAAGATTCCTCTTTGTTTCTACAATGAGCTTCTCGTCACCTATCAAGAAAAGGTCATCTACATACAAAATTAGTATCACTAATTTTCCATCCTCAACCTTAAAGTAAAGGTTGGAATTGGCTTTAGTCTTTGTAAATCCCAAGCTCGTCATAAATCCATCAATCCTTCCATACCACGTCTAGGATGCTTGTTTCAAACTGTACAAGGCCTTATTCAATTTGCACACATGCGTCTTCCTGTCATGTGTCTCAAATCCTAGTGGCTGCCCCACATACACTTCCTCCTCTACTACATTGTTTAGGAAATTAGTCTTCACGTCCATCTGGTGTACCTTCCATTTCATTACCACAACTATAGAAAGTATAGATCTGATTGAAGTGTATCTATCCACACGAGCAAATGTCTCCTCATATTCTATGCCTTCTTTTTGGGAGAAGTCATGAGACAGAAATATTGGCCTTTGTTTCTCAACACTTCCATTTGTCGCATGCTTTATTTTGTAGATCCATTTAGAAGACACTACTCACTTCCCTTTTGGTCTTGGAACCACATCCTAGACATCATTCTTCATGACCGACTCATACTCCTCGATCATAGCATCCTTCCAAAATTTCTTCTCAGCTGCTTCTTCATAACTAGGAGGCTCTACATCAATGATATCACGTACTAAATATACATAGATGGAATATGATCGAGGTCTCTTATTTTATCTTAAAGTCCCATCTGGAGCACCATACTCCTCTGCATCTTGAATAAATTCTCGTACCCAAGGTGGTGTTCTCTTGTGTGTGTTCTCCTCTAAGGGTGGATCTACAAGTCTCTGTGGCTCTGTCATATCATGGTCTTCATATTCTTCTAGAATCATCTCTTCCATAACAATTTCTCTAACTCGGGGAGCTTCATTTTCTTCTTCATGTACTTCATAAGAATGGAACTACCTTGATCTGTTGAAAGTTGTATCTTCATCGAAGGTAACATCTCTGCTAGTCTCAATCTTTTTGAAGCCTGGTATATAAACTCTGTAATCCTTCGATGTATCACTGTATCCAACGAAATTATCCTTCTTTTCTAAAGGATTCAATTTAGTTCTCTTCTCCCTGGGAACATGTATGTATACTCAACAACCAAATATTCTGAGATGGCTGACTTCCGGTTTCTCTCCTATGAACATTTCTTCTAGTGTCTTGTTCTCACTGATTACACAATGTGGTGTTCTATTCTATACATGGACTCTTGTTCTTCCTGCTTCGTCCCATAAGTGCATTGGAATATATTGATCATGGATCATGGCCTTTACTGCTTCCATTATCATCCTATTCTTTCTTTCATCTGCAACACCATTTTTTCGTGGATTGTAGGGAGTGCTAATCTCCTTATTAATCTGTGATTCTTTACATAAGATCTTGAAACTTTCTGACGTAAATCCACCACCATTATCTAATCTTAAAGTCTTTATCTTCTTTTCAGTGTGGTTCTCTACAAGGGATTTGAACTCTTTGAATTTGATAAATACTTCATCTTTAGATTTAAAAAATTAGATCCAAGTTTTGCAAGAATAATGATCAATAAAGGAAACATACTATACATACCCTCTTAGTGAGTTGGATGACATGGGTTGACATACGTCTGATTGTACTATATCTAGGATCTCCTTCACTTTTCTATCAGTACTAGGAAATGTTTTATTCACATTCTTTCCTTTTTCAAATCCTTTGCATATGCCTTCATGTTTTTTCTGGATCTCGGGTAGACTAGTCACCATTTTGCTTACAATTGGTAAATCCTTGTAGTGTATATGTGCAAGCCTTTTGTTTCATAGTTCACTTGGTTCGATAGTGTCATGAACCAATTCTTGATCTAGTTGGCACTTTCAACGTGTACAAGCCTCCCTCTTGCTCTCCAATTACTACTGCATCATCAAAAATTCTACCTTTTGGCCACATGAGTACTTGGCCATCAACAAATCCAACTTAGAATCCTTTCACCTCTAAGGTTTAAATGGAAAGAGTATTCTTCTTCAATCCCAATACATAGATAACATATTTCATATTGATGGGATTTTCTGAGTGTATATTGTAGGATGCTTATCCTACCCCTTTTATCGAATATTGGTAATCATCTCCAAGTTTCACCTTGTGAGGCGAGTCCTTTTCTGTTAAGTTGGTGAGAGAGTTCTTGAAACTTGTCATGTGGTTGGAAGCACGACTATCAACAATCCAATCATTGCATCCATGAGTAACGGTGCCTGTGAGTGGTGAAATCAAGACATATTCTTCGTCACTTAAGGAGTCTTCCCTTGCTCTCTTCTTAACTGGTTCATCATCTTCTGCAGCATGAACATGATATCTCTTCTTCTTTCCTTTCTTGTTATGGGATGTCCTTTTTGGGAACTCTCTTGCAAGATGTCCCTTTTCATCACAAGTGTAACATCCGTAGTTTGAGTAGTCCTTATGAGGTCTATGATTCTTTTGCAATCTTCTAGGATTCTTGTGAGAGTGTTCTTCTTTATTTCTCTTTTACTTCTTTGCATGAGATGCTAAGGCTTGATTGTCATCTTCACCCATCTTCTCTTCTCTTGATTCAATTATAGCTTCCTCTTGAGTACAATCTCCCCATTTCCTACTAAATGTTGAGAGCTTCATTCTAGAACAAATCCCTTGGATGAATGATTCCCATGATCTTGGGAGACCATTCAATGTAGTCATCACTAATTTTTCTTCTTCAATACTGTCACCAATGGATTCTAACTGTTCTTTGATTTGGGATACCCTTATGAAATAGGATTGGATACTTTCTGAATTTTGCATCTTCACACCCTTGAGTTGAGTTGTCAAGATCATCTTCCTATTGATGTTCTTTCCTTCATATAATATAGTCAATGCATCAAACATCTGCTTAGGATTCTTCAATGATGAAACATGGGGGATCAGCTGATCTTTGATGGACTGAGCAATGATCCTCTTGGCCCTAACCATATTCTTCTTATGTTTATCCTTGCATTCATCTCCTTCCGGCTCTGCAAATTCTTGCTTAACATAGTTTTACAAATAATTTTCTTCTAGAATGAGGAGTGATCTATACTTCCAGGATTGGAAGTTATCATTTCCTTCAAGCTTATCCTCAAGCTTGGTGTTGTTTTTCATATTGATAAAAATGAGAACCTCAAATGGAAATAAAGATAATAGTGCTTACCAATTCCTTCTAAAATATGATTCCTCGTTGACCTAGGGTTTGTTAGAGAAACCCTAATTTTCCAACTTTGCAAGCTCACAAATATGAATTGATAGAAATATGCACCTCCATAAGGCGAGTTGAGAAAACCCTTCCTTCAGCCAAATCTGTGGACAGAAGTATAAAAAATATGATGCCCTACTTTTCTCGAGCAGTAGTGACTCGGTCAAAGTTCAAAATTCTCAGATATGTAATCTTCCTCTAGAGAAAAATGCACCCTCCTAGGGAGAATTTATTTGTCCTCCTTTTGAGAACAATCTATGGTGAAAATATTCCATAACAGAAAACCCTAGTTTTCACTTACGGTAGTTTCAATAGAACAAAGTCTTCTTTCAGGATAGCTCTGAAACCATGTTAAATTTTTAATAATTCAACGATGTTTATGATATATCTTCAATCAATTTTCATTATATAACAATAACCATATACAATAAGATCACTGAAACATAGGCAAGCACAAGATAAACAAGATTACAAAACAATTTATCCTAGGAATTTCTCCTGGGGAAGAAAACCTAGTAGAACTTCTTCAATATAGATTCGTCAGTAAGTACAATAGCAATCAATATCAAAGGATCTTTCACACAAAGATCTTGAAAATAAGATAAGATAGAAAACCCCAAGCATAATATGTCTTCACAATGCAACTACTCTTTCTCCCAAGCGGACTTGTTCTTCTCTCTCTACTCATGCAAACTTGCTTGAGTGAGTGATGTCCAAATGAGCTAGGCGCCTCATGTATTTATACTAGTCACAACCTGACCTTTTTACCTAACTGGGATGACTTGTCTTCCCTATGTAGGTTGACTTCACTAGTATACAATATAATATTAATTTCATGTGTTTTTCTAGATTCTTATAGGACAACTCAACTAGTAGGGTTTACATTGATTCTTTCAAGACTCTTACTAGAGTAAATACTACATGAATTTTCCCCGAAGGAAGTAAAATTTAAATACAATAAAAAAAAATTTCAAAGTTACATTCTTCATTAACTTTCACTTTGCTTTTGTGTTAACTTCCATAGATGATGATCCCATGTCCATAAAGGAAGCAATGGGCTTGACAAAATGAAACTATGGGAGAGGCCTATGGAAGAAGATATGTAGTCCTTGAATAAAAATGAAAGATGGGATCTATTCATGTTACCAAATGAAAGGATGGACTGGTAGAGAATGGGTATTCTTAAGTCAAGGGAGTCAAATTTGGTTAAATTTTCTCTCATATTTTTAAACTAACTTCCATAAGGGTACTAATGTACTTATATGCAACATTTGATCTTGAGATAGATCAAATGGATAAAAAGACAACATTTCTTCATGGTAATCTTAAAGAAGAGATTTACATGAAGCAACTTGAAGGTTTTACAATAGAAGGAGAAAAAGAGTTGGTTTGTAAGCTTAAGAATTCTCTTGATGGTCTAAGACAACCACCTAGGATGTGGTGTCATAAGTTTGACATGTATATCCAGTAGTTGGGGTTTGTGAGAAGTCAATATGATCACTATGTGTATTGGAATAAAGTCAGTGGTCATTTCATATATGCAGTTTTGTATGTGGATGACATGTTGTGTAATGTACCCAAAATCCACCAATACTTTTTAGGGAAATGGGGTATGAAAATTTTCCTTCAACTTCATCCAAACATCAAATATGTTAGCCTCATTATTAATATAATAATTGTAACCAATGATGAATATATTTCTCAACATTTGTATGAAAACATGTAAAGTGATTCTACTAATCTTTTGATACTTAAATAACATTTGTGAGATACTTGATTTATTATTTAAATCCTTCTCTTCCACTACATTAAACATAGACAATAATACACATATTTTCTATTAGTTAATCTCAATTAACCTAACATAAGAAATACAATTAATTCACCATGATAATAATCCTTCGCAAACTACCACTTATACAATAAATCCTCTTTAAGTTAACCATTATGTCAAGGTAGTATAAGTCCTACTATCTTTCTTATAATAATTTTTCCACACATATTAGTTATTTTTATACACATCGTCATAATATTCGCATCTAGTAAAATTCTATGGAAAATTCTTTTAATTGATACCAACACCCCTAACAATACAATACAATACTTCCCTTTCGAATATGAACAAGTAGATTTTAGGAATATAGATATTTTCCTCTAAGATAAATAAATATTGCTTTCCATGTAAATAGTGGTACTTTATTCCAATCTTGATCAATATTTTAATAATTATCTAGGCAATGCATTCTAATTATTAAATACATATATTATTATGTATACAATTACATACTTCAAGATATTATTTATCAATACAATCAATAATTATTTCCGCCAATTTCTTATTTTCAAATTGTATTGATAATACTTAAGTTTAAGACTTATAAGCAATTGAGAACATATCACTAAGAACACTCAAATCATTCATCCAAACTCAAATCATTCATCCAAACTCAAATTATTCACCCAAAGTCGAGATTACTTATTAACAATTTAAGGCTATTTTTTATATCCTTGGAGAATCTAAGATCAACCATTATAAAATTCCAATCATAATAAAAGAACATCTGTACACTTTTATCCATTCAATTTAACTCAAGACAACACGATAAGATGTGTATAGATCTGGACATAATTTAAAAACAATATTATAACATTGAAAGAATAGTTATCTTGATGGAGTAGATATGGCGGTTGAATAGGTGACTGCATCTTTCCACCCAACCTTAGGTTCTTTTCCTAACATATATTCTTTCCGCTAAGAGGCCACCCTCGAGCCAGACAATGAAACCACTAAGGAGGTACAATCAAAACTATCATTGCACAAAACTATCCATGTAATATAAATACTGAGCCCTCCACCACTGTTGTACTCTAGGATGTTCCCTTCCAGAATAACTCTTCAACTTACAACCACTATGTTGTTTTAATGTTAAAGGATTTAACCCTTTAAGAGAATGCTCTAAAGAGCTTCTAGAATTCTAAATTAAATGAACTCTTAGATGATCATCTAAAATTAACAAGAGAAATTATTAGCTCTTATAAATAAAAGGGAGAATATATGACCATATAAAAGTAACTTTGCTTTAACTTAAGCATTTAGTATATCTATATAAATATAGATGAAGTGCACTAGCTTTCAATATAAAAACCATACACACATACATACATAGATATATGAAAGAAAATTAAGCTGGCCTTCTCCAAAGTATCCATCCCACCTTGCATATTTAAATAACAATTTATAAATAGATGATAGTCAAGCCAAAACTTCACCTAGGGCCATGCTCTCCAAATTTTGGAGCAAGTGGATATAAACATATTTCAAAATTGTAACAACAAATCAACTTTAGGGTTTTTCCCTTGATAGCTATTCCTTGCATAGTCATTATCTACCACACATTTCAAAATGCAACAACAACTCATGCTTAGGGATGCGCCCTAGCCTTCCACCTGCGGAGAAACAATATATAACCAAAAAAAAGCATGCACCTCTTCTTCCATCAATTGACAATCCAAGAAAAAATATAAAAGTGACCAAAGGAGATCCAAAGAAATGCCCCTTTCCTTTCTCCATGATATGATGCAAAATAATATAAATGAATATATAAAGGACAATAACAATGCTCCAAAGGGGTACACCCTTTCTCCTCGCTTACCAAGTATGCATACAAAAATCCAAAAAATACTTGATAACCACATTCAAGTGCACACAAGAGAACAACGTCCTCTTTCCATATTATTCACTGAAGGATGTAAATGAATAAGTTAAGGTTAAGGAAGGCTGTGAAAAAGGGGTGCACCCTTCTCGACTCTTCACGGAGTAATATTATACAACATTAAATAAAATGGGACACAAGCTTTTCCCTTTATGGAAAGCAACCAAAAATAAAACGAGCCTAGGGACTGTTCCCTTCCCTTTTTGCAGGGATACAAACAAGAATAAATTTAAACGATGCAAAGTATTCCCTTTAAATGGCTATGCATCTTTCTTTCTCTCAGGGATGAACGAACGATAATTAATTGTAATGAATGACTATGCCCTCTTCAAGAAGGGAGAATAATTCTCATTCCAGCGCTTTTCAATGGGAGTTTGTTTCCCTTATATTCTCATTAAAACAAGTGTCAAGAAAAAATGGAAAATGGTTCTCTCTCCAAGTAAACAAGGTTTTCCCAACCGACTCGAAAAATCATAAATTACTTTTTCTGGAAATTACTCATTGGTATTGTAACATATATTTATTCATTTTTCACTTGATTCATTAATCAAATGAATATGTACAAGCATTGCATGGATGTATATTTCATAATAATTATCAAATAATAATTTATATTTGATATACAATAACAATAAAAATTCATTACTATTTATATTTACATTTTCTCATATATAGATATATAATACAAACATCATATTTGTATACTCTCATCTTAATTAGTCCTTTAAAATGACAAGGCTGAGCTTCTTCCTTTTTTTAACAAGCTCTAAGAGTATTTTCGAGGAATCCTCATCGAAATTAAGGTAACTATTTATAATAATAATAATACTTAGAATAATCATTTAGTCTCACTTACGATTATTAATAATATTTAGTTTTATGTTAATAGATAAGTCATAGGAGTTCATTATTAGCTTGCGGTGAATAGTTACTCTACCTAGGTGGAAAACCTATAAACTTACATCCTCAAGTGAACCTCAATAGTTCACTCTCTTTCAGGTGAGCTAGGCACAAAGATGATACACGTTATCAGTAACTAAAATCTCATGGATTTCCAACCATTCAACCTCTCTGCCAAGTGGATTTCGTTGCCCCATTGTTTAGTTGCAGCACGACCTTCAGTCTCCTATCTCTACAAATTCAAAACTACAACTTAGGAAAATAAATAACAATACTTACTAAGTTTCTTGGAAAAGCCTTGGCCTTGAGATTTTTCCAGAGAACACATACATTTGTATTTTATTTACATAAGAATAGGAGTAAGAGGGATGTTACACCCCCCCCCTTAAAAACAACATCGTCCTCGGTGTTGGTAACCTTTCTATCTTTATATTCCACATTTAGTTGTTTTTTATCCTCTACACCTCATGCATGTCGTTATTGTTATTTTTCCTTTCATAACTTGTACTTTACAGAACCCATATGAGGTCTTTCCAAAATCATAAGATATGCATAAACATGATTTTTTTCCAAATCAATAAGAACATAAGTAATAATTTCTTTCACAACATACTATTGTTTCTTTTCATGGAAGCTCTTCAAAGTTCAGTTCTACTCACAATGATGCACCTGCAACATTTGTCAATCGTACATGATGTATATAAATAATAATCTAAAATATAATTATTCATGTTTTTTATTTCACAACACATAAATTTCATGTGTATAATATCCATATCTATACCTCTTGTATGGCAGTACTTATCCCTAAGTACTCTTATGGTATTCACACAAGAATTTTTAATTTCCTTCGCAATATAAAGTAATTATATCAACTCCTCATAACATGTACATAATCATGCTTTTAAACAAACACAGGAACACATACCAATTTGTAGTACGTACCTCCCCAGAGTACCTCTAAATTGTACTGGTAGGCATTTCGATTTCCCAACATTTCCATGTGACCATCATCATTAGATATTTTTTTCTTTGCTTCCTGTAACACATGTACGCTACAGCAACCATGTGGATATTTTCTCTAACTCCAAGAATAACATGTGATATAATCATGCATAAAGAATTTAAGTAGTTTTCTCTATTAAGATCAACAATTGAATATCATAATGTTTACTTTCATGACTCATGGAGGTTAGTACTTCCATTTAATTTATTCATCAGCAAGCTAGTATATTAACATATATACATTTGGAAATACTAAAAAATACATCAACCTTTCATTCTGATGTATTAGTCCTTAGTACTATGGAAAGTGTCCTCTTCTTCTGTCGGGATCTTAGCAAGAACACTAAATGATAATAGTGCATCGGTTTATTAATAGCACACCAAGTACTAAACCAATCCACCCAACGTGAGAACGATACCCTTCATTAGTTGTTCACATCATTCAGATTATCTCCTACTTGTGCTATTCGGGGTGCTTCTCCAAGCTCAGTCGCTTCCTTCTATGGACATAACAATACTTGGAGATTATTCTCTTCACGGATCCTCCACTACCGTGCAAGTCCTCTTCCAACATTAATGTGTGCGGAAAGAAGTCTATCTAGAGGCTTTATAACCAAGCGTCTCTGGAATGCTCATTGCGACCTATATGGCTGGGGGAAATCATGTACCTCTTGTACATTTCATTGCCATTCTATTTCTCATGGAAACCATCCTTTATATGTATGATATTTATCCCATGTCCTTTGAATTCCAATCGTTGGATTATAGTCATGAACTCTATGTGTTGGAATATTCTCACCCTCATTTTTTTATTTTGCATGCCTGCATGCAATTACATGCATCCAGTCATCCGTTTGGTGGTCTCCTAGCACCTAGTCCTTATTTTGCAGCCTCTAGGAGCCTGTTTCTACTCAATTATAGCCCTCCAAGAAACTGATGCGCCCTTGTTTGCATCACTGGAAAACATGTGCGCCTTCTTCCACCTATTTAGGATTTACTTGAATTAGTTAGTTAGTTGATGACTCAGTTCCTTGATTCAGGGGATGATTGACTAGTTAACTTACTGAAGCACTTAGATAGGCACCTACTGAGACTAGTTTGAGCTCCACTGACTACTGACAGCTCCTCATGTGCCCACATTGGAGTCTCCTTCCCTACATCAGTGCCCATGCACTTAGTTAGACACAGTGAGACTCATTTGACTGACTAGTTGATCTTTATGACCACTTCCACCTATTTGGATGATGTCTCCAATGATATACAAGCCAACCATTAAGGATGATTCGAATGAACTTAGTGGTATTCGAATTCTATTGAGCGCATTTAGTTATTATTCATTTTACAGAGTGCTAGCTTAGAACTGATGTATGATACAGCAATTTTCTCCATTTTCTTTGTAATGAGTGTTAATTGATTCAGTGTTTCTTCTTCTTCTTTCTGCAATAGATGAGTGAATTCTAGTGAGGTCTATTACTGTTGAGTGATCCTAGCTCTACAATTTCACATGGTATCACAGCTGTCAACAACTATTCGAATTGCAGCAATAGCAGTTGCAGCAATTCCTTGAGCAGTTCTGTCTTTCATTGAGCACCATAAGCCTCTGAGTTTCAACACCAAATCCTGGTGCTATTTCCTTGAATTCACTGGAGCAATCCAGTGGGTCTAGCCAGGTGTGAAGGAATTCGTCACATGTGCTCAGTTTCCTAAGGTAGTGTTCAATTCGAATTGCGGCAGATCTTATTTTCATAATTCTCATTTGTTTTGCAGGAATCTCCCTCTCTCAGCTTCAAATTCTTCAGAATTATGGATCTCAAGTTGAATTCATTCAACTACTTCAAATTGAAGGCTAAAATGGAAATCTTCTTGAAGTCGAAGAGTCTTTCCAGAGTGGTGAATGGCTCAGTAGTTGACCCAATTGATGCAGTAGAGAAATCCAAGTACTTAGACAAGCTTGATGAAGCAATAGGACTGTTGCTACTCAACATTTCTGAGGATTTTCACTTTCATGTTATCAATTTCAAGACACCAAAGGATTTTTGGGACAAGCTCGAATCCCTGCTTGGACAGAAAGATGATTTGAAGGGGCATAAACTAGAAAATGAGCTCATCTCCATGAGCCCAAGCAGTTTCGAAACTATCACTGAGTTTCTCAACAAATTCAAGAACTTGATCTCACACTTGAAGAGGTATGGGATTGAGAAGGAAGAAAAACAACTCATCCTTTCCATCATGTCCAAGCTAGGCCCTGATTATTCATTGTTTGTTTCAACCTTCCAGTCAGCAAGATTGACCATTCCAATATGGAAATTCCCTTTGCTTGAAGACTTCATCCAATCTCTCACACTTGAGGAGGAGAAGCTAGTACACATGGGAGTCATAAAAACCAAGTTGGATTCAGCTCTTGAAGCCACTGAGATGATAAGAGCAAATGGAAAAGGGAAAAAAAAATTCTCATAGAAAGTCGAATTATACAAAGCAGAAGCAGGCTCCCATACAGTGAAATGGATCCTCGAATCCTAAGAAGGACAAGCACACTCAAAAGGGAAAATCCAAGTGCAGATATTGTAATCGAGGATATCATCCTGAGAGCTCATGTATGAAGAAGACCATAGATCTCATGGCCTCAATCCTTGAGAAGAATAATCTCCCAGTACCTGCATGTTCTAGGAAGAAAGAGAGTGAACCATCTGGATCTGAGAACAAAGAGAGATACCATGCCCTCATGGCAGGTGCATCAACTCAATCCTCCTTCATCATAGATTCTGGAGCATCTAGGCATATGTCTTCCTCCAATAATCTCTTCACTGGATTCAAAGCTATTGTTGGACCAGCCATTATGTTGGGGAATGATTCTGAGGTCTCCTCTAAGGGGATTGGAAGAATCAAACTAGATCATGGATACTTCTCGTATGTACTCTATGTTCCCACTCTCACTGCTAATCTACTTTTTGTATATCAGATGACCCATATTGGAGAGCCCAAGAGGGTGATCTTCTCTCCAAATGAGGTGGAGATCCAATACATGGTATCGAGTTCTACCATTGCAAAAGAAGTTTCAAATCATAAGTCAAAATTCTATGATTTCTCCCACTTCTTACCTCTCTCAAATCAATCTGCTCTCCACACTCATGCCAATGAAGAGAGTAGATTGTGGCATGAAATATTTGGGCATGTTAACTATCAATACTTGCAAGACATGCATACTAAAGAGATGGTTGAAGCCTGAAGGGCTTCCCAAGATCAAGTTTGCTAAGGAAAACTATCATGGTTGTTTGATTGGAAAGCATCCCGAGAAAAAAATTGAGAAGGGGAAGGCTATAAGAGCCTCTCATCCTCTAGATCAGATTCATAGTGATGTTGCAGGGCCATTTCCAGATCTATCTTTGAACAAGGAAAGGTATATACTCACTTTTATTGATGATTATTCCAGATTTACATGGGTATATTTTCTTAGATTGAAGTCAAAATTATTTGGATTCTTTATGTGTTTCAAGTCTTTTGCAAAAACGTTTTCAGATAGAAAGATCAAGGCCATTCACACTGACAATGGGGGTGAGTACATAAAGGGTGATTTTCAAACCTTTTGTGCTGAAGAGGGAATTCAGATGCAACATACTGTTCCCTATACACCACAACATAATGGTGTTGCTGAAAGGAAGAAGAGAACATTGAAAGAAATGGCCACCTACATGGTAAAGTCGAAAGGGTTGCACCCTAGTCTTTGGGAATAAACCATTAACTATGCTTCCTATCTTCAAAACAGAGTTCCTCACAAAGGACTCAAAGACATGACTCCTTTCGAAGGATAGATTGGATACAAAGCTGATGTGTCTCATTTTAGAGTATTTGGATCCAGAGCATGGGAAAGGATTCGAGATGATAAAAAAAGATCCCTAGATCCACAAAGCAGAGAGTGTATCATTGTGGGTTATACGTTGAATGCAAAGGCCTACAAGATTCTTGATCCTTCTAATATGAGTACATTTCTTGATAGGAGTGTAGAGTTTGAGGAATGGCCTCTTCATGATGCTCATCCAATTGAGCAAGAGATCTTTCCTACCACACCTCCACTGCTTGATGAGCTCCAAGAGAGTGAATATTCATCACATGACAGTTCAGATTTAGAGTATGAAAGTGATAATGATGAAGATCCAATGCTAGATCCATATCCATAAGAACTTGAAGATCTAGCAATTGATTCAGAAGATGAGCGAATGGGAGATCTAGTTCTACAAGAACCTGATGATCTCTCAACTGATGATCCTCCTCTTCCGAGATGGCCATCTACTACTCTCATATCTACTGGAGATCTTGCTGGTGATCCAACTGATCGACGGAGAACTAGATCAGATTATCAGAATGGAAGGTTTCATCCTTCTCATATTACTGATCCATTTAAGATCGATCGATCCTTCTTTGGAAAAGAAGGACACTTGCCTCCTTCTGGGGTGAGTGATGATATGCTACATTAGCATCCTTCATTCTATTTTGAGGGAGGGATTTCTTCCCACTAGGTTTTCCCTCTTTCCTCCCTTAGTTTATTTAGATTGATTATATAGGGTGACCTTTGTTCTCAATCACCAGGGCCCTACTCAGGGTATTTTTTAAGGATTATAAAAGTATACTTAAGTATAATATTCTAGGCGATTATTTTGGATTGAAGAAAATATATATATATATTTATATATATATATATATATATTTGTAGGCGAATATTAAATATGAAACATACAATTTACTACTGAAACTTGTAAATTTTGGTGAATATTATGATAAAAAAATATTTTATGTAAATATAGGCGATATTAGAGACTAAAAATGGCCAAATAGCGAATTTATTTTTTGGAAAAAGGTCCAAAAATTAGCCAATTAGCGAAATTTCGCCCCTAAAAATTTCCCTTGCCCTACTTTACCATTTCAGTTACTACCTCATGTTTAGCTTGTGGGGCGGTCTTGGAATATTCTCACCATAATTTTTGTATTTTACATGCATGCATCCAGTCATCTGCATGCATCCAGTCATCTGCATGTAATTAAATGCATCCAGTCATCTGCATGTAATTAAATGCATCCAGTCATCAGTTTGGTGGTATCCCAACACCTAGTCCTTATTTTGCAACCCCTAAGAGCTTGTTTCTGCTCAGTTCTAGCCCTCCTTGCCACTGATGCGCCCTTGTTTTCATCACTGGAGAACATGTGTGCCTTCTTCCACCTATTTAGGAGTTACCTTAGTTAGTTAGTTAGTTGATGACTCAGTTCCTTGATTCAGGGGATGATTGACTAGTTAACTGACTAAAGCACTTAGATAGGCACCTATTGAGACTAGTTTGAGCTCCACTGACTATTGATAGCTCCTCATGTGCCCACATTGGAGTGTCCTTCCCTACATCAGTTCCCATGCACTCAGTTAGGCTCATTTAGACTCATTTGACTGATTAGTGAACCTTTATGACAACTGCCACCTATTTGGCTGATGTCTCCATTGCTATCCAAGCCAACCATTGAGGATGATTCGAATGACCTTAGTGGTATTCAAATTCTATTGAGTGTATTCAATTATTATTCATTTTACAGAGTGCCAGCTTACAACTGATGTATTATAAAACAGTTTTTCTCCATTTTCTATCTAATGAGTGTTAATTTATTCATTGTTTCTTCTTCTTCTTCTTTCTGCACTACATGAGTAAATTCTAGTGAGGTCTGCTACTGCTGAGTGATCCTAGCTCTACAATTTCACACTATGTACTTGCAACTCTTTCACAGATATTCAAACATATATCATTGAATTATATTACTTCCAATGAGTTTCTAGATATCAATTGTTGATGATCATAGAATTCCTTACCTATATCAGTTACCAGTTATTCACTAGGCCCGGGGTAGTCACTCTCCAGCCCTGTTTTAATTCATAACTTGCAAAATTACGATTCTAATCATCCTATTCCTTACACCTCGTGTCATGAACTAAGATTCTGTCAATCTATTTTTAAGCAGGCACATTCATTTCATATTTAATTCAATTGCATACTTCTATGATAATAAATTTATGAATGTAATATTTTTCTACGTGCAAGGTATTTTACTATGCAACCAACTTAGGTAATTTACATTCAAGAGTATAGTACCAATAATCAATAAAATTAGTCATGTGAATATATAATCTAAGATTATTATTTTTGACATTTGAAACTATACTAGCATCTACATGCTTAAGCATGCGTAGCCTATAATGATAGTCTAGAATCACATCTCATAACATGTTACTATAAGTACATCTATGCATTATCATCTAGACTTTTCATTGTTATATTTATGCTTGAGAATATACGACATATAAATAATCGAAGGAAAGACATATAATTCAAAATTGCTTCATTTTCTCAATCGTTACTAACTGCCTTGATCAACTATCATTCATCATCAACAACTATTAATGATAATCAATTAAAACTTTAGATTTCAATCTAACTAATCTTACAAAATGTTCTTGCATCGATATGGATTTCTCCACAACAGTCCTAAGCATTATGGTTAACATCATAAGGCATTCTTGTAAATTCTATATATATCCTACTATACTGAAATGACACCATACTCATCGTGCAACAAGAATGATAAGGAGAAGGAAACATAATTACTAGTGAGTTCTCTTATCGTGGAACATTTCTTAACTGCCTTACTACCTCTCATATTCACCTCCATATTAGTGTCAAAACAAGAGTTTATCTATCAATATACCATTCATCATTTAAAATTTGTTTATAATGAAATAAAGTGAGGGAGGAAAAGACTTTCCTTATCATCACCTTATTGATTAATCTTATCTACAAACACAAACCTAGTTGTTAGTTCACTGTAATTTGTACTCTTCTATTTCATTTTGAGCCCAATTAGGTCCAAATGTTTCAACCTGGATCTAATGCCACTTGTAATTTACCCAAAATCAACCAAGACGTTTTAGGGAAATGGGGTATCAAAATTTTCCATCAACTTCATCCAAAAACCAAATATGTTAGCCTCATTATTAATATGATAATTGTAACCATTGATGAAGTATATTTCTCACCATTTGTATGAAAACATGTAAATTGATTCTACTAATCTTTTGATACTTAAATATCATTGATGAGCTGCATGGTTTATTATTTAAATCCTTAACTTCCACTTCATTAAACATGGACAATAATATACAAATTGTCTATTAGTTAAGCTCAATTAACCTATCATAAGGAATAAAATCGATTCGTCATGATAATAATCATTTTCAAACTAACACTTATACAATAAATCCCCTTTAAGTTAACCATTATGTCAATGTAGTATAAGTCCTACTATCTTTATTCTAGTAGTCTCCCACATATATTACTTATTACTTATTGTTATACACATCCTCATAACATTTACATCTTGTAAACTTTTATGAAAAATTATTTTAATTGATATCAACACCCCTAACAATACCATACTTACCTTTCGAATATGAATGAGTAGATTTTAGGAATATATATATCTTCTTTAATATAAATAAAGATTGCTTTCCATATAAATAGTGGTACTTTAATCAAAGCTCGATCAATCTGTTAATAATCATCTAGGCAACACATTCTAATTATTAAATACATATATTATTATGTATACAATTGCATACTTCAAGATAATATTTATCAGTACAATCAATAATTATTTCCATCAATTTCTTCTTTTCAAATTGTATAGATCATACTTAAGTTTAAGAATTATAAAAAAATTGAGAACATACCACTAACAACACTCAAATTATTCTCCCAAAGTCGAGATTACTTATTAACAATTTAAGGCTATCTTTTATATCCTTGAAGAAGTTAAGATCGACCATTACAAAATTCCAATAATTATTCATACGAGTAACTATAAGAATATTCCCACTATCATATTAATATCACATAATAAGAGAACATATGTACACTTTTATCCATTCAATTTAACTCAAGAGAGCATGATAAGATTTGTATAGAGCTAGACATAGTGGTTGTTGGAGATGAGGGATATGAGTCCACATAAGTCACACATGGAAATGTAGTGTGTACCAAAACACATGGAATGGAAACTATGTTTGGTATTAAGTTGGATAGTGAGGAATATCAACAAATACCAGCTGATAAATAGTGATAGTGCTTCCATTGTCAATAAAATGTATCACATGGGAGAGTGTAGGAACCACATCATTCTTATCATATACATAATTATGTCAAAGGAGCACATTGAAGTACAATGGGCCCTCCACAATACTAAAATTGACCAAGACAATATTTCCACCTAATGTAATAGGAATTTGAGGAAGAAACCAAAAATGTTCACTATGTCTTCTATCAAAAACCATCGACTAAATGGAAATCGACACAAGTTTGTGGGAACCGACACCTTTCCAATCATATGTTGATAAAATAATATCTGACGCTCCTTCATCTACAATACACTGGAAAAACTGTCTAGGGTTTAACTTGAACCATTATTTGGAAGGGTGCAAAAATAGGAAGGAGAGGCCTAACTAGACTATTCTAATCAAAGGAAGCAATATTATAGCTTGGAGAGGGCTCATGTTCAAAGTTAATGGATTCCCCCCTTGTCTAGAGAGTTCTATACTAGCAATAAGAAATTTGTAGCCACATCACTCTCCAAAGGAAGAGTGAGGTCAAGCAAATATTACATTATTCTTACAACTTCAATCTTGTCACTCTCCAGGTGGAGAGTGGGATCAACTAAAGGTTGCATCGGTTTGGCCACTTGATTCTTGTCACTCTCCAAGGGAAGAGTAGGATTGACTAAATATGCATCGATTTGACCACTTGAATATTACGAATCTCCAAGGGAAGAGTGGGATTGACTAAAAATCACATATGTTTGCCATGCCAATCTTGACACTCTCCAAGGGAATAGTGGTATCATCCAAATATTGCATTAGTCTGACCATTTTATCGACCAAAGGTTAAATCGGTTGTTGGGAAACTATAGATTTCTATGTTTTATTTAATAATGAAAAGATCACGGAATCCCTATTAATATTCACTAAGTTTCAAGTATGACGGGTATCAAATGAAGTTTAAATTCCATTTTTATTAATTATATAATGCTCTCTAACATTGTAGGCATACCTTGTTTGAAATGTGCTTTGAAGAAACCAACTCAACAGAATCTAAATCTGAGCAACCAACAACTAAAAATTAACAATACTAAGAAGTAAATGAGAAAATGTTTGAGACATACTTCTCTCCAACCTACTTGATGAGAAATTTAGGATTTATCCTACATCCCAACTCCCAAGGACAGATGAGCCAACTCAGCTAGCTCAATAAGTGATCAATCCAACCAACTTAGAGAGTGAAAGGTACTCTTCCCTTCAGGGCACAACCTTTCATCTATCCCAGATACTCAAGGGTGCTTTTACATTAAGGATAAAAACCCCTAGTGGCTTCGAATATTTATTTAATTAAATTTTGTGCAGGTTGTTTAGTTAGGGAATCACTTTACAACCTCAAGTTGTGTGCATGTGCATGATATAATATTTTTTGGCATCCTTTCAGTGATCTACTCCCTTAATAGAGTTTTGGAATTGGAGAGTTACGCAATCCTACATAGGGTTGTCGGATGAGTTAGAGTCAAGTGGTTAATCAATGAGATCTTTCCATAACTAGCTTCCACATTTTAATCTTCGAGGGAGGCTGTCTTTGGCATCATAATCCTAATAGTGGCATGACCCAAGAGTGGTAATCCAATAACTACAAGTATCAAAGATTGATCCTAGTAGATACAAATAGGTTTTGGTAGTGGGATTGGGGTATTTGGGGGGAACTTGGTTTCCAATTCTAGCCAAAAAAAATCAATGCTTTTGTCCAAAAAAGAAAATAAAAAAAATGAGCAACTTCTTCTTATCTATTCTAATGTTTAGTTTTTCTCGTGGTTAGATTAGATGAAATGGTCTTCTTTTCTTTATCACTGGTTACTATTTTGTAGGCAATTTGCTTCTTATGAGAATTGATCCCTTAGAAATTGAGAGGCATTGACCTCTCACTATAATAATGTTTTTAGAAAAAATTATCACAAAAAACCATAGAGCTATCAATGCATCTCTACCTTTAAAAACCACTCATCTAATGCATAAACTAATCAATTTTCCCTTCAAACTATAAGAATATGTCCAACCCAAGTTAAGAATGGGACCTCAAGTGAGATTCTTCTATTCCATAAAACTCTTCAACCATATAGATTAGGATAATATAATTTTATTTCCCTTTACTCAATTAACTGTCCATGTGAAGGTGCACCTAATCCTTGTTTATTAACTTAATTAATCCTTACTTAAGGTTGTAGATTTTACTATCGTTTTCCATTTAATAATAATTATTTTTATTCACTCATTTAATAATAATGCAATTACTATTAGATTTTTATAATAATACTTAATTATTATACTTATCAAAATCATTAATAGTTATGCTTAATTAATACTTAATAATAATCTTTAATTAATTATACTTATTATTATATCATTTTCCATTTACTAATACTTATTTTCAGTGACTAGTTTAGTAGTGCACGTGTTATTATACTTAATCTCACTCTAATATGTAACTAATTATACTTATGTTCTACATACTCTTAAATTAAGATTGAAAATATACCTAGTATGCAATGAACATGATCATGCCATTCACTTCATTATATCATTTTTTCCAAAAGAAAAAAAAAATTCCCTTTTCTTAATATTATATTAAATCAAAGAAAATGAAAATGCATGCATTAGTAGATCCCATGTCGCCCCGCTATTATCAGAAAACCGACAGTCCCAAACCTAATGCAAGTCAAAGCCAAAAAAATGCAAAAACCCACTGTCCAATAGTATCTTCCATTAAGAAAAATAAAAAAAGGCACCCTTGGCTATCGATCAAAGGATAAAACCACTGCCAAAAATGACCCATAGTCGATCATTATAACAATTAGTATATCATTATATCATTGAATAAACACATTCATAAATAACTGAAACTTCCATTATTTCCTAAAAAAAAAAGGAGCATTTAGAAAGGTCCACTACTTTTTTGAGAGAGAGAAGATACGCATCCCTGTTATATTTCATGTATATATGACTAAGGGATAGATCCAAAAAAGAAGCCATGAAAAGTTGAATCCTATGGAACCAGTGAGTAAGCTGAATAACCTGTAGATTATATCTACTATTATCCCAATGAATGATGACTTTAAACAATTCTATTCATGAAAGAAAACTGAAAAAGGCCGTATAAGGCCACAATTTCAGCTTTGGTGTTGCTCCCCTTTCCACAACCAATCCAAAGCTTAAAAAATTGATCCTTAGTAATCATAATAATCCTATCACAACCACAGAATCCATTAGAAGAAGCACCATCAAAAAACCTAATGAAGTCTGAAGAAAAAATAAAAGTAGGAGCAATAATAACTTTACATGACTTGCGCTTCTCTTAATAATAAAATTCTCTATAAAAACCAACACATTTCATACTACAAATCTTAGAGGCACTTCATTATACCATATTACTATTTTTAACTCTCCTAATTTATTAATATTTAAATAAGTATAATCATAATCTTATATGGGATGCCACTTAAATCATATATGTAATTGCTTGTATTCCCATAATTACCTATTACCGAGTTCTATTCTTTGTTAGTTATAATTAATTGCTAATTTAATAATATTTAAATATGTATAATCATAATCTTATATGAGATGCCACTTAAATCATATATGTAATTGCTTGTATTTCCCATAATTACCTATTACCGAGTTTTATTCTTTATTAATTATAATTAATTGTAATACGTTTTTTTGTAAATTCCAAAGAAAAATTATATTAAAATACAAAAGATATTACAACCACAAAAGTATCAGAGTGAATGGGGCCCAAGATGGCCCCATGCAGATCCAAAAACTTAAACTAGTACTCACTGAAGGCCTACCCATGCATGGGATAACAAAAATACCAACATGGCCTGCCCATGCATGGGAAATAAACAAACTTGCTTAAATGGCCCATCTTCGAATATGTAACCTACCCATGCATGGGATAACAAAAATACCAACATGGCCTGCCCATGCATGGGAAATAAACAAACTTGCTTAAATGGCCCATCTTCGAATATGTAACAGTCTTACATGGCCCAAAATAACAATTACAGAGTTAAAAAGGAAACCACGAACAAAAAGAGCTATACATTCATACTGACAAAATTCTATTCATGCTAGTAGTAGACATATATCTGACCGTCTTCCTAAAGGACGAAGGATCCAAAGGTTTTTGAACTCCACGTGATTTGTCTTCTTGTGAACTAGCGGGAGGTCCTTACTCACATGCATTCCAAGATGCTCAGGTAGCTTGGAGACCTAAGAAGGACTCGACGAGGCGGAGATGTGAGGATCCGGAGCAGGAGAGGGGGATGGAGGATTATTTTCTTGAGAGTACATGAAAACCTGAGAAAGCATGTTCTTGACCGACTATTCTCGTAAGAAATCTCTTGAGAGTACATGAAAACCTGAGAAAGCATGTTCTTGACCGACTAGTAATGTCTGCGTCGAGTTCGGGCTCTCTATCCAACCAACTGTCGCACCACCAATTTTTCCTCCCAGTCATCCAACATATTTGTCAAATGCTCGGGGATAGAGCTATCATACTCACTTTTGTTGGAGCCTCTACGACCATGATTTCCAGAGCGGACTCGTCCTCCACTTCCTTGGTGCGAGGTGGCTCAGAATATTCTGGACATGCTTGGAACATAAAATTGAAGCCCAGAAACTTTGCCCTGTGAGTGCAGGAACCAGAGAGTTGAAACGTTGACCCAGAGCGAGTGAGGATCAAGTGCAGGAGGAAATAAAGAGCCAATGATCCTGAACCATCTAGGGGAAGGCATTCACCATGAAAATACCTTGAGAATACCCTGCAAGAAATCCAGACCCTGAGCATCAAAATCCGAAAACTATCCTCGGTGAATATCATGTTATCAGCTTCCAAAAAAGCCATAAAATATCCAGAAAAGGCATGATTTTCATGGTACTACCGATCGCCCTGTGCAGAGGTCGAAGAGCTGGATTCATTAATGGCTCAATATTCACCAACTGAGGGGATTTAATATGCATGAGAAGTGGACGGAGGGTGATCCATGTGGTGGATTGATGGGATCTTTGTTACATCTTCAAAGTGTGTCGATTGTTCTCGGGCATTTGTAATGCTCATGATTATTCAAGTTCATATTTTCTAATATATTTAATTTCAATCATTAATTTAGTCCAATTTTAAAATATCAATGGACCATTATTACAATATTAGTTCCTACCATAAAATTTTGCTTATATAAAAAAATCTATTTTATAGATATAAAATCCTTTATTTATATATATATTTTGTATGTATATAAGGAATTTTATATTTATGAAATAGAGATTTTTATACAAGCAAATTTTTATGGTTCCAACCATAAAATTTTGCTTATAAAAAATATCTAGTTCATAGTTATAAAATCACACACACACATATATCATAATTCCAACTTTCCAAAACACCATACAATAATCGTACCATGGTAATACAATTATATTAAATATAATTACTCTTATTTTTTATATATTTATGAAATCGACTAAAAACCTAGCTATCACATCTAATGTCGTGGTAAAAATTGTCTCAAAATACCCATAGCTTCTTATCTTAAGTTCATCATCCTCCCTAATCAAGAGCCGCAGGCGGAAATGTCCATGACAGAGCATGAGAATAGAGTTTGCAAATGCAGGAGTTGCAAGTAGCAATGTCCGCAATGTTGTTACTTGAAAGGATGCAACATGCTACATACTTGAAAAGATGCAAGATGTTGCAGAAAAAAACAACGACCATGTGATTTGCAAATGACTAAGAGTGGCAATGCTCGTGACAAGCTCCAGATTGCAGCAAGAAGAGTGGATAGTGGCAACAAAACATTAGGGAAATAGTTAAATTCAACTATTAAGAAGAGAAGAAGGTGAATGCATTTTTTGGCACTTGGAAATCATGCAAAAAATGGGAAAGACTATGAAGAATATGCACTATATGATCTATCCAACATACAAAGTTGTCCATGATTTTCCAATACTTAAAATTATTATAGAATTCGGAGTCATGGAATGCTTGTGTACCTATGACTTTGGACACTAATTGCACTCATTGGTTATCAAAAATTCATTTTTACTTGGTACAATTGACTTGAAGTTTTAAAAAATGAAAGGAGAATTATTATTGAAGAAAATATTTTGATTTTTTAAAGAATAAAATGATCCATTTAAAATAAAATTTGGTAAAAATTTGGTTGTGTCTCCAAATTCCATCGAGCTAAGCCTTGAGTCCAATGTTGAACCCGAAATCCAAGCCATGACCAAACATCATGTCTCCAAATTCCATTCAGCTAAGCCTTGAGCCTAATGTTGAACCCAAAATCCAATTCATGACCAAACATCCCACACAACAACCAATGTGAGAAATGCTCACTCATGAGAGCATTGAGGGAGTTCATGATCAAAAGCCTTTGCACAATGCCTCAAAGTCATTCTCCATCGCTGAGCAATATAAACAATTTTAAACTTGTTCTTGCTACATATAGCAACATAGGTAGCAAGGTCTTCCAGTTCAGTGGAAGCAGCTATAGGAGCAAAGGATGTGGTTTATCATATTGGAGGAGGTTTTTTTAGAAGTACCTTCCTCGCTAAGAGTGAGTGTTAGTTTGTGTAGCTTGACAGGTACTTCAACGCTTGGGGTGTCTAGCAACGTAGAATGGGCCGATCATATACTCTCTAGACAACACATTGTCAAAGGTGACTTTTATAAGACCTTATGTAAATGCAAAAAGGGAAACTTAAGTGATCTCAATGAGCGATTAAGTTGTAGCCATTGATCAATGACTTAAGTGATATCAATGAGATATCAAGTCCCTACTATTGGATTAGATATAGGGATTAGATCTAAGGGTCAATATTGAGTTAGTGTAGTGGCTCATGCTTTGATTGGGTGCCAATGGTTTCGCATGAGGTCGAGGGTTATAAAAGGAGTCTATGGCAGGTGTTATAGTTATTGGTTCATTGAGTCGTTGTCAATGTGTGTGGGAGAATCGATAGTGAAAGCTCAGTGAGCTATCTAGTGGATTTATTTCTTCCAAGAGTGTTTTATATCTCTTGTTGTTTGTCAGAGATCAGTTATTGATCAAATATGAGAGAGGGAGTCTCTAAGATGCTTGGGAGTGAGGGATTCACTCAAGCAAAGATTTTGTAAGTTATTAATCAAGGTTTGGGCATAGTTGCAAAAGGTTTTAGTCATAGTCCATGTCCAGGTGTTAGCGCAAGGTTTCTATGCAGGTGGAGGTTGATCTGATGGCTTTTAGAGGTCCATAATAGTGTGTCGTACAATTCGTATGGCATAGTATGGATCACCGTACTAGTCAGAGGAGGACCATGGTAAAGGGGCGTCAAGTGTATTGAAGGTCGTCCTAGTTTGGTGAAGCCACTGAAGGTGGTTGAGGTCATTCTTCGCTGTATTGGCTAAGATCCGGTATGTCACCTCTAGAAGCCTGGTTTTGTAAGTGTTATGTTAAAAAATGCAATAAGAAGACAATGGATTAGATTTTCCAATGGATTAGATTTTCTAGGGTATATCATGTGTATTATGTGGTGTTATCTGTTTTATTTCTGCTGTTCATTATTCGTTAGCCTAGATAGTGTATTTTCAGTTATTTGATGTTCAATTTGCATATGTTTTGTTGGTTAAAACTAAAGTGAATAGCCTCAAAGTAATCCATGAGAAGTGTTACCTCTAAAATTGTACGTGTATGGTAAAGCCCTATATCCACAAAGTACAATTGAGAGAAACTCTTTAGGATAGTCACCCACTATCACCTTGATGACCTATCGTTTCACTTTAGGCTAGTTCTTTTTTGACATAAGGGGGCTTCCCTAATAGGATTACTAAGACCGAGCTTTCAGACACCGAGTGAATCTAAAGGTAGGCTTAGTAAAACATGGGTTTGGTGTTTTTTGGGTGTGTTTAATAAGGTGATGGAAATACCTAGAGACCAGTGTCAATATATAGATACAGAAATGGAATCAAGGTAATTCACAATGTTGAATGATTCCAAGATGACACCGTCCAAGGATTCGTAGATCGGTAATGAGACTAGGGAGAAAGACCAATAACCTTGCATAAAGATAATCCCAAACCCTAACCTTATACAGGTGGAAAAAGAAAACCCTCACAAGTAGGACCTCCTTGCAGAGAGACTCTACGCACACAACTTAACAGAAGACTAGGATAAATGCTTGCAACCCTTCCCTTATTGCCTTTGCAAGCTAGTAAGAAAAATACATAGAAACATACCCTAACCCACCAAAGATAAAGAAGGAGTTTGCACTCACATCCACCTCCTCCAAGTAACAAAGTCCCAGGCAGCTTGGATCAAATTGAATGCATTGTAAGAGATGAACTTCACATTTAATCTTCCATAAACATATTAAACATACCAAACTAAACAAGCCTTAAGAACCACAATATTCATCACATAGAATGTTAAGCTCAAGAGCAAGATACATCGTTTAATATACAAAGGGAGAGGAGCTCTCAAAGTCAAACCATGAAAATGAAGTGAGGAGGTACTCATCTATTTATAGATTAAGCCTTAGCCTCACCTACCTCTTACAATAAGATACTAATAAATTTTCCTAGATCCCTAATCTAAGGAGGGAAAAAAATTCATCCTCCATTTACAAATATAGAATAATGTCATGGTCCATTTAAATATATTAAAATGATCTTAAAGTATTCTCAAAGGGAGGCTTCCTAGGCATCACGCCTTACCCGTTCGAAAGAAAAGGGGGAAAAGCATCCCTAAAGCAAGATTGAAATATGATTTATACATTTTGCTTTATGTGCAAAGGTCCACTCTTTGTCAAATGTGGCAGTCCACGTCTCCCACGCTAATTAATTCCAACGGTATCCAAAGCATATCCCATTTGGACAAATAACTCACCACTCATTGTCCTACGAACTTTGTATACTTCTGAATGCGTGGGATGAACCAAGAAATGGAACACTATTTGAACTCTCTTGTATGATATGTGGCGTAGGAATAGCTTGATAAGTCAAGGATGCACTGGCCTGTTGGTGAGGTTAGATGGATTTCATTTCATCCACCCGGGTTCAATTCTGTTGAGACATCTTCTAGCTTACTGTTTGCTCGACCTACCATCCATGAAATGTGAGGAAGTTTGTTGAGATTTCTCATGCGTTGTTAACTTTCCTTGATTCTTTCGGAATAGTAGGAATGTGATTTTTCCGCTGAAAAAAAAGGAGTAGCTTGATAAGAGTGCAACATCTAAGTATAAATTTAATGCATCTCCAAATGCAAGCAATATTTCAATGCCACATCGAGTGAAATCCGGGTGATAGCACCTTTGCTATGAATCCCCAACGTGAGGAGTTGTATAAGGGCTAACCGCAACGCCCCGACTTGTCGAAATCTGGCAGAGCAATTTTTGTCAAAATCACAATTTGGAGTGCTCAGATCGCAATTTCGGCGATCTGAGTAGTTTTAAAATTAGGCAATTAGTCTAGAACAAACAATCCCAATTACTAAAATTTCAAAAATGTGAAAATAGCAATTTCCAACCAGAATTTTAACCAGTTTTGAAACCAAAATCGCCGAAAAAGGGGGAGTTTTGGTTATCTTTTATCTTACGCGTGAACATGATGTTACGCGTGAACATGATGGTAGCTTTGAGTATTCCAGTTTTGACATGATATGGCAATAAGAAAATGAAACATCCAATGTATGATGGGATGGCCATTTCATTCATAAACGTACTATACTTATTGGCCATATTAAATGTCTTCTCGAATCTCCTCTTACTTTTAATATACACACCACATTGATAACAAAGAAATAAAACAGAAAACAGCTACGAAATATACTCGGCGCGTGAGGGGTACATTTGGACACCAGAGAGGGTGACGTAGCTCAGGACAGCTCAGGACACTTGGTGAGTGAAATCTCCATGCCAGTTGCCGAAGCTGATATCGAAGTTGATATCATCTCTCTCCAGTCAATCAAAATTAAGATATTAATAAAAATAAAATAAAAAAAATTGTTTTGCAAAGTTAAAACTTTATCCATAAAAAAATTGATTTTTTAAACTTGGTACAGCTGGCTAATATATATGGGGAAAATGATTCCAATATGTGATCGACATAACAAGTAATAAAAACAGCATACGCTACACGAACTTATAATTTGAGTGTCATTGTGGAAGTATATTACTATTCCAATACGAGGTACTAATAAACATGAGAGAATGGTTAAGTAATTAAGTAATGACCATTAAACATCATCAGGATGGGTAAGTAATTAAGTAATGATGATTCAAACCAATGTGACCTATACCCTATCATTAAAAAAACAAGGAAAATTCTAAAACCACATCTGTGACGAAGGTTAATTGTAAGAACTACCAAACGAACTAACTCCATTTGTTTGCTGCGATTTATATTAAAATATTGTGTTCAAAATTTGAATAATTTGTTTTTGTCAATTTTTGATAGGTCATTTAATTAAGGTGTGAATCTTGTTAGGGCGATTCAAGTTCAATTCCTCTTAGGGGTGAGCTAGTTCGGAGGAGAAACCCAAAAATCCAGCTATCATAAAGGTTGGTGTGGCGAGTTCAATTCCTCTTAATTTGCTGCGATTTATACTAAAATATTGTGTTCAAAATTCCAATATTTTTTTTGTCAATTTTTGATAGGTCATTCAATTAAGGTGTGGATCTTTCAATTCCTCTTAGGGGTGAGCTAGTTCGGAGGAGAAACCCAAAAATCCAGCCATCATAAAGGTTGATGTGACCTAGGCCAGTGCAATCCCGGATGCCTTTGATGACTTAGATACCCCAAGTTATGATTTTTAACAAATGGTTCATTGTGATTCTTAACCAATGGTTCATTATTACCTGCCTCTACTGATGAATGATGAGCAATAAAAAAAACTCTAATAATTTAATAAAATTTGACAACTCGTGAATAAATAGGTGTTATTGGATGAATGCAATGACGCTTAATCGTTCTCTGAAATTATGTCCTTTATGGTAGGATTATCTATGGCGTATATATTTGTCGGGTCTACCGGTTGTACTTAAAAAAAGAGAAAGTCGTTGAGTGCTTTAGCATATGCTGCTTGTATATGCCCAAATTTTTCTGTGAGCAGGTGAGATTCCGCCATGGATTCCGCATCTCATGAGGTTGGTTATTATAAACCAACCTGTAAAGCCAAAAGACGATGTAGACAGATGCGCTGTCTGTAATCCTAAAAGAGATATTAAACCAACCTGTAAAGCCAAAAGACGAGGTAGACAGATGCGCTGTTTGTAAACCTAAAATAGATTGCTGGTTCTAATTTATGTATTTAGACAAAAGCAAAGTTGGAAGCTTTAGCATATCTGCAAGCATATTCCCAAATCCATTGAGTACTTAAGTGCATTATCGCACTAGAAATTGTGGCAGCTAATGGGGTGGGTTACTATGGCCCTTTCCATGTAGCCCAAACACATGCAGGGTTAAGGGTTAAGCGCTGCCTGGAGGACTAAATCTCCATCATCTCATCTCATCCGCTTCGCCAAACTATACTTGTATTTCTCTACTCATCCTAAGCTGCAGTCGATGCCGTTTTATTCTTTGAGTTTGTTAAGGTTTTCGATGCTGAAATTTTGTTCGATCTATTGAATATTTCTCGTTTGAACAAGATAATGCAGTTTTGTTCTGTGTGTTCATTATGTTTTTCTTTCAACAGACCTTTTTTTATCTCTGTCTATAGAAGCCTTTACAGCTGACATAATATGGTAATCATGTGAGCAGTTATTGGGAAAATAAGAAGTCTGCACTCGGATGATGGATTTACGTTTCACCCGCGAGCTCCGGAGCTCCCCAGTAGATAGTTGCGCTAGTATTTATGGAGCGCCAGGCTGAGCTATAACTCTCTTTTTCGAATCTCGGCAATCGGCATGGCAACTCAACTCACTTCGGCAAATCTCAGTGTAGCAACCCGCGTCACATTGGCAACTTTTAATATTGAATAACTGGAACTTATATTGTTTTGGTTAGTAATCGCTTGTGTTGTCCGGTGCATGTAGGTGTTAGGTTTTGTTATATACAACATTTTATTTCGGAAAAACTTTTATATATGGCGAATTTTCAGCTTTAATAATATTAATGTGATGGTGTCACCATATTATTTGAAAGGAATGGATGCGTGACATAAGTTATTAAATCCTATTATCAATGCTTAGAGTAAATTTAAATAATTATGTCCATAGGGGGTTAGATATTATCTCAGATCTTGGACTTGTTTGAGTGGATGAACAAGATTAACTAGAGTGCAACAAGTGTACAGTCCGGATTCAATTCATGTATCTTGTTATGCTTGAATGCATCTTGATTAAGATTTAAATAAACTTCATTTAAGCTGTGGTTAAAAAATAGGTATATTTATTTAATAATATTTGTTTTATGTTTATATTAATTACTTTAATGTTTATGTTAATTTTATTTTTATATTAATTACTTTAACAACTAGCCATCTCCACAAAACTAAGTAGTTGGTTGAGCCTATCCAGGTTCACCAGCCACTTTACCTATGAACCACTTTACTTGTGGTTATGTTAGTTAGGTCTTATGTCATTTATGATGCAATGTTGGAGTACATAATTTATTCATGTCAATGGAAAATAGAAAAATATTTTTTTTTAAGCAGAAAAAAAATCGTACTTCTATTATTCAGGTGAATAAAAAAGTACATCCTCCAAACCTAAACTCTCCAAATAAATATAATGACAGTTCCATAACAACCTCCTGAACATAGGGGCTGGTGCAAGCTAATGTTGGCCACTCACTACGCATTAGTCCCAATGGACTCCTGGAAAAACATAAATATTAACGTTAAAAAACAATATTAGAGCTACCTACACAACTTTTTGGAATATGGCATAAGAAGATGAAAGGTAGACAATCTGATTACCTTCCAGAATATATAAATATTATTTATTGAAATTAAGTATAACTCCCCAAAAATGGGGTTCTCCTAAAGTTGGTATGTTATTTTTTTAAGAAAACATAATGAATATATTTGCGTTAGTCCCCTAGTTTGGTATGCAAATTGTGGAATTTTGTGAAAATAATTATATACAGTTGTAGACAATAGGCCATTCTAGTGCAGCATTATTTTTCCATATTTATTTATGTTAATTTTATTTATTTTTTAATTAAGGAAGTCAGCCAAGCCCTAAAATGACTAGGTTGAGCATTAGTCCCCGACATCATGGTCTTTACATAATCAATGAACTTTGTTTTTTTTTTAGGATGTAGGTCTTTGTGTATACTTGTGCCGGTTATTTTTCGTTTTCAAAATATGTGAGCCAATCAAAAGTTATAGACGAAAGAAATAACCTACTTTTTGTGTAAGATTGAGGTTAGTGCAATTAAAATTAATTAAAAAATAGAAATAGATAATAGATTTAATAAAAAATTACATATTCGGAATCTACACACATAGTTCTACAAGTTTGTGCAATTTCATTAGGAGTGGACAAGTGTAGCATACGCAGAATCATGCTCGAAACAGAAAAAGTTATAGAATAAGATGTATTTTGTTATAACACAGTCCAAGCGACTTGGTTTGGCAACCCGCACCTAAAACCATAGTGGCCAAGTCATCCACCACGTTGGTGGGAAAGGAATTGCCCGCCAAAACTTAGAGATTTAAATGGCGTGTGGGCGTTATTTTAAATGCGCGTACGCATAAATAGCACGTATGCACTAAACAACGCGTACGTGCTATTTAGTAAAATCAGACGAAACCATAGCTCAATTGCACATATGCATCCATACAAAAATCCTATTGAATGAATCAAAACATAGGCATAAGAGTGACTGTAGTGTATGCATTTACTAGTATTCACATATACCTACCTACTTAGAGGTACTATGGTGTTTCCTACTTCCATTTCCTTGATATACATGACCTACCCATTATTAACATTGATATTTTTCTCTCTTCATACAAAGATTGTTATGTGCTAGATAAATATCTATTGAGTCACTTTACCTTACCCTATATGCATGAATTTCTTGTGATGTTTAGTGCTTAAGTAGGGTTTGATATTGCCTCATCTTCAATATTATAACTTTAATCATTAGCTTGACTCTACTAGACCCTTTGGGGAACCCTCCTACTTACTAGGTTTTGTCTTGGGATCCAACCTTGTGATTTGGCCCATAGTTAGTTGGAGTGCTTAATTTTGGTTCATCAAAAACATAACTCTAGGAATGATTAAAAGGGGCCACTCTAGGTCAAACCTTGATTCCCCATTCTTGATGTTGATGATGATGATGACGATGATGATGATGTTGATGATGAAGATGATGATGACCAAGATGATGAT